>CM022875.1:4824756-4836362 GCA_012654025.1 Pachypsylla venusta
AAGTTTCAAGTCTCTACGTTTAGCCATCGTGGAGCTACGTTGATTATCAGTCAGTCAGTGCGTCAGTATACCAACTGGGCTTTGCGTTTTATAAGTATAGATAGAAGATAGATATATGTATGCTATAAGTGAGTTTCTGAGAACACCCTAACATGCGTAAGTGTTGTCTGATCGCAATCTCCTAATCGTCTCCACATTCTAAACATTAATTTTCAAAGTTGGATCACTAATTAACCTACAATACAATCTATCGTATTAATCCCACCAGATCTTACTCTTAATGAATAATTTGGTGTATAATTGATTATAAATAGTATTAGATATCAATTAATACGTCAGGCAGCTTCTATGGCAGGTTGGATACACCAGTTCCCGTTAGATCACTGAAGTTAAGCAGCGTCCAGCAAGGTTGTACCATAGGGTGTCCACGTGGGTTTGCGCCCTCGTGATGCTGGCTATGTTTCCGGCCCAACCCAGGCTGAGTGAGGTCAATGCGGGTAGCTGGTTTGCAAGTTTCCAGCGAATGGAGGGTGAAACCCCCGTCTTGAATGACCAATAGATGTTAAAGAAACGTTAAGCCAAATTAAAAAAAAAAAAAAAATTAATAGGTACGTCTCGACTTATTAGTTTGACTTTGGTTGGATGCAGAAACATACTTATGCCTGACGGGAACATTAAAGCAAGGAGATCCTTCTTCTGAACCATTTTACCAGATATATGAGACCGCAGATCTAAATCAGTTGTTTGCTGCCACTGTTGTCATTACACATTCAATCTTGATGGCTAATTACATCAATAACACAAACATAATAATATTCCAAAGTTGCTTTCTGTATAATTCCAGACCATCAGCTCAGGTGGACAGAGTCCGTGAGGCTGTCACCCTATAATATGAATTATTATTTACTAGAGAAATAAGTGAATTATAATTTAATTGGAAAAACCTACTTATTCGGAAACTTCGAGAAAATGATTGGGAATTGATAATAGACCATAAGTTGTGTGCTGTTCAATTTTTGTGAACGTTAGTGAACTCCATTTTTGACTCCTATATATATACATCCCGAAATGCACTTGTACATGTGCGTGTACATGTGTAGGAATGTATGTATATTACGCGATATAAGCCACA
This sequence comes from Pachypsylla venusta, assembly GCA_012654025.1. Classification (NCBI taxonomy): domain Eukaryota; kingdom Metazoa; phylum Arthropoda; class Insecta; order Hemiptera; family Aphalaridae; genus Pachypsylla; species Pachypsylla venusta. Next base: position 4,825,889 of record CM022875.1, read on the forward strand.
ATTTAGGGTATGAAGGAAATTTGCTGTAGAGTTTTTGGGGCCCTGCCCCCAATTTTTTTTTTTTTTTTTTTAAATTTGATTATGATATTTTAACTATAAATAACTACAACACTAATGTGAACACCTGATCATATTGATCCACTAGTTTATTCTCATATATAGCTACACTAAGGGCCATATTCTAAAACTCCACTTGAGTGCGACTTGTAGTGGTCACTACCACTTGAGTGTCTGATTTATATTTTAAAAAATGGTCTAACACAAAAATTACAAGTAATTTTATTTTAAAACTATCAGTTTCTCCAGTGCTTCGCTACGGCCTATAGCTAGGCGCCTTAGAGGCATCGCCGTTCTACGCTGTTGTATGTATATACATGTATCATGCTATTTCGCGATTTCTACCCCTTACAATTAAAATATTGCAAAATCCTTTCTTAGTGCACACTTACATGGTGCAAATTTTAAGTCTGTAGCACTAATAGTTTCGGCTCTACGTTGATCAGTCACTCAGGACATTGTCTTTTATAAATAAAGATAGAAACAGAAATTTTGCGAGTGGGCACTTTGCTAATTTGTAGTCGGAGTGACAACTCTTGTCTTTTATAAATAAAGATAGAAACAGAAATTTTGCGAGTGGGCACTTTGCTAATTTGTAGTCGGAGTGACAACTCATACTTGAGTGGAATTTTAGAAGTGCGAGTAGGCACTTCGCTAATTTGTAGTCGGAGTGACAACTCACACTTAAGTGGAGTTTTAGAATATGGCCCCCAATCTTGCAGTTCAATATAATATTGACATTGTTAGGTTTTGAAATTACTAATCCAAAATTAATTGTTTTCTGTTAAACCAAACTAGGGTAGGACCAACTGGAGTCATTGGTAATTCAAAAGAGTGAGTTAGAGAGAGAGGACAGATTATGGTAAACCAATCTGAAATATCATTGTTCTTGTTGTAAGATCGAAATTCATGAAAAGTTTGTCCTTGCTTTGAAGTAACTAATTAACCAGTGGAATGTAATGAGAGAAACAATTGAGTGGTAATTGAAAGTTGTGACTGGTGAAGGTGTAATTAGTTGATGGAATCCGTTGCTCAGGAATCTCATTCATTATACAGGATATGTGTAATGTAATGAGAGAAACAATTGAGTAGTAATTGAAAGTTGTGACTTGTGAAGGTGTAATTAGTAGATGGAATCCGTTGCTCAGGAATGTCATTCATTATACAGGGTGTGTGTAATGTTATGGGAGAAACTATTCCAAGATGAAGTTGAGCATTTTTTATCTTTCATTTGTCGTAGCCCTTCAGTTTTAACAAAAATTTAAAAATCTGGTGTGTTCAACACAAGGATTTCCTTATCTATATAATAAAAAGTATTGCAATGAGCCAACATTTGTGATTTTGAGTGTTCAATATTTTGATCCCAATGTCAAATTTCTGACATTGGTCCGTGTGTTTGAGTCTGTCTTTCTGTCTGTTTGTCAAAAATATGTCTTATGAACGGTACGATGTTTTGTGTTCTTTGCATATGTCTCATGAACTTTGTATACATACTAGTTTTAAAATCTCTAGCATATACCTTTCTTTAGGTAATTTGTTTACAGATAGACCCCCCCCCCCCAAACACACACGACCAGTGACTGAAATTCAAGATTTAGGATCTGTTAACCTTAAACGTGGTTTGGCATGTCGAGTATTCAAGACATGAAAAATGACAGCCCATGACAATAGTTTCCTTTTATTGACCAGAAAATCTTCTTCTTTAACTTCAACTTTGCCCAATTTTGTTTGGGGTTGGCGTTGCCTTCCCTAATTCTACCAACCTTTTATTCTGTAATGCCTACTCTTTGTAGCTGTATTCTTTTCTGGCAAGGCCGTACCCAGGGAGGGGGGTCCATTGAGTTCAGACCACTCCCCGAAATTTCATTATTTTTTTATGATGTCTCCGTGGCAGAGTGCGCATCACACTCGGCTTGCATCACGAAGGTTTCGGGTTCGATTCCCGGACGGGTCGATAATTTGAAAAAGGTTTTTTCGAATTTTTTACTTGGTCTGGTTGTGTTTGGAGGTAACTCAGCCTCCGGAGAGGACAATTCAGTAGTTATGGTAGTAGCGCCAACTGGTAGCATTATAAGGAAATTGTTAAAGTGTAGCTTAGGCTTAGTGATATTGGCGTGAATGTTGAAAATACCTTGTAATGCTATGATGCCCACAAACATTGTGACATAATAACACAAGGAAATATACATTTACATTATTTTTTTATGCATGACTAATGTAATATGGTAAGCTGTAACTCACCATCATCAACAACAAAATCAACAATATCAAGAACGACAATAACGACAACATCTATAGCAACAACATCAACAACAATAACATCAACAATAACAACAACATCATCAACGACAACATCATCAACAATAACAACATCAAAACAACAACAAGAATAATAACAACTAATTCAACATCATCAACAACAACAACAATAACAACAACATCACCTTCCATAATTATCATTTTCAGGTGTTAGTCGTGGCTTGCCTGTCAATAATCCGGACCATTCCCCCCCAAAAAAAATCTTGAGTAAGACCCTGTTTCCTGGCGTAATAACCCTCGCTTGTTTCTCACTGTATCCGTGTGTAGTAACTGCTCTTGCCGATGTCTTACCATCTTAGGTTTATTTGATTGCTCTTCCTAACATCAAAACTTCTGTATCTACACGAGCTTAGAAAGCTAACTTGCTTCCCTCAAATACTACATTCAATGACCCTTCCACTACAACCTTTCAAAAAATACGTCCCCTGAATCCCCCTTGAACTCAAATAGTATATGTGTTTTGGTTTTGAAACTTTTTTAGTTGTCATAAACCACTCGCTCGTAAAAAGCAAATTTTATGATTTTTAGCAGATAATAATAAAGTATGAGAGTGCATTTTATTGGTCATTTGCAATGATCCATTTAAAAACTAGCTTACCTACTTACACCAAATTTCGCGAAAGTAAAAAAAAAAAGATAGCAATGAGAATATAATTAAAATTGTAACTTGTAATAATATTAATTATACTTGTAATTAAAAATGTCTTGTAAATTATGATAAAACAAGGTCCAACCATTAGTGGACCATATATATGCACAAAGATCAACCATATCACAGTTCCAGCCAAAGGCCATTAACCCTAGGATTGCCAAGATCTATTCAATTACGTGCATTGCCAAGGGTACAAAGTACCCGCAAACAAAATAAAGGATAAAATGATTTTTTTATTACAATAAGTCGCTATTACTTTATTAAAAACTAAAAAAATATAAACTAAATCAATTATTATNCCTTCTAAAACTAACCATTATTTTTATTTAATTTTTTCACAGAAAAAAATTAAAACTCTCAACGGGACAATATGCAAAATTAGCAGACAGTTGCGTGACAGCTCAATTAGGTGACACTTCTGTTATGGTAACAGCAGTGAGTAAAGCTAAATCCCAAAATAGTACCCAATCATTTCTGCCGCTTACTGTAGATTATAGACAGAAAGCTGCAGCAGCGGGCAGAATTCCAACGAACTTTCTCCGGAGAGAATTAGGTAATTTATGTCGAAATTTTTAACACAGTGTTCTCAATTTAATACTGTTGTGTTGAATGTAAAATGTGTTGAGATTACATTATGCTATGTATGTTTTTAGCCGGCAGGTCCTTTCAAACTGCATATTGAACGATTTGGAGCTGTGGAGATGAGCATAATCAGTAGGAGAAACAGTAGTTTCCTCAATTTTTTTCGATTCACTATTTGGTGCATTTGGTAGCTTCAGCAATTAAGGCACTTTTGTAGGACCTAGTCACAGGTCTACATAAGCTGTTAGCATTGAGGAATTTACTGAGGGGATAAATTTTGTTTAATTTTAGTAATATAAAGTATTTTCGAGCAAACCGACTGGTAGGTGCTCCACAGTAAAACAGGTTACAAGGGGAATAAAAGACATTGAGTATGTTGCTGGAAGTGATGATCTTGGTCTCGAGTTGGTTAACTCTATTTTGACCTGGTACGTAGACCCATCCATCCATATTGAGGTCAATAGAAATCCATTATTTTGTTTGCGGGTACTTTGTAACCCCCTTGGCAATGCACGTAATTGAATAGAGCTTGGCAATCCTAGGGTTAAGATCAATATTCAGCAATAAACTGGATTTTGTTGCCTCCTTTGATCATAATACAGAGTCCCTAACTAGGAAAGAAATGGCTAATATCTTGTCATCAAAAATAGTTAAATATCTCGCATCCTAATATTGAAATATATGATTGACGCACTGATTTTTCGATTTTTGACCGAGAGATCCCCCCCCCTCCCCTGGCAATGCACGTAATTGAATAGAGCTTGGCAATGCTAGAGTTAATTCAAAATTGGTAGAATCGTTGATTTTAAGGGGAACACCGGTACAACAACAAAATTATCCTGCGGAACAGGTGGAACCAAAAAAACTATAGCAACAGCCAGCAATGACTTGAATAGGTTTTTTCTTTGGCAACTATTATAAAATTCATAATAATAAAACTCAATGTAACAATAGATGTGTGTGTGTATGTATGTATGTTTAGCCAAAACGGTAAGAGATATCGAAATATTGATGAGAATGAACACCCCGAAACCATAGGCTTCAACCTCAGAAAAATTATAAGAAATCAAAAATGTCGAACTGTTTTGGAGTTACGGTCGATTTTTCGATTTTTGACCGAATTTAGGCGGTCATAGTCCGATAACTTAAATTTGGTCGCGACAACATATCAACTCAAAGCGAGAAAATTTTAGGTCGCCCTTAAAACTTTAATTTAGGACATATTTTGCAAAATACTACCCAACCGTTTTAGAGTTACGGCTGTTTTTCCGATTTTTGTATTGAAAATCATAAAATACTATTCGTACGGGAACGACCATGCCTCTAACGCGTCAAGGCCGTAGCGAAGCACGAGCAAACCCGCTTGTGTCTTGTGTCATATAAAATTATTTCGTAATACGAAAGGGGGCCATTCTCTTTAAAACTGGCCCTGTATAGAGTCACGCAAACCTCAAAAAACTTAAAATTATCAAAGTACGGAGATGATTCTGTGGCCGCGTCTATTCAGCATTGTGTTGTAATATTCAAGTTTACCAACGTCTGCCATAATACCTAAATCAGAGATCCTCAAACTGGGGGGCGCGCCCCGCTTGAGGGGCGTAAAGGCAAGCAAATGGGGCGCGAGATCAGTTTAATTATTATCGGTTAAATACTTATATACACAATTTATTTAAAAAAGGTAATTTTATTGAACATGATGTTTACAAAATTTGAATGGGATAGCATTCAGCAACACATTAGCGTTTTGAATGGGATAGCATTCAGCAACACATTAGCGTTTTGAATGAGATAGCATTCAGCAATACATTAGCGTTTGAATGGGATAGCATTCAGCAACACATTAGCGTTTTGAATGGGATAGAATTCAGCAACACATTAGCGTTTTGAATGAGATAGCATTCAGCAATACATTAGCGTTTTGAATGGGATAGCATTCAGCAACACATTCGCGTTTTGAATGAGATAGCATTCAGCAATACATTAGCGTTTTGAATGGGATAGCATTCAGCAACACATTAGCGTTATGAATGAGATAGCATTCAGCAACACATTAGCGTTTTGAATGGGATAGCATTCAGCAACACATTGGCGTTTTGAATGAGATAGCATTCAGCGATTTTAGTGAGAAAGCATTCAGTAATTAGAATGAGATTGCATTCAGCAATACCCAGAATGTTAAGCCGAGGGGGGCGTGGAAGGCTTTCATTTCAAGAAAAGGTGGCGCTGTACCAAAAATTTTGGGAACCCCTGCCTTAAATAATAATATTATTTAAGGTGTACTTTATTCTAATTAGTAGAGGTCCTAATTGTAATCATTCTGTAATATTTTATCCTATCTTATCGTTATCTTTTCTCATTTAGAAGGTGAGCTAATTAAAAATTAAAAACACAATCATAATATCTGGCCTCCTCTACATAGGCTTAGAGAATTCAACTTGAAGCTTTATGTCCTTCTATACAGGGTGTCCCAAAAAAATGTAATGTTTTTAATATAATCCGAAATCGCTTTAGCATTACTTCACAGAGCACTCTTTTTTACAGCCATGCTATTCCGGAAACGAAAACAATCGATCAAATAATTACGTTTGCGGACTATTTTTTAACTTTGGGTGAATTTCGAATCCAGAAACCCCAAACTAAGAGTCAATAGTTTTAACAACAAGTTCACGGAGATCCGCCAAAAAATCTGGTGAGAACATCACACGACTTTCCTAAACTATAATTAAAGAAGAAAGTATTGTAATGGGCTGAAATTTTCGATGTCGAGTTTTCAATGCCAAAACACATTTTGAAATCCCCAGAGCGGAAATGCAATTATATATACCGCTAATTAGCGGCCAACTATATCTTACACTTCAACCTAAGTTGTATTCTTCAATTTCTTGTATAAAATTGATATGAATAGGTACCAAATTTCAAGTTCTACATTTTTCCATTCTGGTCTTAATTGGAACCGCCAAAAAGCGGTCTTTAACCGCTAATTAGCGGCCAACAATATATTACACTTCAATCTTAGTTGTTGTTTTTTAATTTATTGTATGAAATTGATATGAATAGGCACCAAATTTCAAGTTCTATCTTTTTCCATTCTGGTCTTAGGCGGAACCGCCAAAAAGCGGTCTTCAACCGCTAATTAGCGGCCGACAATATAATACACTGCAACCTTAGTTGTTGTTTTTTCAATAAATTGATATGAATAGGCACCAAGTTTAAAGTTCTAGCTATTACCGTTCTCATTTTAAGCAGGATATGCGAAAACCGCTAAAAAGCGGCATAAAACCGCCAACAGTATAATATTTCCACCAAAAGCTTATTTTGTCGTTCATGCCATAAAACTGACATACATACCAAATTTCAAGTCTATAGCACTTGCCGTTCTTGAGATATCTTGTTCACACACACACGGACCAATGGCTGAAACTCGAGATTTTTGATTGGGGACATCAAAACGTATTTTGGCATTGAAAACTCGGCATGGAAAATTTCAGCCCATCACAATAATTTCCTTTTTATAGGATAAGGAAAATAAAAAGGTAGGACACCAGTACATAGTTCTTGTTATCATATACATAATGTCAGGGCCGGATTAACATTCCGCGGGGCCCGTAGTCCCGTAGCACTTTCACAGAGCGGGGCCCCTTTACCCCCGCCACGCCATCTAAGTAGTCTACTTTTTGGAGCCAGTACGAAAATTATCTTTTGGCCTTTTGGTCTATTACCTACAGCTGGTAGAGAAAAGTGAAATTAAATTTTGAGTTTCCAACATCGATAAAACATGGTTACGCTCATGCTAAAAAAACAATTTGCTCATGTTGCAATACTCGTTGTACTTAACTAAATTGGATTTTACTACATACTTTGAAGAATTGGGAGCCCCGTCAAAATGATATGTTTTTCAATTTTCAACCCAAAAATGTCGAAATATCTAGTGTAAGTTGTCAAAGCGCGGGGCCCGTAGCACGTGCTACAAGTGCTACTATTGTTAATCCGGCCCTGCATAATGTGCACTGACCTAAATTTCGGTGCTCCGCTTAAGGGTCGAATAAGTCATTCATTACGTTTCGAATGTTCAATCATAATTAAAATTTCGCACAAAGACAAAACAATATGACCTCCCTGAACAGGGTCGGATAATGAGCCTTTTTCAAAAGACAAAACAATATGACGTTTTTAACCCCTGAAAAGTGTCGGATAATGAGCCTTTTTCAAAAGACAAAACAATATGACGTTTTTAACCCCTGAACAGGGTCGGATAATGAGCCTTTTTCAAAAGACAAAACAATATGGCTTTTTTAACCCCTGGATAGTGTTGGATAATGAGCCTTTTTCAAAAGACAAAACAATATGGCTTTTTTAACCCCTGGATAGTGTTGGATAATGAGCTTTTTTCAAAAGACAAAACAACATGACGTTTTTAACCCCTGAACAGGGTCGGATAATGAACCTTTTTCAAAAGGCAAAACAATATGACGTTTTTAACCCCTGAACAGGGTCGGATAATGAGCCTTTTTCAAAAGACAAAACAATATGACTTTTTTAACCCCTGGACAGTGTTGGATAATGAGCCTTTTTCAAAATACAAAACAATATGACGTTTTTAACCCCTGGACAGCGAGCCTTTTTCAAAAGAAAGTACAAATTCAATAATGGGAATCATTTTCACTCCCTTGCAATAGCAGTGTTAGCGTCTTTTGGGCACGAACGCAAAACAAGTCTAGAGCCTCACCCCGCTTGCGCGTATTAGGAGATGCATTTGCGAACCCCATGTTTATGATGCAAACGGGCCCCATTTTTATGGTGCAAAACAGGCCCCATGTTTATGATGCAAACGTGCATTTATTCGAGCTCGAGTATACGTGGTGAAAAGCAGTGTGGAAGTGCAAGTCATGTTGCGCCCTCCCCCACCGCAAACTTTCTCCAGGGGATATTTTCCCAAAGATCCTTTAGCATTTTTTTTTTTTTTNTTTTTTTTTTTTTTTTTTTTTTTTTTTTTTTTTTTTTTTTTTTTTTTTTGATGGTAGGGTCTACATACATTATTGTACAGGGTGCGAGAATTAGTTCTCCCACTTTTCAAAAAATCGTGCGACGAGAACGGGGTTTGTGATATTCAACAAGAAATGACATCTAGTTTTTAGGTGTTGCAATGGTTCGGTCGTGTGAGTTTCGTGCGTTCGTTGCCAAGCTGTTTCTTAAAAAAAGTGAATCCATTAAAACCACTCAGAGGGCTTGCCGCACAAGGTATGATTTGCACTGCACAGACCCAGTTCCTGATCGATAAACAATTTTGAGGTGGGTTCACAACTTTAGGACTCATCATCAGCTTTAGGCTGTATGGGGCTACGGCCAATGTTCCCCGGTGACGTGATCTCCTTACAGCATGACATTTCGTGGGATTCTCGCTCGCCGGATTTGAGTTTCTGTGACTTTTATCTGTGGGGTTACCTTAAGCCTGAGGTCTTCAAACATCGCCCTGGGATCTTTGAAGTGTTAAAGGAGGCAATTCTGGAAGAAATCATCCAAATTGTTGCTGGTATGCTGACGAGAGTCATGGAAAACTTCCGCGAAGACTCCAAATGTGCATCAATCGCCAAGGCCGTCATTTGTATGACATTATTTACAAAACATAGATGGAAAAAAATAGAATACACAAGCTTTCAGAATACAAAATAATTTTTCAAATATCTTATTTCGTTTTTTATTTACCAGCCCTTTCAAATGTGGGAGAACTAATTACCGCACCCTGTATTTGTCCTGTACTGTTTAGTCTAGAGGTTTTATGGTTTTGCGAGACCCCTTCGGGGCCACTTTAATCCTGTGGACATCCCCACATTTTTTTTTTGGACACTCTGTATAAGGTAGCGCTCGGTTTTACAATACTCTCCTGTATGAGAGGAAGCACCAAATCCAACCAAACTTCTGTTGATAGGTGCTCAGCATGGTATTGTGTTGAACAATTTAGTAACCAAAAATCTAGCAGTTTGTTTTGCGGTTTTACACAAAACTAATATAGCTACCATACAAATAACACCTTTAGCATGAAATAGGGATGGTCACAGATCGTTGAATATTCGATAGAAGAAAAAAAATATGTTGCAGATAGCTGTAAATCCAGGTTATAGGCCCAGACAATCTGTTATTTTTCAAATAACAGACAAGACAATCTGTTATTTTTTCTCCTAACCATACAGACAATCTGTTATTTTTCAAATAACAGACAAGACAATCTGTTATTTTTTCTCCTAACCATACAGACAATCTGTTATTTTTCCTCCAAACCATCCAGACAATCTATTATTTTTCTTCCTATCCATACAGACAATCTGTTATTTTTCCTCCAAAACATACAGACATCTGTTATTTTTCCTCCTAACCACACAGATAATCTGTTATTTTTCCTCATAAGTTTCAGGCACTTGCCGTATACCTAGAGGGCTGGATTTTGCATGAAGTTGGCAATTGACATCCAAGTAAAGGAAGGATTGAACTTTTTAACTCTAAGTGCTCCAAAACTGGCTTAGAGGTAGATATTTAAATGCAACTAAACGGGAAATATGTATATTCAAACACTTCCAGTCCCGGTGCTCCAAGACGGTTCGGCTTTAGGGAAGCAACGAAAACCAGCTTAAATTGCAAGGACGTCGAAATCTTGCATAAAGGAAGATATTTACATTCAGTTAAATGGAAAAATATTTATATTCAAACTCTTTTACTACCAGTGCTCCATAACGGTTCAGCTTCAGGGAAGAAAATGCACGAAATCTACTTTCAACTGCTAAGACTCTGAAATCTTGCTTGAAGTTAGAGAGACTTAAATTCAATTAAACCCGCAAGTGTCAAAATTGAAACTCGTCAATTCTCAGTGCT
>CM022875.1:4837773-4847812 GCA_012654025.1 Pachypsylla venusta
CTCAATTTTAGATTTTTGGTGGAACCGACCCCCAGAGTGAACACGGTTCCTATTTAGAAAATTCAATATTTTACTCAAAGATATTACTTTTTGCTCTGCGGAATACCTTCGTATTAAATTTCAACTTCCTCGCTCATCCCGAAGTGATACTTCTTAATTATGGATTTTTGGTGGAACCGACCCACAGAGTGAGCACCACTCCCATTTAGGAAATTAAATATTTTATTCAAGGATATGACTTTTTGTACTTCGGAACACCTTTATATCAAATTTCAGCATTCTCGCTCATCCCGAAGTGGTACTTCTCAATTCCGATTTTTTGGTGGTGAAAACCGTCCATAAATCGGGGAGAAACCGGAAAATTCCAAATTTTATATTTTTTATGGGGTCCCGATATACTTTTTTGGGGGGGTCCATTCTTGGTGATTTTTCGTTATATCCTTTAGTTTGTCCAGAAAAATATTACAAAAAGACCCGCTAAAAAGCGTCATTTTTGGCGGTAACTTGCTCCTACTTGAACTTTCTTATTACGCACCTATATAATAAAAGGGATCTGTGTGCCAAGTTTCAAGTCTCTACGTTTAGCCATCGTGGAGCTACGTTGATTATCAGTCAGTCAGTATACCAACTGGGCTTTGCGTTTTATGTTCCCCCCTCCCAGAGAGGTTAGGAAACGTTTATACGGCTATGCCTCGATTGCATGATCACTAATTGCTGATGAAATGTGATTACTTGAACCCTTAAAAGTAGATTTGAGTTCGAAAATTTGACGTTTGCTTAAAGTATATTGGAAAAGTAGCTGAAAATCTATATACGTCGTTTTCCATTTTAACTGTTTTTTACAGTTTTGCTCAATAAATAAAGCTTTTAAAATTGAGGATTTAAATCTTAAGGTCCGTTTACACAGCCTGAAATTCCCCGAGCATCGAGCATGCATGATCGTTGCTCGCCAGTTTTCAAAAGCACGAACACAAATGAGCCCTCTGTTCACACTGCTCGAGCATTTCTGACGATCAGTTACTCGTGAGGATTCGCAGCGAACAGGTACTCCGCATACAGAGAAATTAACAAAAGCACTTTTCATTTTCCCACTCCATCAGTCAAATACTAAAAAGCAACAACACCACACACAAAATAGGAGACGTGTATCCTTCAACAGTTAGCGAGAACTAGATCCATAGAACAGCATTCGACGAATCCCGGGGTGTTTACACAGAGCGAGCGGCGAACGAGCGTCCCTTTGATGATTCATCGAAAACCGACATCGCGTGGATCAGGTTCGAGCACGAACGAGCATTCACTTCGACCTTGATCGGCTCGCGGCGACGCTTTACACTGCCTGAGCCTCGAAGGAATGCTCGTTCGTCACTCCTGTTCGCGACGAATGCTCGGGCAGTGTAAATGAGGCTTTAGACACACATGTATGCTTACGCGATACATGGGTCATTGTGCGCTTATGGGTAGTAGTCCTGCATTCATATACATCAATGCATTTGACATAAATGGTTTAATTGCGATCTGAATTCCAGTCAATTGTTTTATATTTGGCTCTATTTTGACAAAAGATAGGATTATATGCAGGATCTAAGTAGTGGCATTTAGAGTAACTCTTTTGAAATCATCGGATCCATAGTGGAAACAAACAGACCCATGCGCGTATATAGGGGAGGGCCCGGGGGCACGTGCCCCCCAATTTTTTTAAGCAGGCGGTGTTTCTCAAATTTCATTATACCTCATAACATAAAAAATTAAAAAAAAAAATCAAATGAATGGTGATCCGCTGTGTCTTTAATCCCATTAAGTTGGGGGGGGGGGGCTCGGGTCCCTAAATGATTCTCAATCCTGAGACTAAATAGAAATACGTAGATACCTATTTAAAAAAATCTTCAAAAATTCTGTCATCCGTCATGGCACTTTTTTTCTTCAGCACGCTTATAAAATCGTCAAAATGGCAACTCTGGATGAATCATCGTTATTCAGAGAGGGAGAGGAACTGCAATCAAAAGATCTCAAGGTCAACGTTCAACTATTTGCTTTGATATTCCCTAGAATGTATGTTGCATGTTGTAGCCATGAGAGGTATTTATTTGTGGTTAGCTCTACAGCTTTTAACAAATTAGGTATCGTACGTCGATAAACATTGAATTAAATAGTACTGCCCAGGACTTGAAAACCCGGCCTCTAGGTTACGAGTCCCCCCCTCCAAATTTTATATTAGGTATATTGTACGATTGTACCCCCCCCTCCCAAAAAAAAACAAGAAGGCTATATCCGCGCGGGAAGGAACTGCCAATTTTTGGATTCAACTACTGCTCCCAAAATATTCTCGAATAGACATGGTACGTAGAAATAATTGCCTCTGATCTTATTCGATTTTGATGAAATTTGGTATGGACTCTAGACATTCATAATATTGTTGGTTACCTAATGGTATTAGATGTTTTTAGTGAGTGAGGTCTACCGTTCACAGAACAACTAGTAGCCAAAGTTGAGTGTCTAATAACCTCAAGCTTCCAAGGACAAATATACGATTGACCAGTCACACAATGGTACTGACGACACCATTTCGCTTCTCATGGCTGGAAACCTAAATTTCATAACAATAGAGCTGCTATCTACTGCACAAATATACAGGGTGTCCGAGTTTTAACTTAAGATAAATTCAGACTCGATTCTGGGGATCAATACAACACTAAAATTTCATATGAGCAAAATACCGAAAATGATTTCTCAAAATGGCGGAACCGTCTTGAATTGTATGCTCAGTTTTTGTATATATCTCGGGAACAGTAATCTTTATTGAATTATTTTTGGGCGGAGCGAAGCGTAGCCTTATACTCGGGCAAAATAAAATTTAGGAAATACTAATAGTTTAGCCAAAACGGTAAGAGATATCGAATATATATATATATATATATATATACCCCCAAGGGTGCATACATCTATTTTCAGAACAATATCTTGAACCGTTTCCGATTTTTCGGCCGATTATTTTGCGTTTCAAATAGGACCTACTACTCAACGGCATGATGCATTCAAGAAAGGTGCGGTATTCTCAAAAAATCTTGTTTTAACGGAATAATGGAGCAATGTGCTAAAGATTATGTGGTGCCCGAAAATTCGAGGTGAAACGGATGGCTCCGCCCGTTTTTGTCCACGGACACACCTAGTATTAATTAGACTTAGAAAGTCCAAATGGCGGAACCGTCTTGAATTGTATGCTCAGTTTTTGTATATATCTCGGGAACAGTAATCTTTATTGAATTATTTTATTAATTAGACTTAGAAAGTCAAAATGGCGGAACCGTCTTGAATTGTATGCTCACTTTTCAAAAAAAGGTCCAAAAAAGAATAAAGACCTTTCAATCTTCTATAGCAAGGCAGCCAAACACGTCGATGGATATCGATCGGTCGATCGCGGAGTGATTTTGGGTCGATCACTTGCAGAGAGATAAGATTTCTGAGAGAAAGTTAAAGTGTTGTCCTCGAGATGAAATGGTGTACCTTAGATCCGACATCCAACTAAAGGCCATGTTAACAGAAGATAACTTTTGGAATCTTCTTTGCCGACATAAAGTATTCAAACCTAAGAAGAAGTATTGAAATGTTACATTCACTCTTTGGCTCAACCTACCAGTGTGAATCCGCTTTATCTTACATGAAGATGATCCAAAAAAAAAACCCGACGAACACACCGAGCAATGCCTAAGTCGAGCATTATTGTCCTACTCACAAAATTTCAACTTGTAAATGAGATGCAGTCAAACCTCTCATTAGATAACTATTATTAGTTGATAGTTATTTTACCCGTATTATTTACTCATCACATTTTCTTTGAAATATTCCTCCTTTATTTTGAACCTTTTTAAGAACCCTTCGACAAATAAAAATAAAAGTTTAAATACGTATGTATAAAATTTCATGTTCATTCTCTTTGTGTTCAAAAGTGGGTGTGTGGGGGGGGGGGTGGATCGATCGGAGCGATTATCTAAGACTTAATAGTAGATTTTCTTCTGTAAAGGTTGGACACCCCTGTTCTATAGCATTAACCATTCTTGAGAAATCTTATTCAGAGACAGACACACACACAAGGATCAATTGGTTGAAACTCGAGTTTAGATCTCAGGGGACGTCAAAATCTATTTTGTCATCGTAAACTCAAAAATTTCAGCCCACTAGAATATGGCCTTCTGGTATTTATAGAAATGGTGGCTGCTACGTCATTCATTAACTCAGAAACACTGTGATGAACATTAGCCCATGTCACTGTGCGGTTTGTCCAGCACTTATACAAAAAATAACTTCTGTCTACGAATATGTTGTTGCATGAATGAAGGATAAACCAACAAAATCATATTTGCAATATAAGTAATTTTATTAAGGAGCGCGGTAGCGCTCCGCCCCGCCAAGTCAAAATAAAGCGGTAGCTACCAAGAGTATATTATACGCCACAGCTTACATTACCGATTTCAACTACTTCCAGAGGAAAAACTACACACATCAGGATAAAAATGATTGTTTCCTACGTATGAGGCGAACTCAGAGACGAAGTATTTGAAGTTTTAACAAAATCGGTTAAGTCAAATCGGAGATATAGGCTTCTGAAAAGTACACTTTTTTTCTCATCGTCTGCTGCTGCTGCTGCTGCTTCTTTGATGTTGACGCACCTACAGCCAAAACTACTGGACCGGTTTTGATGAGCGATAGCTCATTTTTTTTCTCGTGAGTGGCAGATGTGCCTTTTGATACTTATATTGTCCCACATTGGGTCCTTCAGCCCCAAATTTCCAAAAACCCTCAAAATTGGGGGTATTTATTTGATACACGTGTTATTTATTTTCCGAACTAATGAACCGATATGAACGTATGAGGTGTCATTTTAATCACCAAATCAAGCAGAGTTAAACAATAGGTATCAAAAATATACAGGGTGTAATTTATCTCATATACAGGGTGTTATACCAGACAAATAAATTGTTAACAAGTTCATATTTTTCTTTAGTTAGGATTTCCTCGCATGATACATAATGAAATATTATTTTAACATTCAATTATTTATTGTGTGGTGCTTGGTTCCGTCGTTAGGCGTCGCCATAGGTATCTGGAGTACATTTTGTAATTTACTAATAACTTGATTTGTATTATTGAAAAAATGTGTATTTATGATGTATGGTATCATTTGGGGCGTCAAAACTGTTCTTGGGGATACTTAGATTTTTTTCTCCAAATTTTAACTAAAAAAATTCTTTTAAAAATCTGAAAGTGCATGCCGAAAAACGTCCAGCCCCTCAAGGAAATTATCATTTTAACCTTGGTTTCTCTACCGGGCGTAGACTTAGATTTTTTTTCTCCAAATTTTGACCGAAAATTTTCTTTTAAAAATCTGAAAGTACATGTCGAGAAACGTCCAGCGCCCTCAAGGAAATGACCAGTTTAACATGGGTTTCTCCACCGGGCGTTGTCAAACTTATATTTTTTTTCTCCAAATTTTGACCGAAAATTTTCTTTTAAAAATCTAAAAGTACTTTGGTGCCATTTTATTATTAATATCAAGACATTTTCATGGCATGAACCAGATAATTGATCGAAGGTAGTAGCATTTTACATTGATGCCATTTTATTATTAATATCAAGACATTTTCATGGCATGAACCAGATAATTGATCGAAGGTAGTAGCATTTTACATTGGTGCCATTTTTTAAATAAGGGATCATAGAAAATGTGCTCCGTTCTTCCGATTTTACAGCCCTCTGAAACAAAAATATAATATATACCTACAGTAAATTCTGGTGTGAAAATCACACGACTTTCCTTTTCTAAAGAGTGAGTGTTCTACTTAGAAGTTACAATCTAGCTCAGATAGGGTCACTATTTATTTTTCTGGCAAAAAATAATAAACCTTTTTTGGTCCCCCAATTTTTTTTGGGGGGGTAAAAGTGCCCATCACGGCATACGGCGAATATCCGCCGATTTTTGAATTCTACGTAGGTACCTTGAAACGTATAATATCAAATTTTGAGGGGGGGGGTAATTTTTTTTTCGCGACGATTCCAAAGGTTAATAGAATCCCTACCACAAGTGACTTTAGCTCTACAACTTTTACACACACACACACACATTCATTTTTACATATATAGTTTAATAAAAATTAATATTTGAGGGGGGGTGACACCAAGGAGATCCGCCCCGGGTGTCACCCGGCCTGGCTACGCCACTGACACACGGACAATACATTTTCAAATGTCAGAGACCACCGAAAAGTCCTAAATATATTTAGATTGAGCGATCCCATATCTTTTCCCCTGGAGCCCAGATCATAACCAAACTTTTCGTAAATAAGTGCCATAAATTTAGGTACGTGACATAAATGTCATTTTTTTTCTACGAAGNCAGATCATAACCAAACTTTTCGTAAATAAGTGCCATAAATTTATGTACGTGACATAAATGTCATTTTTTTTTCTACGAAGCGTGAAACTAAAGTTATTGAGAAAAAAATTACATTTTTATTCCAACTCCCAAGCTGNCTAAATATATTTAGATTGAGCGATCCCATATCTTTTCCCCTGGAGCCCAGATCATAACCAAACTTTTCGTAAATAAGTGCCATAAATTTAGGTACGTGACATAAATGTCATTTTTTTTCTACGAAGCGTGAAACTAAAGTTATTGAGAAAAAAATTACATTTTTATTCCAACTCCCAGGCTGTATATCTTGGAGGGGAAGTATTTTCGGACATGGCTTTCTAAAGCGAAATCATAAGAAAATAATAGACTCTTCAGTAGAAGGAATAGACTCTTCAGTAGAGGCAGGCATTTTCTACCACCTAACCGCGAGAGCTCTAGTTTTATGTGGTCAAATACTCAAATTAATGAGGAAAAAAGCCTGCCTCTGCTGGGGATTTAAACCAAGCCCTCCTGTCTACCAGGCGACCGCTTAACCACTGAGTTATCGAGGCAATCAAATCATCTTATTTTAGTCTCAAGAATACGTATGCACGGACATCGAATTATAGATCCCGTATAATTTCAATTATACCCCCCCTCCCCCTTTACTTACGTGCTCTGAGAATAGTCTTTGTATCTTCAAGTTTTATAAATTTTCCCCAATGATGGGTCCCAATTGGATTCAGTCGTGCAATGTACTCCCCAAAGATGACATAGGAGAAATAAGCAAAAACTGCTTTGTGAGGGGTCGTTATGATCAAACTTCCATGGGGCTGAAAAAATCACAATGTGAAATCGAAATCGATTATTTTACCTCCTTACTGAATCACGGGTAACAAGGTATTCTCAGTTATTTTTAAGAATTGCAAAATTGGCAAATCAAATAGCTACCCTGATTCAGGAACAAATTACTTGATTCAGGAACAAATCAAATAGCTACCCTGATTCAGGAACAAATCAAATAATAGCTAAACTGATTCTAGATCATATACATCAAATCACAGTTTTTACTCCTCCAAACCCCGGTGGGGGATATTCAATAGGCTAGGCAGGTTGCTTGATTATCGATAATTATAACATTATTAGAGTTATCAAAGTTAATGGTAAATGTATTCAATTTTTCTAGTCTAGTTTTAACATCACTATTTTTCATAGGGATTAGTGAAGAGCATAACATCGTCAACAAGACCTAATTTGAGCGCCTTCAGACTGTCGTCCAAAAACTTTTCCTTTTCCTCAACATGCTCCAGGACTTCTGACCAAATCACGCAGTCATAGTACCCTGGGAACTGTTGGGAGTGTGTACTGTGTACCCCAACATCGTCAACAAGACCTACTTTGAGCACCTTCAGACATTCGTCCAAAAACTGTTTCTTTTCGTCAACATGCTCCAGGACTTCTGAACAAATCACGCAGTCATAGTACCCTGGGAATTGTGTGGAGTGGGTTTCAATTGTTTGGCAAAAATAACTGAAATAGAGAAGAAAAAAAAATTAACGCCCGATAGAGAGAATAGGTACCCACCCACATTCTCCATAAGAAATAATGAGAGTACGAGAGAAAAAAATACTCTGCACGTTTTTTTCTCACACACAAGACCGCTCTTTTATGTTTGCAATTTGTGTCTGCCGCTCGGGATGCCAAATGTGCAGATTTTTACTTGCTTTTTGGATTCATAATAGGTACGTACCTTGAAACGTAAAATCAAATTTTGAGAGGGAGGGGGATATTTTTTTTTCATGGCCAATTTAAACGTTTATTACTTAAAGTATTACCTAAACTATAATAATGACTTATGGGCGCCTGAAATTAAAATATGTAGGCAATACGCAGTACCAACATCAAACATTCTGTCCCACTGGGTATGACTTCGTAATGATTGGAGAAAATGCAGTAAAACTGGAATCTGAATTAGAAGAATGGAGAAAAATCTTGGAAGACAATGAACTAAAAATAAGTAAAAAAAAAAAGACTGAATATTTACATGTGGCATTCGAAGACCATTCCAGACCTACACCAACCAGATTACTACAAGGCGAAGAAATATAAAAGTGTGATAAGTTTAAATACCTTTGACCAGTAATTAATAAAGATGGCAATTGCTTGTCTGATGTAAATAATAGAATACAAACCAGATGGCTCAAATTTAGATCTGTGAGCGGTGTTCTTTGTGATAAGAAAATGCCTATTAAAATGAAAGGAAAGATCTATAAGACTGTTGTGCGGCCCGCTTTACTGTATGGAACGGAATGTTGGACAATTTATAACACAAATAAAAAGAAAATGGAAACGACTAAAATGCGATAATGTCGGCAGGTGTGACTTTGAGGACAAAATTCGAAGTAAATATATACGAGACAATCTGCGAATCACGAACATCAGTGAGAAGAAAGAGGAGAAAGAAATGAGATGGTATGGCCACGTGCAGAGAAGACCGGAAAATCACATGTTAAAAGAAGCAATGAAGATAAACAATGCAAGAGAAAGACAAAGAGGAAGACCAAGAAACACCTGGATCAGACAACAAGAAAAGAGACTTCAGAATTACAACTTAACAAACTCTGATAATGAAGATAAACAATGCAAGAGAAAGACAAAGAGGAAGACCAAGAAACACCTGGTTTAGACAACAAGAAAAGAGATTTCGAAATAACAACTTAACAAACTCTGATATTGAAGATAAACAATGCAAGAGAAAGACAAAGAGGAAGATCAAGAAACACCTGGATTAGATAACAAGAAAAGAGATTTCGAAATAACAACTTAACAAACTCTGACATGCAAAATAGAAGAGTTTATAATTTGCGTACGAGAAGAGCAGACCCCACCAGCAATTGCTGAAATGGGAACAATGCGAGGGAGATAATATTGAAATCTGCTCAAATTTAGACTATAACCCAATCTAAACTCAGCGTACATATTCTTTAAAGCGGGCGTACGTAGTCTTTAAAACGCATTTTATTTTTATTGTAACCCAACTCAATACTACTACGTACACGTACCTACTATCTACGTAGCTTAACAGACGTACCTTTTGAAACATTCTAACAAACATTTTAAAACAAATTCCAGGTTTTATGTACATTACGCCCTTGATATAAAACATAAGAAAGAAACATTAACTAGTTGATCAAGATGATTAGGTGTTCACGTTAGTGTTATAGTCATTTATAGAAAAAAATAGCTTAATCAAATTTTAAAAAATCATTTTCAAAAAGAAAAANCTTAAAAAAATAATTAATTTCAACTTAATTTCTAGTTGTTATATAATTGACAATTACACATAATACGGCCCCACCCGTTGCCCGTGGCATCGTACCTACCTCGGTGTTTTGACCAAATCAAGTTCAGATAATGGTTTGGCATGTTCAATGGCAACTCGAATAACTTCTTGACTGGGATCAATGCCGGTAGTATCTGCTCCTTTCTTACAAAGGCCCTGAAATATCAAAACTCATCTCATACCTACTTGCATAGCAATCTACAAAATGTCTAGCCAAAATTATCTAACAACTCGCATTTCTGTCCATTGTCATTCGTTTTTCGCCAGGTGCTACCGTTTGTCAGGCTCGACGAGAGGGGGGGGGGAAT
>CM022875.1:4848684-4863544 GCA_012654025.1 Pachypsylla venusta
TTTCTACCACGATAACTCTCGAACACCTTGTCCGACTTTGATGAAATTTGGTATTGGACATGTATTATGTTTCTACCACGATAACTCTTGAACGCCTTGTTCAATTTTGATGAAATTGGTATGGACATGTATTATGTTTCTACCACGATAACTCTCGAACGCCTTGTTCAATTTTGATGAACTTGGTATTGGACATGTATTATGTTTCTACCACGATAACTCTCGAACGCCTTGTCCGACTTTGATACATTGGAGGGTCAAGGAAAATTAGACCTCTCGGATCCGAGAGAATCCGCGGTGGACATTGAACGATGTTATATTATACCGACATCTTCCATGGATTGAAATAAACAAAGAATTTTTTTAGTGTTCCCTAAGAAGCTTCTTTTATTCCTTAGCTTGTTTTATTGCCTTACATTAGAAATTTAACTCAAGTCGTTCAAAGTTTTAAGAAAACAAAAGTGTCAGGTTTTTCATCGGACACCCGGTACGGCTATGTCTACCTTAATTCATTATTGATTTTTTATATAAAAATTTATGGCTATGCGTACACAATAATTATTATCAGCAAAACTCAGATAGAGAAAAAGAGACTGCTATTGCTAATGTGAATACCTCAGCAACAGAAGGAAAGTCGAGCTGGGCAGATGTTGGAAGTTGGAAGGTTAAAGTAGAATACTTTATGGACACCTCGTTGAAATGGACTCTGCTGTCTCCACAGATGAAGTTCGAAGTAGTCTTTGTGGTCACATCTTTGGAAGGTCGAAGTGGACTTTGTGGTCACTTCTTTGGAAAGTCAAAGTGGACACGTCTTTGGAAGGTCAAAGTGGACTTTGTGGACACATCCTTGAAGGTCAAAGGGGACTTTGTGATCACTTCTTTGAAAGGTCGAAGTGAATCTGTGGACAGGACTTTGGAAGGTCGAAGTTGACTTTGTGGTCACTTCTTTGGAAGGTCGAAGTAAACTCTGTGGACACTTCTTTGGAAGTTCGAATTGAACTCTGTGGACACGTCTATGGAAGGTCGTAGTTGACT
This sequence comes from Pachypsylla venusta, assembly GCA_012654025.1. NCBI lineage: Eukaryota > Metazoa > Arthropoda > Insecta > Hemiptera > Aphalaridae > Pachypsylla > Pachypsylla venusta. Next base: position 4,849,720 of record CM022875.1, read on the forward strand.
TTGTGGTCACTTCTTTGGAAGAACTAAGTGGCTCTGTGGACAGATCTTTGGAAGATCGAAGACTTTGAGGTCACGTATATAGAGGTTCGAAGTGGAATCTGTGGTCACGCCTAAAAAGGGTTGAAGTGGACTTTGTGGTCACGTCTTTGGAAGGTAGAAGTGGATTCTGTCCTCACTTAAGATTCCTCCTCCGCAACCAACATCTAAAATACGAATACCTTTGAGGGGAAATTTTTGATGTGGTGCAAGTTCAGAAACAACTTTGGCATCAATTAAACTTTTGACGACAAAAGGAATCCTAAAAGGTAACAAACAAGTTAGAATCATCATTAAAGTTAGCCTGTTTACAAAGTGAGTCTGTCTCCACGTGGTAGTCATAGGAAATACCCAGGGGGTTCGTATTTAAAAAACAAAAGTTGGGCCCCCTGATGGCCACATGGGATCCGCCCCTGAAAAAATTGGGGTATAATACCATGCAAAATTTCAAAACTGCACATAAAGCTGTTCAAAAGATATTCAGGCGGTCTCGGACTTTTGGGACACCCTGTATATCTACGCTGTGAACTGCACGTGTGTCCCTTATCGTTCCCCATTTATTGGGATCTAATTGTGCCCCAAACTTTTCGTTAGTGTCTGTCACTTATCTAGGGTTCCGTGCTAAAAATTTTGTATGGAACTCTAGACTCACAGTAAGGAAAAGAAATTCATGTAATGAGATTCATTTGTAGATTTTTATTATTACCTACCTTTGATTATTGAGATCGTGTAAGGGAAATACCCAACTTTTGTCACTCCACCAATGTTCCGCGTAGATTCCAAAATCTTCAATATTATCGGAGGTACTCATGACTTCAATATTGTTAGCGTTGAAAGATACGAGTATTCAAGTTGACTAGAAATTTAAGAAGAAAAAAATAATTCCACCCCATTTTACGTTTAGTAGATAGATCTAGTAGACACAAACGTTTAGTAGATACAAACCAACCAATCGCCTGGGCCTTGTCAGATCACTGAGGTTCGGCAAAGTCGATGTTTAGCCAGCAGATACACTTTTGATCTAAGAAAAAAATGTGATTGAAATTTTTAAAGATCTATAAAAAATGTCATTGAAATTTTTGAAGATCTATAAAAAATGTCATTGAAATTTTTGATTAGATATACAAAAAATGTCATTGAAATTTTTGATTAGATATACAAAAAATGTCATTGAAATTTTTGATTAGACATACAAAAAATGTCATTGAAATTTTTGATTAGATGTACAAAAAATGCCATTTGATTTACAAAATTAACAAAGTACCTGATGTAATAGCCAAGTATAGGCTACTTACCTAATAATTAATTAATTTGCCATCCTGGTTGTAACTAAACTTCGCACATTCCAATCTCGAATAAAGACAATAAAATTAATTGACATAACAATGTCCACCATCGATTATGATGGTCGTCGCATAAGATAAAAAAATTACCCCCCCCCCCCCNTCAAGATTGATAGATTAGGTTATGAAGAACATTGTACAGGTAAGATTACTGCAGTGGTGGATCGTTATTTTCATGTTTGGTGCTGGGTACACTGAAAAGAATAAGTATTGTTAGGGGGGAAGCGAAGCTCCCTCTTCCAAACCTAATCAACACTGGATCCCAAGCACAGACAACCAGTGTCTACCAAACTAACATAGGGAAGTACTGTACGACGTAATCTATAACATGGCCAGGAACATAAACAAATGTAATCATAATGATGAAGGTCGACAGCAGTATAAATACCTATGATATTTCCAAGGAAGGGATCAGATCAGCTTTGAAGAAAGACGTTCTTAAATGATGAAAGATGACCGGCAACTGTTTCATCATAACATTATTATTATAAGATGTGATCAATATTACCTACACTTGTGAGAAGTTTAATGTTGTTACATCAAATTTCCCACAAGTTTAATAGTCCTTATATCCGAATGCATAGTAATTTATACATATAAAAACTCATTTGAATTCGGTAGCAATTAAGAAGATTTCGTTTGAATTAAATTAAGTTAATAACATGTTCTCGAAAGGGGAAGTAAAAATACGCAGTACGCATTCTGGAAATTCCTCGTAAACAGCCTACAGAGATGTTCTCGTATCTCATAGAAGGAGAAATAAAAATAAGGGGAAGTTTTGCTGTCTAGGTATATACAGGATGTTTACATTAGAATCATAATATCAGAGGTCAATGCTCTATTCACTTCAATATTATAAGGAGGGATTTTTTTCAATGAAAGTAGGTAGGTACTTACCACAGTCATTTTGAACCAACTTTTTTAGATTGAAAAGAGATTTGAAGCATGACATGTATAGAGTCAGTGACGGATTTGGCGGGTGGCAAAAAGGATTAATACCGATTTTTTCTCCTTTAGTATATTTTATTATTCATTTATAAGGTGCATATTTTTATTGATTTTTTTTTAAATGGTTATTTGTACCTATATAATAATATAAAAAAATGTATATAATTGAAAATACAATCTCATTAATTTAATTATCATTTCGAGTGCAACATTAAATACTCAGAACCCACAAAAAGACGTCATCTCCTAAGCTACCATAATCCATAATGGATAACTTGTAAGAAGTTTAGTGTATCTTCTTAACAGTTCACTATAACCTTCAATTTTAAATCTTGGAATCCCCGCAAATCGAAAAATCTATTTTAAAAAAGAATACAGGGTGTACCAAAAACATGGAATCCTTTAATCACGTAAACTAGAGTTCCCATAAAGAATAAAGGCCACTTTGCTTAATACGAAGGAGGGAACGGCCTGATTTTCTGGACTAGTGGTAGGAGGAAAAATAACCGAGATGTGATTCTTTGAAATCGATCCAATTCTTGAATGACCCTGCATGTATGTACATAGGTACCAGAAATATCCGAGGCAGAGTGTGCATCAACCGAGTTATGATTATTTGAAGTGGATCCAATTCTGTTGAATGACCCTGTGTATGTACATAGGTACCAGACATATCCGTGGCAGAGTGTGCATCACACTTACACCGGGGAGGTACCGAGTTATGATTATTTGAAGTGGATCCAATTCTGTTGAATGACCCTGTGTGTATGTACATAGCTACCAGACATATCCGTGGCAGAGTGTGCATCACACTTACACCGGGGAGGTACCCAGTTATGATTATTTGAAGTGGATCCAATTCTGTTGAATGACCCTGTNTAATTACAAGAAAATATTAACATAAAATCAGGACCATTTTGAGATTTTTTGAGTGACGGACTCCGTGTTTTTATTTTAAGCATATCAGTTAAGAACATCATTCGAAAGCTATTTCTAATGGCAGACAACAAGCGTCAACAGAAACTCATTATCACTTACCGTTACGTAGGAAATCAATTTCAAAGTTTCAAATTTAATTGGCCGCCATTTTGTTTTGGTAAAAAAAAATATTTAAAAACTTATCAGGGGTTTGGATGTGTTTAATACACAATCATACAGTTATTTGGCAACCACATTGATTAAAGATGTGGATCTGAATTGAATAATTTGTGGATTGAATGTTGGGTTGGGGTCGCACGCTTGGGCGGGGTGCCGTGTGTGTGCCGGCTTTCAATGAGTCGCGCGCTTGCCGTAGATATAACGGTGCGCTAATACCATTGGGAGCTGCCGTGTGTATGGACTTCTGTCGTGGCGTGTGATCCTGACTTTGATAGCTCATTCAAAATCATTTATTTTTATACTTCTAATATAATTGTCTTCCCCCCACCCCAATTTTAGGTGTTCTTTGTTATTGAATTTTATTTAAAATTTGTAAAGTGTACCTATTGTCAAATAAAATAAATAAATGTTTTCAAAAGGGAGTTAAGAGTCATTTATGTTTAAGATTTTGAAGATGGCGTGGGTTCAATCAAAGGCTGAAACTGCATTTTTTCCTTATTAATTTGAGTATTTGACCACATAAAAATAGAGCTCTCAGGGTTAGGTGATAGAAAATATTTCAGACATTAACCTCGTCTAGTGGTTTCCTTTCACTTAAGAGTCTATTTCTCTTAATCTATATTTTATTTTGTGTACACCCTTTATATGAGATACCTAGTACAGATTACATTATTATAATATCATTACTATCTTGCCTCAACCATAATTGATAGCAAATCAACCTCACTAACGTCATCTAGGAAATAGAAGATACTGGACCAGTTGAGTAGATACATTACGTACGGGGTTCACTAACGTCATCTAGGAAGTAGAAGATACTGGACCAGTTGAGTAGGTACATTACGTACGGGATCCCCACCAACAAAGTAGTTTCCATGTAAATTACACTGAAATCAACATCCCCAACGTCATCTAGGCAATAGAAGATACTGGACCAGTTGAGTAGATACATTACGTACGGGATCCCCATCAACAAAATAGTTTCCATGTAAACCAGCACACATGGGTTCATTATTTTTCTGCCCCCCCCCCCAAAAAAATGGGGGGNTCTCATAGAAGTAGATTCACTCATTCTCATAGAAGTAGATTCACTCATACTCATAGAAGTAGATTCACTCATTCTCATAGAAGCAGATTCACTCATTCTCATAGAAGTAGATTCACTCACTTTCATAGAAGTAGATTCACTCATTCTCATAGAAGTAGATTCAATCAATCTCATAGAAGTAGATTCACTCTGTAAAAATAAAACATATTGTCATACGATAAATAAATAAAATTAGATTCATTCATTCTCATAGAAGTAGATTCACTCATTCTCATACAAGTAGATTCACTCATTCTCATAGAAGTATTAGATTCGCTCATTCTCATAGAAGTAGATTCACTCATTCTCATAGAAGTATTAGATTCATTCATTCTCATAGAAGTAGATTCACTCATTCTTATAGAAGTAGATTCACTCATTCTCATACAAGTAGATTCACTCATTCTCATAGATGTATTAGATTCACTCATTCTCATAGAAGTATTAGATTCATTCATTCTCATAGAAGTATTAGATTCATTCATTCTCATAGAAGTAGATTCACCCATTCTCATACAAGTAGATTCACTCATTTTCATAGAAGTAGATTCACTCATTCTCATNCTAAAAATATTAGATTTTGACTTAGATTGTATGCCAATCAGCTATCTTGAATTTTGAGCTCATTTTTTTTTGTTTTTCTCAAATATCTCGAGAATGATTGATTTTATCGAAAGTAGAAAGAAATTAACAATTTGTTAACAAATATACATTTAATTTTATTCGCAAAAATTTATATTAAAACAAGAATTCAGGTACGGTAAAAATAAACAAAGATACGAAAATATTGCTATTAGATAACGATTTTTCAAAATTTAGGTGTATTGCTAGTTATAATAATGATTCAAATGTAGGTATTTAAACATAAGGAAATGTTGCTAAAGGCGGCGTATACACCAGAGCAACCCGATAAATATCGGACCATACTTAATACATGGATTATTATCGCGTGCGATACACTGATTGACACAAAGGCAACTTTTATCTGCTGGAGCATACTGATTGTTTCTTCTGATTATTACAAAATAAACCACTATTATGAATATGGCAATTTTGTACAATAAATACAAAAGAATAAAAGTAATTTATTTCACCAAGTACCCCACTAAATTAAAAGAATGAGTTCTAGTGTAATGGCGTAACTAGCCTTTTTGGGCCCAATGCAAAAAACGAACGTAGACTGCCGAGCGTTGTACGAAAAGTTGTTTAGCCGGCAGTAGACAAATGAAAACTGAGTTGTATAATAAGTGAATTAAAACTGAAAATTCAATTGTCAATTTGGAAAATAAGTTTAAAATAATTAGTTATACAAGACGATATCCCCATTAGAGAACAAGTAATATGAGTTGCAAGCATAAACTTAGCTTCTTAAAGTTCGATTTTTTAAAAAAAATTAAAACAATTCTTTATTAAATCAGTTTGAATAAATATTTACATTTTCCAGACTCGAGGGGGGGAGGGCGATCTCCCCCATCGCCCCCTCTATATCCGCCCCAGTATTTATATATTACTACATAACATGGCATGGCGTAGCCCTCCTAAAAAATGTATTAGGTGCGATCATATTCCTCGTAAAAAATAATACAATTTCAATCACATGTGCCCAAACGTAGGACACTTTCTTTTTTCTTACGTTTTTTAAAAACTTCTATGAGGACTGCCCTCAAAAAAAGTATTTTCCAATAAAAGAATCATCTGTGGCTCCCTGGGACCCCCTTAAATCAGGGGGCCCTTGGCGACACCTTTGGCATAGCTACGCCACTCTTCTGGCGGGGAAGAAGATATTGTGATAGCTTATCAGGAGCATGGGTTACAATTTACTCTTAGAATGCTTACTCTTCCAATCCACGACTTCTTCCCACCACGTTGGTCTACTAAATACATCCGGACTCGAAAACAAAGCTGCCTGAAGATTATTGTAAAGCTGAAAAAGAAAAATATCAATGGGGGTGTTTTATTTTTTCATTTCAAGGTACGTAGAGTCACAAAATCGAATAAAAAAAATCCGTTTCTCCGCCGTGAACTGCATTTTTGGCACTACCAATTGTAGGTTCCATTTGAGGTTTAATTGTNCGTTTTTTTTTTTTTAAAAAAAAGATATATTATTAATTGTGGCGGCACATTCTTTCGGGATTCCAAGTGCTGTGCATCCACTAGTTTGGACTAACCCTACTTAATTTACTTTTACAGCCTCTTTAGCTCAGTTGTTTGGGGCGCTAGATTCGTAACCAGGTAGGTTCGAATCTATCTCCATCCCCACCTACTGGTCACACTAAAGGTCTCAGTGATAATTATTGCAACGAGCTTCAATAGAGACTTGCAACCAGTTTAATAATAAATACTTTACATTTCGTATCCATCGCGGAGAGTGATGTTTTCATAAGCCGTCTACGCAGTAAGCAATTACTGACGCTGTTTGTGATAGTATTGATGAGTGTGTGAGAGTAAATTTTTCATGATGAATAAGTGACGAGGACGAAATAATGATGGCGACTGGTGAGAATGATTGGAAGGGTTGCACTATGTTACTCTGAGGGGCCGAACTAGCTGTTGATAAGCCCGGTCCCTTCCACTACACAATCAACCCATATAAAGTAACTTAAGTAACCCCATGTAGGTTCCTTTGTTGAACATTGAAAATAAAATAATAACTCACCTTGATAAAAGGTAGCCAAATGCTTCTCCAGACTCCACACAGAAAACAAAAGTCCAAGCTTTGTCAGTACTCTCTGAATGTGAACGTCATTGGTGCTCATGTCAGCAAATTCAAATAACTTTTTAACAGCAAACCTCTGGAAAACAAAACCATTTAATACCAGCTTGTCGACAGTTTGCCTCTAAAACGTTAACTCTGACAGCTGCAAGATCTTTTAGCAGCAAATACACACAGACACCATGTGCCGCATAACTGGATAATATATCCCAAATCGATTTTCCGCACTAACAAGGCCTTCGTTGTGGATAGTGTCATCCACTTTAAAAATACATGACCAGACTTGACCCTTCTCTTGATGACCTACGACCATTATGCAGAGGCGCAGTCCCTGTTCAGCTGTTCGTCCAATCCCACCAATTATCAACATCTAGATGCCTATGGACGAGACCTTTTGGAGTGGCTGTCTTGGTCTGGACACAGAGCAATATGAATTTGATGTTTTAAAGGTTAGCCACAAGATTAACAACAAACCACTTAACCAATATCTGTCGCCATGCACTTTGGACTTAACAAGCGATTCTACATGACAAGACCACATGGGATTTTTTCCGACCAAATGTCGACTACTTTTGCAGGGTGTCTACCAAATCGTCAAAGTAAAATTCCCTGACTTTTCCAAATTTTCCAGTGTACTTTTTCAAGATTTTGTCTCCCCCATCTGACTTCAAAAAACACAATATTGGGGCCGAGGGACCCCAAAAACTATACAGAAAATTTCCTTCATACCCTAAAATTTCCTGAAATTTTTCAGGAAAAGCATATGTTCACGCATAAAATTGACCATTAGTTCGATTGGTGATATTAAGATTTATAAATACGATGAATATAAATGGGCCACCATGTATTTTTGTTGAGTCCATTTTGTTTAGGTGCTACTAGTTAATTCATTTGCAGCACTAACAACTTACTCCCCCCAGACTGCTTACCTCTGCGTATACTATGGACAACGTCCGTGCATAATACACTTGACTGAAATTTCTTGCTGAAAAGATATCAAGGCCTTTACTGAGGTTTGATTGAAATCTTTCCGAAGTGGATTTCAGCAAGAAGCACACCAACCAATCATACATGTCCAACAGAATCTGAAATTAGAAAGATGATTTCGGTCTGATTTTTGTTTTTCTGAGGGCACGGCAGTGCGCCAGGCCAAGTTTCGGAAAACACCAGTGTATCTTCACACGAAGCAATTCACCGGGTTCTGCACACCGTCAGATATCCGGTTCTACTAGGGATAGGTCATTACATTTTTAACATACATTCCGTAGTGCAGTACAATACTACAGGATAAACTTCAAAAGTTAATGTTAACCTGGACAGGAGATAGGTAATTTTAAAGATGGCACTTTTGCATACTCACTGACTGACTGTCAGTTTGTAAAAAGTTAGATAATAGTTTGCGATTCTCCTAAAACTGACCAAGTGCAAAGTAGTTATTGCTTTAAGAGAATTGAGACAGAAAAAGGACAATACTAAATTTAAGTGTGGATGAACAGCAGCAAGAATAAACTTCGCCTCAATAATAGATATCACTACGTTCATGGGCGGAATTTTTTGGAAGAGTGGTTGGAACTTGGCCTTTTTTCAATGATAATTTTTTTGTGAAATTATTTTCAACAATGAACCTTTGTAATCGTCACGAAAAAAAGATCACACCCTCTCAAAATTTGATATTTAACCTTACAAGTTACGTAGAATTTAAGAATCGATTTAGAATATTCGTTTGTCTGCCGTGATGGGCACTTTTTCCACTTAGCATTGACCGATTTTGATGAAATTTGGTATAAAGGGCTAATTGTGCGCGAAATCATTGCTATCAAATATATTCACGGCTTGGGCAGCACGGTCCAAATTTAATATGATTATCAAGTGTGGGGTTGCCAGCGTCTATGGCGCGTTAAATACACCAGTTCCTGTTAGATCACTGGCGTTAAGCAACGTTCGGAGAGGTTGTACCATGTGGGTTCGCGCCCTCGTGATGATAGCTATTTTTCCGGCCCAACCCAAGGTGAGGTCAATGTGGGTAACTGGTTTGCAAAATTCCAGCGAATGGAGGGTAAAACCCACGTCTTGAATGACCAACAGATGTTAAAGAGGCGTTAAGCCAAATTAAAAAAATAGTTTAGGGTTACCTAAAAGCTTATTATGAAGATCATTTGGAGACACGCCCGTATACTAAAAGAAATGTTGGAGAAAGTGGAGCGAAAATTCAGAAATCACCTCCGCCTGTGTATCGACAATGGTGGTCGTCATTTGAATGGTGTACTCTTCAAAACAACATGAATAAAACAAAACATTAAACACTTCCTGATAATAATACATCAGTCAAAGTTATGTATGTAAGTATAATAACTTTTTTCAATCGAAGTTCCCGCGGCACAACCGGTATTATTCCTCCACGTCTTAGGAAACTTTGTGGACAGACTGATAATCTTACTTTTGGATCCAGAAACTCCTGTACCGAGTTGAAATGCACACTGGATTTCAATATTTGATCGTATCGTTCAAGAAATTCAATGGATCCCATTGGAGTTGTGAAATTTTTCTCTTTGAACATCCCCAAAAGCCAATTACTGGTTTGTTGAACGAGAACGTTATTGTCACCTTCATATGTACAGTTAGGATCGTTGATAGTTTCGGAATAAATTAAGTTGGTCACTTAAAATGGCACACCCTGTATGTAAAAAAAATATTTTAATGGGCTGAATTTTTTTATGTCGAGTATCCAATGGCACAACACGTTTTGTGGTCCCCAAAGTCCGCATATTTATAAGTTTCAGCCATTGGTCTGAGAGAGTGTGTCTGATTGTGAACAATATGTCTCATGAATGGTAGGATTCCTCGTGTACTATGTAGGGAAATACTTAACATACATTCCACATTTCAAGTCTCTGGCATCTGCCGTTCTCCTTTTAGACAGAATTTGTAAAAAGCCGCCAAAAAAGGCCAAATGCCACTAAAAACCGCCAATGATAGACTTCAACGGAAAGGTACCATATCTCTAGCTCCAGAAGTTTAATTTGGGTAGAATAAATGAAACACGCTAAAATGCCGCTAATAGTAGATTAAACCAAAATCTTTGCCTCCAAAAGTTAGTCTTTGGCAGAAAAATGACTTTGGCTGAAACTCCAGATTTGAGCTCTTTGGACTTCAAAACGTGTATTGTCATTAAAATAAAACAAAATCAGCCCATTACAATATTTTCCTTTGTATAAGATAAGAAAAGTAAAAAGTGAGAAGTTAAAACTGTTTAAGAAAATGGCATACACACTCACTCTCTCTTCATAGTCGTGAGTGAGGTCTACAGTTTACAAAACCACTGCAATCTGAGGGTTATACGTACTCTGCCACGCAGAAGTCAGTGCTAAGTTAGCATACACAACTTACTCTTAAGATAGCCATGGCCTCCACACGCCTCCCTACATTCTTGAATACCATCTCTTGCCAACCAGCCAGCTATTGGTTTTCCTGCACTCGACAAAGCATGTATTTCTGCTCCCATTGATGCTAAATAATCTTTCTCCTGACCTTCTACAAGCTTCATTTGAAAGCTGAACAATTGTCTGATGAAATAATCACCGAATACTTTCAACATGTAAGCTCCCGCAAGGTAAGGAAAGATACGCCACTGGAGAAGTTCATATTCCAACACAGGAATCTCTTCATCACTGTTCAAAGTTTTATCTGGAATGAGGAAAAATGAAAATTTAAAAATTTGTTGACGTTGAAAGCCTGTTAATTGACCGAATAAAGTATTGAACAGGACAAGTTGTGTTTGTCTTTTTGTACTAGGATAACTCTATAATGCATGAGGCGATTTTGAGGTTCAACCCCCGGAAGTGGCATTTTTTTTAACAATAATATTATGAAATTTGTTATATATATAACGTAAACAAAATATGTTCACAGACAGACATCACTTTGATGCTTGCCCATAGACAAGGTAACTTCTATAAAGATAATTTTGAATAATTTCACAGGATCCACGTATGGTGGCAGTAATTACTTCGTCTCTCTTGCCAACGATCATACCACGCTGAATACACCAGTTCCCGTCAGATCACTGAAGTTAAGCAACGTCGGGCGTGGTCAGTACTTGGATGGGTGACCGCTTGGGAACATCACGTATTTTTGCTGGTTCGCTGGTTCGCAAGTTTCCAGCGAATGGAGGGTAACACCCCCGTCTTGAATGACCAATAGATGTTAAAGAGACATTAAGTCAAATTAAAAAAAAAGTTTAGGGTTACCTCAAAGCTGACTGAAGATCGTTCGGGGACACGCCCGTATACCAATAGAAATGTTGGAGAAAGTGGAGTGAAACTTCAGAAATCACCAAATTCAGAAAAAAAACTTCGTCTCTCATTGATTTCGGTATTCCAAAGTGTTTTCTAAAACTTTCAAAAAATCTGGTAATGGCCCCTCTGGCACCAACGAGCAATCCAATAACTTTTATGTTTTTTATGTTGAAATTCTCTTGGAAGTACGGTATACATGGCTCATAAATACTTTTTTTTTTCTTCGTCCACTAACGTAGGTTGTTCGGGTACTGTTTCCGGATGGATATTCATTATATTCAAGTTGTTGTTTTCGCGGTTTCCCTAAAAATCAAATGTTCTACCCCAATTCTAGAATTCATGTTTACAAAAAAAAAAAAAAAAAAAAAAATGGTAGAAACAGGTTGACATGAGGGTACCAGTAAGGTTTTGTTGACCTTTGGCTGGAATTGTGAGTACATGCGTTCCAGGTCGTGCTGGCAATCAGAACCGGACATCGCGAGGACATTCATAGAATTAGGTGACTAGACTCTGGGACCCATTTGAAAATCCAGGGCCAAATGGTGACAATTTTGAGTGAGAGAGGTCTACAGTTCACACAAATGGGTAGCCTTCAAGTTAACGATATTGTTGTACACACTCTATCAACTGACGTGACAAAAGCATAATATACTCCCTGACTCCAAGTCACTCTATTTACACCAGCGCTAGAGTTTCACCATTCCTCCGCCTTATGGCTAAAATTAAGCTATATGTGTTTGGTGCACTATGGGAATATTTGATTACTAACCTTGAGATTTGTTTGGTGGACCAAACTGTTTCCTAACTCCCGCATATCTGACAGTAATCACAACCGCTTTCAACCGCTTTAGCTAAATGTGATAAACAGAATCCTATAATACTAACACGGCCTGCAGAAAGCGCTCCTAATGACGATCCAAGTCTTTTGTTTGGGTCTCGATATGGACTGGTGTAGATCCCTTCTGGACTGACATCGCCAGTCTTATTGAGGAGATGGTCGCGGGGGATTTTGTAGTGGTTGAACATGACGAATCTGAAACAGACAGACATCAATAATGCTGTTAATTAATATGAACATGTGTATTTGTTTTTCTTTGCATATAAGCAAAGATGTATGTTATTCAATAATATAAGTAAGTCTGTGTCTGTCTGCGATCATACTTATAGAAGTAAATTGAGCAATCTGCGGACTCTCATATGAACATGTGTATTTGTTTTTCTTTGCATATAAGCAAAGATGTGTGTTATTCAATAATATAAGTAAGTCTGTGGCTGTCTGCGATCACACTTATAGAAGTAAATTGAGCAATCTGTGGACTCTCATATGAACATGTGTATTTGTTTGTCTTTGCATATAAGAAAGGGAAAACAAATCAAAATGTTCTTATGGGAGTCCATAGATTGAGCAATCTGCGGACTCTCATATGAACATGTGTATTTGTTTTTCTTTGCATATAAGAAAGGGAAAACAAATCAAAATGTTCTTCTGGGAGTCCGTAGATTGAGCAATCTGCGGACTCTCATATGAACATGTGTATTTGTATTTCTTTGCATATAAGCAAAGATGTACGTTATTCAATAATATAAATAAGTGTGTGGCTGTCAGCGATTACACTTATAGAAGTAAATTGAGCAATCTGCGGACTCTCATATGAACATGTGTATTTGTTTTTCTTTGCATATAAGCAAAGATGTATGTTATTCAATAATATAAGTAAGTCTGTGGCTGTCTGCGATCACACTTATAGAAGTAAATTGAGCAATCTGCGGACTCTCATATGAACATGTGTATTTGTTTTTCTTTGCATATAAGCAAAGATGTGTGTTATTCAATAATATAAGTAAGTCTGTGGCTGTCTGCGATCACACTTATAGAAGTAAATTGAGCAATCTGTGGACTCTCATATGAACATGTGTATTTGTTTGTCTTTGCATATAAGCAAAGATGTGTGTTATTCAATAATATAAGTAAGTTTATGGCTGCCTGCGATCACACTTATAGTAGTGGCATAGAGAATAGAACAAAAGATGAGGGCACTTGCTTAATCTAACCCATGCTGCGGAGGGGCGATGAAACTCTAGCGCTAGTGTAAATTGAGCGACTTGGAATTAGGCTGATTGAGTGTGCACACCAACATTGTTATAACGACAAAGACCAAAAAAAGACGTATTTGTTATGCATATTGTAATCTAAGGTTCAGGTGTGATTCCTGAACTGAGATGAATTCTATCACTTAAACAATTTTTTTATTACAAAATATGAGAAATGAAAGGAGAAAAATAACACCTCAGATAATTTATTTAA
>CM022875.1:4878880-4958045 GCA_012654025.1 Pachypsylla venusta
CATAATATATGTTTTTTTTATTTGAAGAGTCAATATTTTAATAAAAATCTTTTAAATCTTCAATTAGTATGTACATTAAATGTCAACGAGAAATACAATTTGTCAAAGACAAAGTCAAAATTACGAGTTTATTACAAAATGGACACTTTCCTATCGTTAATAGTAATATAAACAATATATAGAAATTTGTAAAGTGCAAACAATAAGATAAATTTAAATAAAAAACTAAAAAAAAAAAAGATATATACAAAATGTTAAACTAACTTATTAGAAAAATACTATTTAGTTAAATTTTATGAAGCAAAAGGTATGAATTATTTCAAACGAAATAAGGTGGGCAGGGTCGAATTATCTTGTCGCGAGGCCCGTGTATTTTCACAGTTACAGGCCCTTTCAAGTTGGTGAAAATAAATAATCACCATATCCTCAATACATATCACATGATATCACCTCAATAATTGGTGCTATATAAATTACACCAAGACTACATTTCCAAAATAATTATATCTACCTACTTGAAAAAAAAAAAGACCCCACGAAATTCCATTCTATAAAGTGTAAATTTATAAAGCGCTAGGTCCTAGGCAGTTGCAACGTTGTTAATCCGGCCATGGAGGTGGGGTAAAACTAATACCTAAGGCGTTAGATATTTGGTAGTAGAAAAATGGACAGTTTTTGTGTTATACAGGGTGAACATTTTGAGGATAACATCTATCAATTTATGGAGATTTATGATCAAATAAGTGTAGCAGTTCATTGGCCAAAAGAACGAAATTCTAACCGTTTTGAAATATATCGGGTGTCTATGAGTGCAAAAGTAAATTTCTTAAACTAATGTCATATTTTAAGAAACAGAAAATAAGAGTTCACAGTCGCTCAAAAGTTATGATGTTCACTGTATTACGTTTCGCAAGTGCAATTATTATCAAAAAACCGCCTAAAAAATTCATAAGTTACGTATTTTTTTCATTTTTCAAAAATTTAAATTGGTTGAGTGAACAGTTTTTTTTTTTATTTTCTTTAAAAAGTAAACACTAACTGAAAAAAATCAACTTTTCGTTCCACGGACAAAATTACCTGCTACAGTTTCAAAATTCCAAAAATAAATCAGCAAAAAAACTATGAGGTATTTTCAAAATTTCACACTGTATAATACAAAAAAAATCAATTTTCCGTGCTTTGGCCCGATGAAAAATTTGATCCACACTCTAAAAACTACCCCTCACTATTATTTAGCCCATTAAAAAAAAAAATCTTTTCTTTTTCGTTTACTCTTCAAAAATGTATTACAAAAGGGACATTACAAAGCCATACATATTATACTAATGCAGTAACAAAAATTTTCACAAAAATCATCTTCTAAAAATCCAGAGACTCCGATTATCAATATAAAAATCAAACAATTCAAATTTAAAAAAATCCAAAAATATATTCTTCTCCCATACAATATAATTGTTTTATAGACGTGGTTCTGGGTCTTCATTTGAAATTAAGGTAATTATTTAAAATAGGTGTCTGGTTAATTGTGAAATTTCCTTTTAGTCTAAACCTAACTTTAGTTAGCACACACGAGTATTTTTTTCATTTTAATATATGCCGATAACATGTACCGATTTCAAATCCCTTTATTTTTGATAACACTAGCGCTAGAGTTTCACTGTCCCTCCGCTGCATTGGTTAAGTTAAGCAACTCACTTTCTGTTCTATTCGTTATGGTACAATTATCAAAAATAAGAAATTAAAATCATGAAAAACACTTGACTTTATGTTTTACAATTTCAATTTCAACCATAGAACAATGAACAATAGAGAAGTATTCAGAGCTACAGTCAACTCGGCAATATCAAGTTCGGCGACCATCGAACACGATGATGCTACTCAATGATGATGATCATGCTAAATATCCGATATACACTTATTGTATAAAATTGTAGAACATAATGTCAAGTGTTTTTCATCATTTTCTTTTATTTCAGATATTAGGTTAGGAGAAGGAATAATCAAACATGAAAAAGTCAACCGATGATCCTGATTATAAATAATTACCAAAAACAAATAACGTTAATTGATATTTATTATTTACCTATGAACATAAGATATAAATACAATAATTTTAGAAACATTATTCAACATATTAATGAAACATTTCAGATTAATTAATTATGTATTTCTATTTGCGTTTGAGTCTAACTAACTACAATTCAATTTATTCAGCGAAGTTTACAGACCATTTACAAGTAGTTCACGGTTATACTAACATAACATGAAGTTCATATAAATGGAACATATTGAGATATATTTTTCAATATAATAAAGTATAAATTTCAATTTCTAAATATAATATAATACTTTCTTTAATGTATTGAAAAATATTATGACTGTGTATTCAATTTTTCGGAAAAGTTTTGAGGCTCACTACCTCATCTTCGAGGTATTACACAGTAATGATAATGTTGCAAAGTGAGATCCTCCTTGTTTGTGTAAAAATGACGTGTTTCTAATATTAATTAATAGTAAATAAATGAAAATGTGATAATACGTTCTGTTTATTGTGTATCAACTACAAATATTTTTTTATTGTTTGTAGTTGATACGTTCTAAAATTGGTCTCCTCAAATTTGGCCGGGAAAGGGTTAATAGAATTATAGTTAGCTAAAAACAAATTCAAATAATTATTGAATTTTAAAGAAGCTTTATACTAAACATATATTACTTTTTTATTACAATAATAAAGAAGGCAGTGTGTAAAGCAAAAATAAAATCAACGAAAAAATTCATTTCGATTATAATTGCCGTCTCAGCTATATAAATACCCCACACTACACGATTTTTTTTTGTGGAGGGATCGGTCGCAAATGTTATACATTCTTTTAATAGATTTAGTCCGATTCTCACCTAACGTTACCACAAGACAATACATAAGTTTTTGACAAAATTTGGCTATATAACGTAACGCCAAAATATTTATTGGTGTACAATATTAGTACACCTCCAGGAGATGTACCCTACCAACATTCTGACAGAGAAAAAAAAGCTGACTGTGTCTTCAGAGATGATCGCGTTGTTCGCTATTGGATAAAATGACGGGGGCAGATCAATAATTACACTGGACTTTGTTGTCCATACAATCACTTTAATATGCTCTCGAATACCTATCCCTAGTACTTTTAAAATTTTATCTTGTAAGTTAGTTAAGGTAGGAGTACATGCTTTATTCAGTGATCAATTATTTGCTAATCATTTAGAAAATATTGCCAAATATTTTCTCTCTGTGTTTGCCCTGAATAAATGTTTGTCAAAATAATTCCAAGTATATTATCAGCATTAGGGTAGGTTAGATGAGATATTTCGTGCATATGTTGGGCTCACATCTCGAAATCTTTTTATTCTGCAAAATGCTTCCATGGCTGCAACTATTGCAGCTTAAATAGAAATATCCCTTTTACCTATAAGTAAGGTCTTCTTGAGGGGAGGCGGGGCCGTAAAAACATTTCCTAACCTTTTGAAAGGTTGGAGCATTTCCCAAATACCACATCGCAATGTGGTCGTTTTTTTTATGCTCAATGAGCGATTTGAAGGTTTGAGCCTAACGTACATAGTATGTAAATTTTTGTATATTTGTCACAATAAAGAATCTCATTCATTTATCAAACAATTATTGATTCACCCTCGTATTAATTAAAGATAAAGAGTATCTTATTGTTCACTTCTAAGGACAAATAATGCATTTTCTTATTCTCTTTTTGCTTACAATAGTAAATTAAGTATATATACATTAAGGTACAAAATGCTGAATATCGGCTGCCGCATTATTTAGACATAAGTGGCTATAGCTGACATTGATTGTGGTTGAGGTACTGCTGGAGGGGATTGTGGTTTCTTTTTTCCTCCTGTACCATAGAGACCAATAAAAGAGCCATCTTCAGTGAATTGAGTGAAAATCAAGTATACAACAGCCATATGAGTCCATTCCCGAGATATTGTGCGGTAATCTGGTTGAAATTGTGTAACGTATTCGAGCATACACATTATAAAAGTAGGGGGCGTAACTGTTTTTCCAGCGGTTAAACCACTCAGAATTACATATTCAGACAATCAGATCATATTAGCTCTTGGGCCATCTCGTTCCAGTTATAAGCCATTTGTTAAAAAAAATGGTCCAAACCTGTGTTCGAAAATTTTATATTTGGATTTTTATATTTTTTTGTGTTTTTAACAAATTTTGAACTTGCTTCTGGAAAAAGACACCTTATTTTATCTCACATCTTCGAATGGGATACTCGTGTCAATACGTTTCTTCTCAGCCACACTCGACACTGACCATATAATGTAACAATATTTCGAAAGGAACAAAAAATATTCTCAACAGACGACATGCAAAAATGAAACAATGAAATAATTAAAAATAAAACTAGAAACAATCAATGGAAAGAAAAACTAAAACTTACATTGGCAACGAATAAAATAAACATCTACTTGATCTACAAACAGAAAAACGTGTTTACACAGTTGTGGCGAACCCTCCAGACNCTTAAAGTTATTATTATTACAATTATATTATAAGTTAGGGCAAAATATTGTAAAATGGGTAGATCCCGTAAATTCAAATAATAAAATAAAAAAATAATAATAAAGATCTGATCGAGTTGTTACATCAAATTTCAAACACGTGTATCCAGCTGACAATAGTCTTTCATCTATGGCAGTATGATTTATAAATTGTTTGCCATGTCTGATATAACGTCGTAAAGCACTTCCCGATGTTAGCTCGACAGAGACTGGATGTCTCCGCTTTACTTATACCTGGGATCAAGTTTTGTTTAGGTTTATTAGGTTTGGCAGAGGGAGCCCAGTTTCCCTCTAACAGTAAATATAAAAATGACAGTTTAGGAGGCTCTTTTTAGTTTTTAGAATCTCCCGGAAAGTTCTGACTAGTAACTTAAAGATACGAGACACCCCAGGTTGCTCAGTTACATCCTGTATACATAGTTAGGTCGATCAAAATAATAAGAAAATGAATAAATAACAAGAAGGGCAGCTTTAAAAACACTAAAATTATATTATTTATAACGAGGATTTGCTTACTTTTACTTTGACGAGTTTGTTGTTGTTGATTGTATATCAGCAACTCGAAAGTGAAAATTAAGTGAATCCATTGCCATGGTTCTAGGGGCCCATTTCAATTATCAGCCTCTAAGAACAGATGTATGATGGCAGTTAAAAACTTTAGCAGTAGACTACAACTTATCTGGAGCAGCTGTCTCATACATCTGCCTACCCATCAGAAAAGATGATACTCCTATTGAAGTCAATCCTCGTCATAAATAATGATAGCGTTATCCCATAGGATGTCTAATATAAATTTGTTAAATAATAAAAAAAGAACAGCACTAAGTTATCTATATAATGAATGCATACTACGCAATGAGTCATTCACACATCACTGGCCCTGATTCACTGACCTGTATCACCGTCTCCATATTCGGCCATCGAGTCAGTGTCACTCTCCACAGGATGTTTCTCACTGATCATTGAACTTCTAGTATGCGATTTGCCATCCAATCTGCAACAAGGTAAGAGTAACAACAGTTGTTAGGATTATTTTGCTGTCGGAAACTGGTTTTCCTATGGAAAAGGTTGTTTCTCGTTTTTCCATTTCAGAGTACAAACTCTTTTAAGATAGACCCAAAAGTGAGTAAGAAAACTACAATGAGTAGTAATAAGAACAACAAGATGTTAATGTTGAAAATTAGCTACGATTTGCATTTACGAAATTGGTCTTTATTGGAATTCGGGATTTAGAAAGGTTTTACTTAGTGCTAACCCACTAAGTAAAACTTCACTGGACGTTGCTTACAGAGATCTAACGGGAACTGGTGTATTCACGTACTTTTGTATGCTGATCATCAGTATTATTGTGGGTAGCTAGTTTTTAGTTTCCAGCGAATGTGATTGCAATCATCACAAAGGTGCAAAGCTGCGTGCTAACCCACTGAGTAAAATCTCACTGGACGTTGCTTACAGAGATCTAACGGGAACTGGTATATTCACGTACCATTGTACGCTAATTATCATTATTATTGTGGGTAGCTGGTTTTTAGTTTCCAGTGTATGTGTTGTAAAACTTTTCGAATAATCTCTATGTGTAAATATCTGTGTTAACGTATAAAACTGCATTGTCACAGCCAAGATGTGTGGGTATCAGAGCATTACAAGGGCCACTACACTAAACTATCACTGCACTTTATATTTCTTTGTTCTTATAATACAACCACCGGTCACTACTCACATTAAAGTAGCTATCGAATGGTCATCACGGGGCTGAGCACCCCAAAAAATCAAGCACATTTCCAAAAAAAATCCAATTCCGCCAGGATTCGAAGCCGAGCCAGTGAGGCCATTTTGTACCCGCTACACATTTGGAGCAAGTTCTAGCACAAAAAAATGTTTTATTCCAAGTACATAAAATTTGATCTGGTTGACATAATAAAAACAGTCTGTCGGTCCAAAATAATTTTTCTGACAACTTACGGGTGTTCATACTCATGAAATCCTGGATCCTCTGGGTAGTCATGTCTCCCATGAGCGGCTTCTCTCTCGTGGACGGCATATTTTCCTCCACGATTCCTTTTAATGATGCAAACAACGATGAAAATGACAATTAAAAAGGCAATCGCCAAAAGCATTCCAATGAACCATCCTGCCGTGGCAACTGTATCTTGAGGCATAATGTATACACCGTCTGGAGAACAAAAAGGAACCAATGTTAATTTAAGTATATAAATCAGAAACCCATGTATACCACAGCCAAAACTATAGGAGAACGACGAGGGACCAATGTTAATTTAAATATATAAATCAGAAACCCATGTATACCACAGCCCAAACTGTAGGAGAACAACAAGAAACCAATGTTAATTTAAATATATAAATCAGAAACCCATGTATACCACAGCCCAAACTGTAGGAGAACAACAAGAAACCAATGTTAATTTAAATATATAAATCNTGGGGCATAATGTATACACCGTCTGGAGAACAAAAAGGAACCAATGTTAATTTAAGTATATAAATCAGAAACCCATGTATACCACAGCCAAAACTATAGGAGAACGACGAGGGACCAATGTTAATCTAAATATATAAATCAGAAACCCATGTATACCACAGCCCAAACTGTACGGCTGGCGCGTGTCACTGACTAGTGTGATAATAGAGATATGATTCAATGCCAAATTTAAGTATTTGGAATAACCCATTTGAAACCAGCCGCTCTATAGTCGAAACTAAATAATTTTAAGTGAGTTGGGGAAGGCCGACCGCCCCGCCTTCCATTGGCCATTGCCTGCGATTGCCTACGTTTCGTTCCGAGAACCCCCTCCCCTTGTTTCGAGAATGAAGCGGATGGTTCCAACTGGGTTGCTCTATATACTGCTACTTAGATATAGGGTAAATCAAACAATATAAAAAAATGTTCGTAATGCAGATCGCGATAAAGTCATTTATTTGAATGCTGACCTTACGAACCTATGGGCCCTCTTTGTGCGTGCATGCCCTCGACACGGTAACAACGACGACCGCCCTTCCTACCAGATTTGATGAACGAGAAACATATCATTCTTTCATATAGCTATTTGATAGAATTATCTGAGATAGTAGAGCTAATTCAAGTGCTCACAGATAATTCAGTTGACTTCATTAAGGTCATTTATCGTAAGCATGCTTTTATTTCATTATATTTTTTGCTTTCATAAATCTGATCCTCCCCCCCTCAAATGTAGAATCGTATCCACCTCCTGCTGTCAATCCACCTATCTGAACTGTACACTTCAATTTCTTGTGAATCAGATTCTGTCAGATAAGTTCCGTCAACACTAACAACACTGCTGTCAATCTACCTACCTGAACTGTACACTTCAATTTCTTGTGAATCAGATTCTGTCAGATAAGTTCCGTCAACACTAACAACACGAAACTCGTACGTCTCACTGGGTCTTAATGCTCTAACTGTTGTAAAATCTTCGTCAAACATGGGGTCAGATTCCTGGAACATTGTCTCTCCCTTGATCCTGTGGAAGGGGAAACATTAATAGCATTGTATTTAGAGATAAGAAAAGAGGGGAAATCAAAGAATAAATGTAAATAAGAGAGACATATCCTGACATATTATGGCATATCGCAAGTTAAGGTAAAAGGGGATAAGTCCGAAATTTCGATTTGGGTATCGTTGGATTCAGAAAAGCATGCTCTATGGTACAAATGATTATAGTCCCAACAAAAGTGATAAAGAGTAATCTTAATATATAAATCAGAAATTTGTATGCATGTACCTATGTATGAGGGGTTATCGTTTACAAAACCACAGCCCAAACGGTTGCAGATAGCGAAATATTAATGGGAATGGACCCCCAAAATCATGGTCTACGACCCCAGGAAAATATGTCAAGCCGTTTTCGAGTTACGGCCAAATTTCCATTTTCTTCTCCAAAATCGGACAGTCACGGTCCGATATCTTAATTTTTCTCGCGACAACATATCAACTCAAAGCGAGAAAGTTTTAGGTGTCTCTTTAGTCCTTATTGTAGGACATTTTTTTGCAAAGGTAGGGCCAGCCATACCAGAGTTACGAGTTAGAAACCGGGAACGGATAAAATAAAATTTAGAAAATACTGAAAAGTCAGAATGGCCTTGCCTCTAAGGCGCCTGGCGAAACGTTTAAATCATAGTTTTTAAAGGTTACAACATACAGGGTTGATACAAACCAATACTCCCAATTTCCATTGTCCTTGAAAAACAAAAATAGCAATATAAGAATCGTAGCGAAGCACGGGCGAAACAGCTAGTTTGAAAGATAAAAAGGAGTTAGTTACCAAAATCGAGTGTTGTTATTTTTGAATTAAGTCAGACATAATCCCGAAACATATGACAATATTATAATACTGGGAAGAGTTACTTCAAAAAGTTAGATATTTGGGAGTTGTCAATTTCAAGTATTTTTTTCACAAAAAATTTATTATTATGGCCATTTCAGCAATCTAGACCTTACTGTTAGTGCTATTTTTATTTCTCTAGGACTAGGTTTTCACAAAGAAAATTTGCTAGTGTTGAACCCACAATTTTTTAATTTAATGTCTTAGAGAGGTCAAATTTTCTTTCATAGTACTCAGAACTTTTAAACCGTAAGACCTACCTATGTGACTCAATGTATTTTTACCATGGATTTCCCAGGTAAAAATACATTAAATAACATGTTTTGTTCGACTAAAATATTTGATTGCTACATTTGAGGTTCAGAAAGCTGGTTTTAAATGTATTTTCCATACAAAGTACATTAAAGGTAGACACTCTGTGACCCTAAAAAAAAGTGCCGTTCACATCAGGAACTTCCTTCCGGCTGTTTAGTATTCTATGGAATTTGTTATCGAATCCAGGCATGTGTGCACTACATATGTGTTGAGGTTAAAGGTGAAAATGATAAATCAAATGAAAGATACGGTTTGTTTGGACTTGAAATGGAGGGCGGAATAAAAGTGAACACAGATGAATGTCGAGAAAAAGGTTATAAGGGGTCATCTCAGAGTTGTAGCGGCGTTCCGCTACAAAGATTCTGACAATTTTTGGATTCAGGTTTGGAAAAATGCTAGAAATAGGTTGATATGAGGTTACCGAATAATGGTAGAAATAGGTTGATATGAGGTTACCGAATAATGGTAGAAATAGGTTGATATGAGGTTATCGAATAATGGTAGGAATAGGTTGATATGAGGTTACCGAATAATGGTAGAAATAGGTTGATATGAGGTTACCGAATAATGGTAGAAATAGGTTGATATGAGGTTACCGAAAATGTAAGAAATAGGTTGATATGAGGTTACCGAATAATGGTAGAAATAGGTTGATATGGGGTTACCGAATAATGGTAGAAATAGGTTGATATGAGGTTACCGAAAATGATAGAAATGGGTTGATAAGAGGTTGTCGAAAAGGTTTTGATGTCCCGTGTCTGGAATTGTGATGGTATGCGTTCTAGGCCGTCCTGGTGCGTAAAACTTGTAACACGGTCGACAAGTAAGTACATGATTTCTATACAGCTGGGTGTGTGGTTCAGTCCAGAATCAATTCACAGCAGGGGGTGTCAATAAGTTACAAAACACAATGGCATTGTTTTACACTATCGGCTCAGTTGGACCCAAAAAGGTTGTGTTAAATTTATTAAACTGTCAATAACAAGTAACAAGCATGCATATTATTGAACTCTTTCGGATCAGCAGTCTGAAGCCTTCCCCACCCCCCCTGGATTTGGAGCCCGCGTACAAATTGTAAAAAAACAGTCCTCACCTGTGTTATTTTACACTATCATGGACTTGGCCCGTGGGGACTTGTTCTATTCATTAAACGAGACACTGTCAATAGCAAACATGCATGGGTTGACGTCTTCCCCGCGATGGTACAGAGGTGAGGTCACAGTATTTTAAGAAATCAAACCCTTGGTGGATACTTTCCAACTTACCTATATTTTACAAAGAAATGAGAACCAGGATTTTCAGCGTTTGGCTCCCAGATAATTTTGAATGATCCATATCCATTGTCGGACCCATTTTTGATCCATTTAAATGTGGGTTTACCAGGTGGATTGTTTTCCATTGTTCCGCGCGTACGATGTTCAATGAAATAACTGAAAAAAGATGTGAGGGGGGGGGGTTAATTGGGAGTGTAATGGGGTAATTAGTATTCAAGTCGGACTGCATTAGATGTAAGGGGTAGGTCAATAAGTACCATTGATTAAGGACAGTTAGCGATGTTAGGGGCAATTTTTTTCAGGTTGAATCATTATTTATCAGTTATCTACTTCATTTATTATTTTTTCAGGTATAATTGTAATGTGTCAACACTCAACAACCACAACGGTTGTTGAACACAATAAACAAAATATAATAATTGCAATCACCACTTTGTACAATTCTGTCAACTCAGAGTCACGCCTAGAAAATACACGTTTACGTTCAGAGGACCGGTTTTAATTAAGAATGCCATGGGTGTGATCTTATAGAAACTGGTGTTTTCAACCTGCCATTAACGCTGGCTAGTAATTTGAATACATTGCGCTGAAAATTGACCCTATCAGCTGAACTGATTAAGCGTGGGCGTCTAGCCCACAGATATGATGCATTATTTCCATCACTGTGACCTTTCTTATACTGATTTCCACCGTGTAAAGATTTTGATTACACGGTTTTAAAGTTTTCCCTATACTGACATGTATTTGGTGTCATGATCATATCCTTTAAGCTTCCATTGTTTCAGGCTGCGCTGGAAGAATATTATAATTAAAAATAAACCAACATAAGTTTCAAAAATTGAATGTATCATTTTTACCAGGCGCATTATTCCGCCCTAGAATGTGTTAACTAAAATTTGTCAAGAAGCAAGCGTCCATGGCACCATAACGAATTGAACAGATAGTGGGGAAACTCATGCAGTTACATGTGAATAGCCGCTAGAGGGCGTTTAGCAGTAGAATAAAGAAATGTACACTCTATGCAATGTTTTTGAAGGGGGACATAAAAAAATCTTAATGAAAATTTCATCTATGTTCAAGGTTTAAATGAATTTAATATAAAGATATAATTATATTTGAAGATTTAATTTAAAAAGAAAAAATACGTAGGTAACTATTTAAAACGGAAAACTCGATTTCGCGGTCATTGATAAATCAATCAGATAATTTGCTGATAACAAACACTGAAGGATTTGGTACCGGGTAGGAGTAATGAGGCATGAATTTTTGCTATCCAATTTTAACCCAATTAGAGAGGTTAGGAAACATTTTTTTACGGCATACATCTATTGCCTATGTATAACCGTCTAACATTGACCCATGACGACGAATAAAAAAGCGAGTGTAAAACAAAAATTTGATTTTATAAAAAAAACTTGCCACATTGCTCCTCCCCAACCCTGAACTGCTCCCATACAGTTTGATATCACTAGCGCTAGAGTTTCATTGTCACACCGCATCATGGGTTAAATTTAGAGAGTTTCCCCACTTTTTGTTCTATTTGTTATGATGACACGTTGAATACACCAGTTCCCGTAAGATCCATGATGTTGGGCAACGTCAAGAGAGGTTTTACTTAATGCTGTCATTTTCCGGAACAACCCGGACTGGGTGAAGTCAATGTAGGTAGCTGGTTTGTAAGTTTCCAGCGAATGGAGGTTAACAACCCCATCACGAATGACCAATAGATGTTAAAAAAAAACATTCCACAATCTACAAATGTACTTGGACAATTTTCGACGTCAAGATCAACTTACTCTTCTCCGTCTCCCGCTTTGGTGAATCCTTGAAGATGAATTCTATATTTGGTAGAAGGTTCCAGTCCGGCTAATTTGGCTCTTGTTTTGGTTGACTCCGTAATATAAGGTAATCTTTCTAACAAAGGTCCAACTTTAGTTCCTTTAACTGTTTGATATTTGATTTTATAACCTAACAGGTTACCATTGGGTTGTTCTGGTTTGGACCAAATTAAATAGAAAGCAGATGAACCAAGAGGAATAGCTTCCAAAGATTGAACTGGTCCTGGAACTGAACACATTCCATAAAGATATTACTTTATTGATTGGTGGTATTGTTGTTGTTGACGTTTCGACACGTTGCTTTCAAATCTAAGAGGCCCTAAGTCCCAAAGAGATTACTGCACATTATTATACAGGGTGTCCCAAAAGTCCGAGACCACCCGAAAATCTTTTGAACGGCTTTATGCGGAGTTTTGAAATTTTTCATAATATTATGTCCCAAAGTAAACCACCTAATGGTGTGATCAATTTTTCAGGGGCGGGTCCCATGAGGTCCCCAGGGGTCCATTTTTTGTTTTTTGAATACAAATTCCCATCTTGTGATACATTTTCAGAAAGACAATAAAATTGGAAGTACTTTACAAAAATTCACACGCCTAGCGTGTTTGGTTTCAAAATGGCTGCCATTTGAAATTTCCAAGTGTCTAAAACTAAACGAATTATTTGCAATGGGATATTGAATAATTACATAGGACACCAATGTCGAGGAACCTGTTTTTTTTAGACATAAATTGCCTAGTTTTAGACACTTCGACTACTTTTAGAAATGATTCGCCTAGTTCTAGACACTCTTGGAAGCCATGTCTTGGAAATTTCAAATGGCAGCCATTTTGAAACCAAACACGCTAGGCGTGTGAATTCTGAAAATGTATCACAAGATGGGGGTTTGTATTTAAAACAAAAGCTGGACCTCCTGGGGGCCACGTGGGACCTGCCTCTGAAAAATTGATCACACCATCAGATGGTTTAATTTGGGATATAAATACCATGCATATTTTCAAAACTCCACATAAAGCCGTTCGAAAGATATTCAGGTGGTCTCGGACTTTTGGGACACGCAGTATAATATTCTAGGATCGAGACCGTATTAAAATTAACCATTTTGAATAAACATATGATTCAATGTCAGATCTAAGTAGTGTCATATGAAATAATTCAGGTATTCCATAGTCGAAAAGAACCGAGTTGTTTTCGACGGGACAAAACGTAGGCGATCTTTAGTCGGAAAAAAGATTCCGACTGGACTTGGTACGTACAACCAATCGCCTGCGAAGTCCAAACAGTGTTGTGAACATATCCAGTAATAATATTGTTGGTATGATAGGTTTGACCAAACAGTATTGTGAACATATACAGTAATAATATTGTTGGTATGATAGGTTTGACCAAAAATTTATTTTCAAACGCATGTGCCAAAATTTAGGACACTTTTTTCTTCCGTTTTTTTTAAAACTTCTATGAGGACCCTCCTCGAAAATGTATATGAGAACATCATGGGCTATAGTTTTAAAGACAAGTTCACAAATGAATCAGATCAGTCTTAGAAATATCCACTCCTAGGATGGGCGGTTACAATACCTAATATTGTACTTACCTCCTTCTGGAGTTACAAAGCTAATAGTTTCACTTGCTGGTCCATTATAAGCACTGTTGTAGGCTAAAACACGCGCAAAGTTTTTAGATGCAGGAACAAATTTGTCTACAAGAGCAGATTTGCTGTCCTCTTTCAATAAAATTTCCCGAATACTGCTTTCATCCCTATCTGTCCAGGTTTGTATCTGAAAGAAGACGTTCTCGTCTTAAGAATGGAATTTGAAAACATAAAATAATCACAAAACAATAAAACGCTGAGTATCCAAATGTCCCCCCCCAAAAAAAAAAAAAAAAAAAAAAAAAAAAAAAAATGCACCCATAAAATCATCATTCTTTCCCTATCTACTAAAATCATCATTCTTTCCCTACCTGTAACATTTTATACATAAAATACTTGTGAATTACACATGTACATTCGTATACTCGTGTGTACCTAAATAATTCCATTGGAAACTATTTTTTGTATACATTGTATCGATAAAAATGTAGAATAAAGTAAATAATTACCCATTTGTAAGTAAAAAAAATATTTGTATCTTACCCTTAGTACCCGAAAACAAAATTTTCAAATATGTCGGATTATCCGAATGACCCTGGACAACAATTGATTCGCATAATCGGCGTTCTACTGTATATTCTTTAAAATCAATTATTTTTTGATTTTTGTATTTAGATTTGATATACTGACTTAATGGCCCTTAGCTGCCAGTTTCAGCTAAGGACCACAGTTTCAGCTATGGTGGTGTGCGTTTCAGGTCGTTCTGATGTGTAGACCCGGCCACCGTGAAAAATGAAAAACCATTATTTATGACAACGTTCACGCCGTTTTGAGATCAAAGAGGACCACAATCCCCAGCAGAGGCTGGATTTTTTCCTCATTTATTTGAGTATACTTCACGGGGTGTAACAGGTTGTTGTGCCCAACGGTATAGGTGCTATAATATGGGTGAAAACATTTTTTTTTTTTCTTCTATCAATTTTTGAATAATATGCAAATATGCATGTCTCTTTTTCATAATTTGACCACAGGATCAAACACAAAGAGTTCTTATAAAGAAATCATTGACCTTGCATCATTGTGTGGCCAAAAAGCGACATAAGACTTCATTTTTTGACAAAGTCGTCGAAACGAAAATTATTTCATTGTTTATGTTCTATTTTGAGAAGAAAAAAAATTAAAATTTACGGGCTGGATTTTGAGAAAATCGACTTTAAATATTTCGAATGGCCGCCATTTTGTTATTTTGATTTTTGATGATCCCATATTGAAAAAACGTTTTGTGGATTTTCTTTCAAGCTCTCCAAATCATTTTAGTATTTCGAAATAAGAGCTGTAATATAGGAGATATGACCGATTCAAAAATAACACAAAACACCCTGTAACTTTGTAACAAAAGCTCAAATCAAAAATAGATAGAAGAAAAAAATGTTTGTTTTTGTACATATTATTTGGCCACAACAACCTGTTACACCCTGTAAAAAACCACAAACCACGAGTGCCACCCTGGCCCAATTGTTTTCTGTATGGTAACTACAAATCCAGATTGGATCCTACAATACATAGGTGTTGTAGCTCCGCCCATGATGTCCACCATCTCTACACTTGTCCTGGTAATCCAAAATGTCTGGACCCAACATCTTTGTAGACAAGCCCTATAAAATCTATTACGTTCACTGGTCCAGGTAATCCAACCTGTCTGGACTCAACATCTTTGTAGACAAGCCCTGCAAAATCTGTCACGTTCCCGGACTTGGATGTGGGTTGATGAGTTCCACAACGTCAGCAACAACAACAACAGAGTGCCCGGTTCTAAGTGAACGATCTGGAACGCATATCATCACAGTTCCAGCCAAGGGCCATCGAAATCTCAGTAAATTCATATCATCCTATTTCTACCATTTCTCCAAATCAGAAACTAGAAATGGGAAGAGTAAGTTGATTTTACCGTCGCTAAAACAACAATAACAGAGCTAAAAGAGTAACTTTCCACTCCTCAAGAGTCTATTTTATACTACTTTGTGAAGTTGGCCGTCCATCAAGTTAGTAATCTTCCACTTACCTTATATCCTTTAAAATGGCCCCTGACAGATTGTGGTGACACTGGATTCCAAGACACCATAGCTTTGTTTGCCGTCAAAATTTGACCAAGAGTAAAATTGGTAGGCGCTTCAAGTGGTACTGAAAATAGATAGACATACTAAATTAACTTTTTTTCTGTACAGTAGATAAGAAGTCTTACTGTTGATTACAATTTTAGTCTCATTTCCTCACTCGATAACATAAGCAATGGGGTACCGAGTCTCGATCAATGAATTTGCCGATGATAAAAATGAATACTAACGCACTGACTGACTCAAATTCAACTGGAGGCAATTTACCGTCAAAAAATTACATTTTTCAGATGTTTTCGGCAATTTTTTTCAAGAGAAAATTAAGGAGATAACGAAAAAAAGCTTAAATTTGATAAAAGATTGTTCCGCAGTGCAAAAAAAATATCCCGGAGTAAAATATATTTTTTTTCCTAAATAGGAGCCGATTCCACCCCATGCACATTGTTTTAATGTCAAAATTTCAAACTTCTTGAATTTTGCAGCCATTGAGTCAGTCGGTCTGTTTCTACCACTCTTTACTTCCAGTCATCAACAAGTTCATTATTACCATCTTCTCCCGAATAGCCAATCACTTCTTTGGGCGCCACATTGGCTTCTCCTTTTTCATTAAGGGCCACCACTTTGATTCTGTACGGTTGAAACGTAGGTTGATCATTATGAGTTATTTCACTTCGATGCCAATCAGATATTTCGTCCGAGTTCCAAACCGCGCCCGCAATGTCTGGTTTCCAATATACTCGATAAGAAAACCGAGGTGCGTTGTGTTCAATTTGAGGCATGGCCTGGAAAATTAAAATAAAAAACGAGTGTGTCAGAGAACTGTAGGAATCATTAGAATTAAATAGCTCGGTACGTTGTGCCTATATCCTTACCCCCCCTCCCNCTGCGTGCTGTAAAAATTCCTTACCTATTTTTGGTTCCGCTCTTACTCGAAATATAATCTTACTTTGTTTAGATGTCGACAAAACCCCGTCCGATTTCAAAATTTCAGTCTGATTTCCCCACTCTCTTTACCAACATGCGGTCTTGGTGGGGTACCTCGGTTCATTAAAAATTTAGTACTCTTCCTCAGTTCTACTTACGCGGTTCAGAAAACATAATTTTTTAAAGGTTAAAAGTGAAGAGCGGTACCCCACAAAGACCACATGTTAGTGAAGAGAGTGAGAAAATCAGGCTAAAATTTTAAAATCGGATAAAAGTGGTCGAAATTTAAACACAACAAGTATTTCGGAGAAAGAGCGGGGCCAAAATAGATTTCATATTTTTTTGGGGTAATGACTAGGCGGGGATTCTTTATAGCACGCAGTGGTATTTTTGCCTGGATTTCAAAAATTTTTGTCGCGAGAAAATATTTAAATAATGGTAATTTTTTTTTACCATTCTTACATAAATATCATGACAGATCTTACATAAATATCATGTGTGTAGGACTCTAGGACTGGGAGATTAAAAATTTAAATTTCAACACAAATATTAATCTACTGTTTTTTTTTAAAGGAAAATTGCTACGAACCACAATTGTGGTCAAAAATTAAAGCATGGATATAATGGAAATCGCTATAAATCATTTATTTGAATACTGACTTATCAACCTTAAACAAAATATTCTGAAGTGGTCCTTTAAGAAATATGGTTATCTTTGGTATCTAGAATAACGCGGGCAGGGGATTGCATACTGTGTAAAGGTAGAAGATTAATGGATTCCTGCATCATCATCAAATACTCTATGGATACTCGTCATGATACCACCTTCCTTGTTCTGGAGACAACATGAATGTCGTCAAAATTCTTTAGACCAGGGGTTCCCAAATTTTTTGGTACCGCGTCCCCTTTTCTTGAAATGAAAGCCTCCCACGCCCCCCCCCTCCCATTTACATTATAAATTATATATTGGTATGGGTGTTGCTGAATGCTATCTTAATCAAAACGCTAATGTGTTGTTGAATGCTACCTCATTCACAACGCTATGTGTTGCTGAATGTTATCTCATTCA
Organism: Pachypsylla venusta; assembly: GCA_012654025.1. NCBI lineage: Eukaryota > Metazoa > Arthropoda > Insecta > Hemiptera > Aphalaridae > Pachypsylla > Pachypsylla venusta. The sequence continues at coordinate 4,896,936 of CM022875.1, forward strand.
AAAAGCTAATGTGTTGCTGAATGCTATCTCATTCACAACGCTATGTGTTACTGAATGCTATCTCATTCACAACGCTATGTGTTGCTGAATGTTATCTCATTCAAAACGCTAATGTGTTGCTGAATGCGATCTCATTCAAAACGCTAATGTGTTACTGAATATTATCTCATTCAAAACGCTAATGTGTTGCTGAATGCGATCTCATTCAAAACGCTAATGTGTTGCTGAATGCGATCTCATTCAAAACGCTAATGTGTTGCTGAATGCTATCTCATTCAAATTTTCTAAACATCATGCTCAATAAAAAAGCGCCCCCAGTTTGGGAACCTCTGCTTTATACTTACCGTCCATCGAATAACCAAATTATTAGGTGTCGTACCCACTCCCTGCACATTATCTGGATTTTTGAAAGGTACATCTGGTAAAGTAGTGCAAACAGATGAATGCTGAGAAGGAATTGAGGGTCCAATTTTATTCCAAGCTATTACTCGGAAAGTAAAGTTTGCCCAAGGACTCATAGGGACCTGAAAAATTAGAATTATACAATAAATCAATCCGCCATAGACTGCATGCAACTTCAACATAAAAACTGTTTGTGAAGCATTATTGACACGACGCCTTCGACATTTTAGGGCATAAATATGATAATTTTAAGTGAAACTTCAAGGGGTTTTTCACAATTTTTTCCAAATGGGCGTTCCGCTAATGCTATACATGTTAGATATCTCTTACTAAGAGCGCATTATGGACAAAATTATCTCGAAAACTGTAAGTCAAATAATTTTTTTTTTTTAAAAAAAAAACAAAAAGGATTTCTTTTTTATTATAAAATTCTACAACGTATTTGAATAGAAAACCACCATTTTTAATGACATTGTTCATTCACCAATAGAAAACTTTTGGTTTATAGACCAAGTTTCTGTCTTTTGTGGTTACAACGTATTTGAATAGAAAACCACCATTTTTAATGACATTGTTCATTCACCAATAGAAAACTTTTGGTTTATAGACCAAGTTTCTGTCTTTTGTGGTTACAATGAATTTCAATAGAAAACCACCATTTTTAATGACATTGTTCATTCACCAATAGAAAACTTTTGGTTTATAGACCAAGTTTCTGTCTTTTGTGGTTACAATGAATTTGAGATATTTACCACATAACAATAGCACCCAGAAAACTGTCGGTGTCAAGGGACAGTCTTATTCCGGCAGTATAAATAAGAACTATTGTAATTATCAAGTTCATTGCTGACTTACCGTGTATGTCATATCAGTGGCTGGCACCGAATCAAATGCCACCTCCCAAGTATCTGGGGTGAAACTTGTGTTGTACTGAATTGTATACCGTAGAATAGGAGCTCTATTATCACCCATAGGTTGCCAATGAATGGAAGCATCCCGTTTATTGCATGTTACTTTCTGAAGTTTCGGAGCGAATGGGACATCTAAAAAAGAAATAGAAAGGTCATTACTGTATGCGAAAAAAAAAGTTGTTGTGATAGTGTCCCTCTTAAAATAAACTACTCTTCCCATTACATTTCTAGATATGTACAGGTTTGAAAAAGTGGTAGAAATAGGTTAATATGAGGTTACCGAAAAGGTTCTGATGGCCTTTGTCAGGAACTGTTATGATATGCACTCCAGGTCGTCCTAGTACGTAGAACTGGACACTCTGTTGTTGTTGCTGACGTTGTGGAACACATCAACCCACACAGGGAACGTGACAGATTTTGCAGGGCTTGTCCACAAAAGAAAAAAAAATGACGTCATATTTGAAATTGCTACTACCAGAAACTAGTATTTGTTCAGCCCCTTTGTCAGTTTCTCAGAACTCACCAAGAGACGTTCTAAGTTGTCCATAAATGATTAGGCAAGTCAATGATACTAAAAATACGGACCCTACCTTGCACAGTAAGTGTCGCTTGGGCCTCCGTGAAGTCCAAATCAGTTCGAGCTCGACATGTATATTGGCCCGAATCTAATTCCGAAGTTTTGGTTACGGTTAATGAATAGTCATTTGATTGGACAAATCTTGGCTCAGATTCAAAATCAATTGGAACACTTCCACGCATCCATTCAATGGACAGTTTTAGTGATGGATCAGACACCGCGTTACAACGGAATGTGGCGGAAGTACCAGCAGGGACCTCATAATCTTCTGGGGCGTCGGTGATTCTTGTGTGTTCTGAAAATGCAAAAAAAAGGGAAATAATTAGACGTATACGTACAGGGAGTTGAGATTTTGTTTGTGGGATTTTTAAAAAATATTTAATAATAATTATAGTCAAGTTTAAGGAAAGAAATTTTCATTTTAATTTTCGTCTATTGACTTTTTCATTTTAGAGATATAAATTGAATAAAAATTGAAGAGAGAGGTTTGGCCAAATTTAGGTATCCGAATTTCGGGTCTTGTATAGGCTATGTACTTTTTTGCGTTGTGTTAATTTTCTTTTATCTGATGTTTAAGGCTTCAGGATTTCTACTCTTTAATATGTATTGGTAGAAGAGTTCCCAGTTTCGTAATTCGTACATGTGGATTTCGTTAAAGCTTATTAATATCAAATTTAGAGATGGTATATAGGGTGTTTGCAGTCAATATGAAATATAAAAAAATAAATTTTAAAATAGAAAAGAGTTGTATCAACTGCAAATAAATTGTTGAGTCACGAGCGCTTTCGTCAGTTACGACATTATCAAGTAGACTAAATCTGAATTTATACTCAGTCGCTAGAGATGAGAGAGAGTTCTATAATATTATGATGGTGGGGGGGACTTCATCCTAGCTTGATTTTATATACATGATTATTTACAAATATACATTTTTTATTTGCAGTTGATACAACTCTTTTCTATTTTGAAATTTATTTTTTTATATCTTATTAATATCGTTAAATCATAATTGTAATAATATTGATATTATTATTAAAAAATATTTAACATGCGGGGCAATTTAGGTGTTATATTTGATATTTCGTACATTTTTTGAGGGAAAAGCGAAAAGAAAATATTGCAGGATATTTAGGTGATTACAGGTCGCTGCATCCTTGTGTGTGTGTGTGTTCATGTCGTGAATGAATTTTTGTGAGTGAGGTTTGTGAGCTGTAGAGACTTCACTCAAATGGGCATTATTTGGCCCAGGTTGGTCCAAAAATTAATCACCTGATTATAAATAAAATAATCATCTAATTAATACCAAATTAAATCAAAATAATAACTTCTTTTAGGGAATCATTAGAATAAATTCAATATACTCTTACCAGGAATAAGTCTGTGATTTCTATATCACTCAAATTTAAGGCATTTAGGTGACAGGTCGTGACCGGCAACATTCTGCTGTATCCTCCTCCTCCCCCCCTTGTCCGTCATGGTGTGAATAATATTTTTATCAAAGATGTTCCCAGAATTCTATTAGCTAATAGATGTTAACTTCTGTAACATAAAATATCGTTTCCTACCGGAACAGAACGCCCAGGGTCCACCATATTCAGAAAATTATTATAATAACGTACCTTTTACGGTAAGACTTCCCTGAGCGTCAGCACTGCCCAATTTGTTAGAAGCAAAACATGTGTAATCTCCGTTATCAGCAAATCCAACGTCACTGGAAGAAAAATAATATATTTATTAGTTTACTAGCAGGCTGCGCCAGATTCGCTTGGCACCTTAGTGGCATGGCCGTTCCCGTGCTATTAGTGTTGTATGATTTCCATACCAAAATCGAAAAATCGGCCGTAGGTATGTAACCCGATTGGAGAGTTTTAATTCTAATAATTTTTCTGGGGTCTCGGTTTATTGTTTTTAAAAACAGTCGGGCTATTTTAGGCCCAACCCAGGCTGGGTAAGGTCAATGTGGGTAGCTAGTTTGTACGTTTCCAGCGAATGGGGGGTAAAATCCTCGTCTCGAATGACCGAGAGATGTCATTCGAAAAATCTCTCTATCTAAATGAATGTTTGTCTGTGTGTGTGTGTTTGTATGTATGCATTTCTAAACTACTTATTAGATTACTATGAAACCATCTCAGGCATTTGCCTGAGATGGTTTCTGGCCAATAAAAACAAATATATATTTTGTGGGCGGCGCCAAGTGTGGCCGCCATGTTGGAATTTTGACCAAACTTTTATGACACGCTCTACCTCTGACCCCAAACGGCTTTTGACCACATTAAGTCATTTATTTTGTGAGCGGGGCCATGTGAGGCCACCATCTTGGAGTTTAGATTTTCCTCAATATTTTAAGAACCGCTTAAGTTATGGCGACCAAACTTTTGTGAGATAGTACGTCTGACCCTTAACGACTTTTGAGCACTTTGAGTCACATATTTTGGAGGCTGGGCCATATGGGAGGCTAACATCTTGGAATTTCGCTTTTCTTCAATATTCTAAGAACCTTTAAAGTAATGGCGACCAAACTTTTGCGAGATGCTTTCCGTCTAACACTAAAGGCTTCTGATCATTTTAAGTCATATATTTTTTGGGCGGGGCCATGTGAGACCGCATTCTTGGAATATTGTTTTCCGCAATATTTTGAGAACCACTTAGCGATCAAACTTTTGTCACATTCTATACGTATGCCCTAAAGGGCATCTGATCACATTCAGCCTCATATTTTGTAGAATGGGCCATTGCAAACAAACTTTCGTGATATGCAATACGTATGCCCCCAACAAATATGAGCAAATTTGTTTCAACTATTTGTCCAAATTTTTGTTCCAGTATGTGAGATTTTGATAAAATTATGTACAAAAGAGGTTAGTGCCGCATTATAGAAATGAACACAAGTTTGATGGGGAGTAGTATCGGGTTAGGTTCCAAAAAAAATTAGGTTCAATTTAGGTGCATTTTAATTTTTTTGGAACCTAACCCAAATAATACTCCTAACACGTTCTACGCAAATTAAAAACCCGTTACTACTCCCCATGTTCTACATAGGTTAACAAACGTGTAGGTAATATGTATCTATGTGTTGTATGCTCTGATCGATTTTAAACGTTTGTACCCGGTGATATGATTATGACTAATATAAAACTCAGATTTATTCTAATTATTTCTCTCATCTTCTGGAAACGAAGTTCAGCTACTTTGTATATATAGAATGAGACGCTAAGCAAAAAAAAGTCCTAATTACCTTATTTTCAAATCTCCATTTTCCAAAATGGTATAACGTCCTCCCGTGAGTTCAATCTGATTATGAACCCATTTGACTTCAGGTTTTGGCGCTCCAAACACTCGACATGTCAAAACGACGTCTCTACCATCAACAGTATGCTCATCTTTTGGGGGTTCAGTAATTTCTGGTGCAAGCGCTAAAACAAACACAACAGCATTAAATTCGAGCAAGAAAATATTTAAAATATGTTTTTTGTAACAACTTCTCATGGGACGAATTATAGAAGCACGAAAAAAAATAAAATAATAATAACAAATTTCGTGTAGCGTTGTATCATCAGAATTGCGTTGGATCGTTGTATCAANTTGTTGTTGATGTTGTTGCTGCTGCTGTTGTTGTTGTTCTTAATACTGCTGCTGTTGTTTTTGTTTTTTTAATAATATAGGTCACGTGCAAAGTAGAGTATTTTCATTTAAAAAAAACGATTGAAATTGCGGGGAGGGGGGTCTGAACCCCCCTCCTGGGTACGGTCTTGCCACTATTGGAGGACATAGAAGGGGCATCTGGTCCAGAGACCTCGGACCTCTATCTAACCCTTCCACCATTATCACTTTCCATCATGGACACGGAGAGTAAGTAATTAAGCACTGCTCCCTATGCATGATATTGACGTCATTGTATTGTTGTATAAATATTTGGTACGCTTCTTCTGGTCTAGTAAGTATCACACTGACATTACACACGGGGGACCCGGGTTCGATTCCCAGCGGGGTTGGAAAATTTTCGACATGTAGCTTGTGATTTCAGGGTGCACTCACTTCGTGCGGACAATTGAGTAGCTACTTTTAGATGAGTAAAAATATTTTGTTTGGTAGAAGCTTTAAGAATTTATTAGTACACGAGGCTCTTTGTCATGTTGTGATTACCAAAAAGAAACTCTACATTTACACATATTTGGTACGGACTATAATCAAATATTGACCAGTCTTATGGACCCCACAAACACAAATAGGTCAAAACAGATTAGATAAAATAGAGAAGCAAATTATAAAATAACTTTTTCTAAAAACAAATAATTTCTATGTCAAGAACCCGTTTCCGTAAGGACACTGATATTGAGTAACGTCCAAATTTGGTACAGCGAAGTTTTACTATGTGGGTGACCATGAAGGAAGGTTCGGGTTGAGCCTAGAGATGCTTCCCGACCCAACTTAAAAATAAGCTATCCTTATTGGCTGGACAAAGTCAATAAGGATAGCTTATTTTTAAGTTTCCAATGGATTCTAAACCCCCCAACTCGAACTGACCTCCCCCTCAAAAAAAGAATGATATTCTACGTTTCAAGGTACGTAGAAACTCAAACGGTTCGTCTGTCGTCCCCCGCACACCGGCTGCCAAGAGTTGCAACTTGTCCAATTTTGATTAAATTTGGTATGTAGTCCCATCTGGGGACTAATTATGCCCCGAAACTTTTAGTCACTGTCAGTCACATATATAGGGTTCCATACTAAAGTATTCGATACTTAGTTTCTATAAACATAGAAACGTAATTTAAGAGAGGGGGGTAATTTTTTGTCATGGTCGATTTCGAAGGATCATATTGAAAAAAATAAACCAATTTAATGATATCCAAAACACCATCTAAATATTTCTTTCAAAGAAAAATCACAATCTGTGTTACACCGCATCCTCTCGTCGCGTGTCTTAAACTCAACTCACCCAATACGTTCACATAGACATCCTTATAGACATATCCCAAACTGTTTGTGGCGTTACACCCATAATTTCCTGTATCAGACTTTCTCAATTTCTCAATGGTAATATAATTGGGACCAACTTTTCGTCTGGGATTTGATTCTGATTGAGAAATTGGTTTTCCATTATGTACCCATTTGATTTCAGGTTCTGGCAATCCAGAAGCTTCACATCTAAATGTAACAGTTTCTTCTTCTGCAGCGTTGATGATTTCTGGTTCGAGGGTAAAGTAGGGAGCGGCTGAAATAAAATATAAAACACAATTATTTATTTTCTTTTTTTGGAGCAGCCTTTTCTTTTAACAGAAAGTTTAGCGCATGCGACTATGGCATTAGTGTAGGTAAAAATACAGAGATTTGGAGTCGGTATAAGCTATCGACATTAAGTGTACACACAATATCGTTATCGTTCCACGATAAAGACATAGCCACGGTATACTCCGAGAGATTTGGAGTCGGTATAAGCTATCGGTATTGAGTATACAAACAACATCTTTATCGTTCCACGATAAAGATATAGCCACGGTATGCCCCAAGAGATTTGGAGTCGGTATAAGCTATCGGTATTGAGTGTACACACAACATCGTTATCGTTCCACGATAAAGACATAGCCACGGTATACTCCGAGAGATTGGGAGTCGGTATAAGCTATCGGTATTGAGTGTACACAACATCGTTATCGCATTGAGTGTACACGATAGCAATTGGGATTGAGTCCATGCTCTTCTGTTTACCGGACGAGCGCATAACCTTTATTCTACTGAAACTCCATTTTAAGATCTTTTATTCCTTTCGCTTAACGTCTATTTAATATATAAAAGTTATTCGAGATGGGGTTTTTACCCTTCTTTCGCCGGAAACTTACAAAACAAGTACCCTTATTGACCTTACCTAGTCTGGGTTGGGCCAGGAATAGGCCAGCATTACGAGNGATTGGGTGTCGGTATAAGCTATCGGTATTGAGTGTACACGATAACGATTGCGATTGAGTCCATGCCCTTCTGTTTACCAGACGAGCGCATAACCTTTATTCTACTGAAACTCCATTTTAAGATCTTTTATTCCTTTCGCTTAACGTCTATTTAATATATAAAAGTCATTCGAGATGGGGTTTTTACCCTTCTTTTGCCGGAAACTTACAAAACAAGTACCCATATTGACCTCACCTAGTCTGGATTGGGCCAGGAATAGGCCAGCATTACGAGAGCACGAAGCTACATGGTCACTCACCAAGTAACAACTGTTTTTGTATCAGTACTCATGAACCAATGAGGATGATCGCTGTGAGATGATGTGGGGTTTCTTTGTATAGATGGTCTTTGGCCATAAACTTTTGGGTGCTTGGGATGCCCTGGTACGTAAAACCAATCATCTGAGGACACCAAGCACGCCTACCGAGTTTTTGATAGGCGTAGTCCTCCATTGATCCTACTGGAACCAGGGTTGCCATTGACGCTGGCTAGACGCTCACTTACCCATGACATTCAAATCAATGCTGTAACTCCTCGCTTCACCAACTCCATTACTAACTTCACACGTGTAGGCTCCTTTATCATCAAAGTCAACGTGCTTGATCACCAAACTCTTCCCATAGTTGCCTTGAGTGATTCTGTCAGACGGATTTATAGGAACTCCATTTTTGGACCAAACAGTTTGGGGTAAAGGCGTGCCTATAAATATATAATATCCGTTGTGAACATCTTCTCATAAAATTTTCACCGGACCTTTGAGAAAAATCCGAGCCTGGGGAGGATCACCCCTTCACATCAGGCCTGCTTTAATATATTTTAATTAAAAGAGTAAGCCAAGGGCGATCCTATGATATTACGTTTGCCAGGGTCAGCCCTCATTTTGGACGTCCGCCATTCATTTTGTAATTGTTTGTTCAAAAGTTTTGTGTTACATTTGTGATTATATTAAACACGGGGAAGCATATGCATAGCAACAGATATATAAATCCAGGCTGAACCCCCGAAGTATCTGATTGCTGTCCTCTATGTACGCTGGCTGCTCATGACTCATGATGTAAACCATTTATTTAACTGTCCATCAAACCCAACTAATCTAAAGCCGTCAGCATTATGAACAGATCCTGTTGGAGTGGTCGCCTTCCTTGGACTGAAGACACAGTGAGAATCGTTGAGAACGTTAACAACATTAACATGTTCATAGCATGAATGTTTCGAATATTCAATCATAACGAATAGAACAGAAAATGGGGAAACTCTCTGAATTTAACCCATGATGCGGTGTGACAGTGAAACTTTAGCGCTAGTGATATCAACCTGTATGGGAGCAGTTCAGGATTGGGGAGGAGCAATGTGGCATTTTTTTTTTTTTTAATAAATTTTTTTGTTTTAAACTCGCTTTTTTAATGGCCGTCATGGGTCGATGTTGGACGGTTATACATAGGCAATAGAGGTATTGAGGTATTGCGTAAAAATGTTTCCCAACCTCTCTAATTGGGTTAAAATTGGATATCAAAAATGCATACTCCTGCCGGTACAAAATCCTTCAGGGTTTGTTATCAGCAAATCATCTGATTGATTTATTTTCCGTTATAAATAGGTGACTACTTATTTTTTTTAAAAAAAAAAAATCTTCAAATAGAATTATAATATCTTTAAATTAAATTCATTTAAACTTTGATTTGATTTGATTTTCCGTTATAAATAGGTGATTTGATTTTCCGTTATAAATAGGTGACTACTTATTTTTTTTTAAAAAAAAAATCTTCAAATAGAATTATAATATCTTTAAATTAAATTCATTTAAACCCTTCAAAAACATTGCCTAGAATTTGATTTTCCGTTATAAATAGGTGACTACTTATTTTTTTTAAAAAAAAAAATCTTCAAATAGAATTATAATATCTTTAAATTAAATTCATTTAAACCCTTCAAAAACATTGCCTAGAATTTGATTTTCCGTTATAAATAGGTGACTACTTATTTTTTTTAAAAAAAAAAATCTTCAAATAGAATTATAATATCTTTAAATTAAATTCATTTAAACCCTTCAAAAACATTGCCTAGTGTGTACATTTTATTATTCTACAGGTAAACGCCCTCTAGCGGCAACTCACATGCAACTGCATGAGTTTCCTAACTATCTGTTCTATTCGTTATTATTCAATATGCGCAGACAAAAAAAGGCGTTTTTAACCATTGATATCTTCTGCCCCTGGACATGGTAGGATAATGTGAAACTTTTGAAAACAAAGTACAAGAATAATAATGGGGGGGAAAAATATTCGAGTTTTGGATTCTACATACCTTGAGACGTAAAATATCAAATTTTGAGGGGAAGGGGTATTTTTTTTTCGTAACGATACCAAATGTTCATTATTGAGAAGAATAAACCAAGATAATAATAATTTACCTCCGAAGATACAAAACAGTTCGGTTCTCTTGTTCCTCAACGCCACCTCTTTTTTTCTAGTAACATATTGCTGTTTGGGGGCATGTCGGTTCTGGGAAGCTGAAATTCCAGTTGCCAGCACATTCAGTAGAATTCGGTTACCAAGTTTGAATTCACTCCTATTGAGAACAACAAAAAATGAAAAATACAATTAAAATTATTTGAAGAATCATAAGATATTAAAAAATATAGGAATTCTGGTTTGAACATCACCCGAGTTTCCTTATCTATAAAAAAAGAGAAAAGAATTGGAATGGGCTGAAATTTTCCCATGTCGAGTTTTGAATGCAAAAACACGATTCTGGTTTCCGTTTGTGTGTCCGTGTTCGTTTGTCCTTCTGTCCGTTTATGAACAAGATATCTCAAGAACGGCCAGTGCTAAAGACTTTAAATTTACCAAGGAAAATCTCAAATCTTTGGGTTGAAATTGATAGTTAATTTTTTTAAAAAAAATATCTCAATAATTGCCTGAATTGTATAAACCTGAATTATTTCACTCTCATTTTTTATACTACTTTGATCGTACATAATATCGGGGTCAGTTAGGGAGACACAAAAAACGTGTTGGTAGCACGAAACAATAATAGACGATCTAAACTGAATTAGAATTAATTAAAGAACACGGGAGTTGTTTTTAGTCAATATAATTACTTGATTTTTTTTGTTCCTTTCTGCCAGTAATTTTGTATGGCGATGCACATACAAAGTTCACAAGTTTTAATATNCCACCTAAAACTTTCTCGCTTTGAGTTGATATGTTGTCGCGACAAAATTTAAGATATCGGACCATGACCGGCTAAATTCGATCAAAAATCGAAAAATCGGCCGTAACTCGAAAACGGTTCGACATTTTTTAATTCTGATATTTTTTCTGGGGTTTTAGCCTATGGTTTTGGGGGGGTCCATTCTCATCAATTTTTCGATATCTATTACCGTTTTGGCTAAACAATTAGTGATACATACCCACATACATTTATCGTTACATTGAGATTTATTATTATAGATAGATGAAAAGCCCAGTTGGAATACTGACTGTGTCACTAGAGGCGCGTTAATTGGGAAAACTCGTCTTAACTTCAGAGTTTATCTATTTTGATAGACTAAAAAGCAGGGCCTTAGGAAAATAAATAAACCAAAATGATGAAAGGATGTGCAAAGTTGGTAAAACCTTGCATTTAAGGAAAAAAAAACTTTTTATTTAAGGAAAATAAATAAACCAAAATGATGAAACGATGTGCAAAGTTGGTAAAAACTTGCAAATAAAGGAAAAAATTAACTTTTTATTTAAGGAAAATAAATAAACCAAAATGATGAAACGATGTGCAAAGTTGGTAAAAACTTGCATTGAAGGAAAAAATTAACTTTTTATTTTCTTTTTAAAAAAATAGACGTGGCGAGGTAAATGTCTGAGGTATTTCCTAACACTTAACCCTTAGAGCTCTATTTTTATGTGGTTAATTAACGATCATACCACGTTGAATACACCAGTTCCCGTCAGATCACTGAAGTTAAGCAACGTCGGGCGTGGACAGTACCTGGATGGGTGACCGCTTGGGAACACCACGTATCGTTGGCTCTTTTTTCCGGCCCAACCCAGGCGAATGGAGGGTAAACCCCCCGTCTTGAATGACCAATAGATGTTAAAGAGACGTTAAGCCAAATAAAAAATAAAATACTTAATGAGAAAAGAATCCTGCCTCAGCTTGGGATTGAACCCACGCCCTTCTGTTTATCAGACGAGCTCTTAACCACTATTCTACTGAAACTCCATTTCAACATCTTTTATTCCTTTTGCTTAATGTCTCTTTGTCATATAAGTCATTCGAGACGGTTTTTTTTTTTTTTTTTTTTTTTTTTTTTTTTTTTTTTTTTTTTTTTGGTCTAAATTTACGGGATATCTCCCAGTATACAAAATTAAATTATAATAGTAAAAATTCAAAAAAATAAAATAAAATACATAAATAAAATAAAATAGTTTTTACACTCCTTTCGCTGGAAACTTACAAACCAAGTACCCACATTGACCTCACCTAGTCTAGGTTGGGCCAGGAATAGGCCAGCATTAGGAGGGCACGAAGCTACATGGTCACTCACCAAGTAACTACTTTTTTGTAGCAGCAGTCATGAACCAACGATCACTAAAATCAATGAAAGTGGTAAACATTTCTTTCTTCATACAAAATCATCACCATCATAAATGAGGATGATCACTGCGAGACGATGTGTTTTTTTTTTATTTTTTATTGATGGTCTTTAGCCATAAACTTTTGGGTGCTTGGGTTGCCCTGTTACGTAAAACCAATCATCTGAGGACACCAAGTACGCCTAGCTAGTTTTTGATAGGCGTAGTCCTTCATTGATTCTAATGGAATCAGGGTTGCCATTACCGCTGGCTAGAAGGTCAATTACCCATAACGTTCAAATCAATGTTTTAACTCCTCGGTTTACCAACTCCATTACTAACTTCACACGTGTAGGCTCCTTTATCATCTTCCGACTGCCGGGACCGGACAGTTAGAATTGACTCATAATCAACGTACAAATCGGCTACCCAAATTGACCTCACCTTACCTGGGTTGGACCGGGAATAGCCACAAGGGCTCGAACCTACGTATTCACCCACCAAATAATATCTCGCTGAACGTTGCTCAACTTCAGTGATATTAAAAATTTAGGTTAAACGTTTGAAAAATCTCACCTGGATGAGCCAGTATACAATTGGTTTTGGCCATCCATCTGGTGGTTGACACGTCAATTTGAATGGTTCTCCCTCATTGGCGCTCACAGATTGAGGAGGTTCATCTTTGAAAGAATTTAATTCAGCTTTTCGAACCAATACAGAATTAGAAGTGGCAGTTCCCCATTCGTTTTCAGCAAAGCACTGATATTGCCCTGAAAGCAAAAGAAAAAGATGCATCAAGATCCTTCATGTGTACAATGTTAGTTCGCCTCCACGTGGTGCACCCTAGCTAATGCTAAAGAACTAACACATCAGGCGACCAGACAATCATTAGGTGATTTTGTTTTATTTTGTTAAGATAAAATAATCAGAATTAAGCCAAATAAAAGCAAATACAAAAAGAAAGAAAAAAAAACAAGTAAACGCGAACAAACCAAACCCAATCCGGGGAGGAGCAGATGTACTCGATCTATTCTGAAACAATCTGGTTTGCTCTGTTTGTTGACAATAAAAAAATCACCTCCTGACTTCCTGGTCCACTATAAATCATCTATTTTTCAATATTTTTTACTCTCTGTGATGTATAGTAAAAAGTCATATGCTAAATAAATCCTCTGGAATTGGGGACATAGCAAATACCAGAGGAGTAAATTTTCTCAAACCAATGTTCATGCGGAAAAGCGGTGAATGACAGAAACAGGCCCGACGAGAGGTAGGGAATCCCCCCAGGCCCGGGATTTCCTAAGAGGCCCGGTGAGATAATTATCATAATAAAATTTTTCATGTTCTTTTTTTTGAATAATAAATAAATCAACTTAAAAGTTTTGAAAAATTTTCAAACACACAAAATCAGAAGTTAAGCGATAGTGGGCTAATAAGGGACAATGGCTATTGCAGGACACTGATTTTAAAATATAGTGCAACCTTTCAGCTTGTACAGTAATCATAAATATTGCTATATTTCGTAAACATTAACATCTGATAATCAAATTATTTATTGCCAAGAAGAAGCGTACACGCCTTTTCACATCAACTAAGTGAATTGCCTACTTTTTACTTTTATTACTGCCCATATGGTGATTTTAGATGGAAGAATAATAGAGGGGCCCGTAAACTTTTCCTCACGGCCCGGATTTTACGGCCTTGGACAGAAATGTCATATTTATTAAACAATTGAGGATCCTCATGAAAAGAAAAAAATCGTGGACCTAGCTGGCCATCATGGCATAGAAACTGATAAAAAAAAAAGAAGTAAAAACCCGCCAACGGAATATTTGACTTCAACAGGAAGTTTCATCAAAATTCGTCAACGGCAACAGTGCCCTAGGTGGCAACACTAAGTGACAATATATTTTTTTTCCTTTCTCCCGTGACTAATTTAATGGTTCATTATTGAAAATAATAAACCAATACAAACCGAACTAAAGTATCTGGAACCTGTGGTTCTCTTTCTAGCAGGATTTGTGAAAAACGTAAAAAGTACAAAAAACCGCCAACGGTAGAATCGATATCGAAAGATAGTGTCCTTGCGTAGTCCATGCATTTAGTTATGGGGCAAAAAATCGTAAACGGTGTACTGGACCTCTGTTGTGCTTTGTGAGTGGTTGTGCTTTCAATTGATATGAATATGCTTCGAATATGAGCAATACTTTCTTTTTTTATAGGGAAAGTAAAAAACGACATCAATTCCCTACTGAAGCTAGCCAGCATATCGCAAGTCATTTAGCCAACACGATAGGTGATGCAGTTGTCAGAAATTGAGATCATTGTCGTGCAGCACTTCCCTTCTCTGGTCTAATAACAAGAAGATATTATTATTAGTTGAACGTTGCCAATTTCATGTAGGTCAATGACAAATAAAATACATATCAACAAAAACATTTATTCTACAAATGAAACGCCAAGGAATATATTGTACAGGGTGTCCCTATGCCAAACCTAATAGGTAAACCCAAGCAATACTTGATCCAAACACAAGTCAAGCGGAGACTAAACTGGTTGCAAATCTCTATCGACATTGATATTATCACTGCAGACTTAAACATAAGTCAAGCGGAGACTAAACTGGTTGCAAATCTCTATCGACTTTGAAATTATCACTGCATCCCTTATTTAGATCTATTGTGATCAGCAGGCTGGGATGGAGTTGGATTTGAACCAACAGCCTCCTGGTTACGAATCCACCGCCTGAACCAACTCAGGCTGTAACATGAACAAATGAATGATACTGTAAGAGATGTGGTTCGGCAACAGTAATAAGACCTATGAAAATTCTAAGGGGATATCAGATCAGTTTTGGGAAATGGAGCATGCGCGAATATAGGGGAGGGCCGGGGTGGCAGTGCAACTCCCCATTTTTTTTAGGCGGGCGGTGTTTCTCAAATTTCATTATACCTAATCACGTAATTTAAAAAAAAAAAAAAAATCAAATGAATGGTGATCCGCTGTGTATTTTATACCATTGAGAGGGGGGCACGGTCCCCTAAATAATTCCCAATCCTAGGACTAAATAGAAATACGTAAATAAAAAAATCGGTCAAAAATTCCAACATCCGTCATGGCACTTTTTTTTTCGTCATCACTCTTATAAAATCGCTTATCACCCTTATGAAAGGTATTTGTGGTAAGCTCTACCTACAGCTTATAACAAATTAGGTATCGTACCTCGATAAACATTGCATTAAAAAGTACTGCACAGGACTCAAACCCCCGGTCTCCAGGTTACGAGTCCCTCCTACTCCCCCCAGTCCAATTTTTTGGACTTTTTTGGACAATGAAAAGAAAAAAATCGTGAACCTAGCTGGCCATCATGGCA
Organism: Pachypsylla venusta; assembly: GCA_012654025.1. Lineage (NCBI taxonomy): Eukaryota > Metazoa > Arthropoda > Insecta > Hemiptera > Aphalaridae > Pachypsylla > Pachypsylla venusta. The sequence continues at coordinate 4,912,713 of CM022875.1, forward strand.
TAAAAACTGATAACCGCCAACGGAATTTTTGACTTCAACCGGAAGTTTCATCAAAATTCGTCAACCCTAAGTGGCAACAGTGCCCACAGCTTACGCCGGAAACGTAAAATATCAAATTTTGAGGTGAGGTATATATTTTTTTTCTTTCTCCCGTGACGAATTTAATGGTTCATTATTGAAAATAATAAACCAATACAAACCGAACTAAAATATCTGGAACCTGTGGTTCTCTTTCTAGCAGGATTTGTGAAAAACGCTAAAAATTGCAAAAAAAAAAAAATTGCCAACGGTAGAATCGATATCGAAAGATAGTGTCCTTGCCTAGTCCTTATTTGAAAAATCGTAAACGGTGTACTGGACCTCTGTTGTGCTTTGTGAGTGGTTGTGCTTTCAATTGATATGAATATGCTTCGAATATGAGCAATACTTTCTTTTTTTTTAGGTATATTGTNTATTGTGCGATTGTGCCCCCCCCCAAACAAGAGGGCTATATCCGCGCGTGAAAAGAAGACCTTGTCATGAGTGCAGAACCTGCTTCAGCAACATAGACTAGTCCCCTCGCAACATCAACACCTCTCAGATAGTAGCGGCCCCCCCAGACCCCGCGGTGCTGGGGGGACCGAAGGATCCCTGAAAAAAGGGGTGTTCGAAGGTGTATTGTAAAACGATAACTTTGAAATTATTTATTTCCCACATGTATTGATATTATCTTCTTGAAATCTCTGTCGTGTACAGACCTATACTACCGAAATGTCTGTTCAAAGTTTTGTTGACCTAAATTAAAACACAATCTAAGGTGTGAAATGGTTCGTGTAAAGATACACTGGTGCTTTCTGGAAATTGATCTGTCGCACTACCGTGCGCTCAGATATATCTTTCATAGAGGCCACCGCAAGACCAAAATCTTAAATATATTAACAATATGTAAAATATTTCCTCCAAGGCGCTCCCCTGACACATTGCGGCTCGGAGCGGAGTCTTTTTACAATATCTTTTCACCTTCCAGAGTCTTTTGCCTAACGTCTCTTTAAAATCTATTGGTCATTCGAGATGAGGGTTTTACCCTCCTCTCACTGGAAACATGCAAACCAGCTAACCACATTGATCTCACCCAGCCTGTGTTGGGCCGGAAAAATAAGCAACATCACGAGGGATACCATGTGGATACCCACATGGTACAACCTCGCTGGGCGTTGCTTCAGTGATCTAACAAGAACTGATGTATTAAACGTGCCATGCAATTACAATATTTGATTTTTGGTGTTACAGAACGACCGGTTAGTATTGAATTATAAATTAATATTTAAAATGACATTTTTCATTTTATGGATACCCATATCCCACGTAATAAATAAAAGCAAAATGTTAATAATAACAAGTAATCAGACCTGATATGGCTAAATTGATGGTACAGAGAGGCTCATCCAATGGAATCATTGAGAGGGGTTCCGTGAGAAAATGAACCCAGAGGGAGTTTCAGACCCGCCAAGAAAATGATATCTACCCCTTGTTGGAAAGTCCTCGGGCGACATTGTTTCTATTTTGTTCACGCCAAAGTCTGGACCGTTTGTTTAAGATGTAAGGTTCAAATTTTAAGAACCCCTAGCTTGCTCTTAATCAGAGAATGTTGAATGAAATAATTTGAACTCTCCTCTCCTTTCCTCTTAAGGAGTGCTTCTCAAGGAGTCATGAATCATTACGACTTATTTTACTATCGTGCCGCGTCACTATACAGGGTGTTTCAAAAGGTTATGCAAAAAAAAGAGACCAGTAGAGCTGAAAGAAAAGTCGCTTTGCTTAATAAACCCCTATATGGAAATGGACCCCAAGGTAGCTAGGGTCACCAAAGGTTGGCAGATAAAGGAAAATGATTTACGAATTGAAAAACCTGAAAAAGCTTGCATCTCTAGGAAATCCATCAAATCCGAAGTTCGAGACCCAGATTGGGCAATTTTTTGGATTTTTTAATTTCAATGAACTAACGTCAGGATTAATACTTCATATTTAGAATCGCCCTACGCTCCATTTTTGTGATTTTAAAAGATCAACCGTTGGTTTTAGACAAGAGCTATTCCGGTCTTTTTTGCAGCAAAGCTTAGAACACCAAAAAAATACGCATCAAAAAATTTTAGGCATTTTCATTCTTAGACAAGAATTTTATAACTCTACCCCTGATCGGGGAAAAAGTGTCAAATACTCACCAAAGAAGCACCATAACAATTGGAGACGTCATGCAAAAAATGAAGTCAATCGCAAAAAAATTCGATTTTTAAGTGTCAACTTTGGGTGGCCCTAGCTACCTTGGGGTCCATTTCCGTATAGGGGTTTATTAAACAAAGTGGCCTTTATTTGAGCTCTACTATACGCGGTTTCTTTTCTTGCATAACCATTTGAATCATCAAATTGAAGGTTTCAAATTTTAATATTTGGGTGCATGGTACTTCTTATTGAAATGGTCTGACATTTTCGATGTTGAATGCTATATCACGTGTTACGTTTCAAGTTCCCCAGAACCAAAGTTTCAGCCATTGGCTGGACAAGATACCACTATTGAATGAATGAGAATTCTTACCAAAATCTTCATCGCGAGGTGAAGTGATGACTAGAGTTCCACGGCCTGGTTGTTGCGATATCCGATCGTCATATGCTTGCCAGTCAAACGGCTTTCCATTCTTCATCCATCGATATCTGAAATCGCAAAATAAAAGGGGAAGGGATGACATGATAAACTAATGGCATAACGTGACACGAGAGGACAATACAATGTGCCTTGATACGTCACAAGAGTAGTTGGACACCCAGATCTCGTGCAAAATCACTCAATTTAAGCAACGTCTAGGAAGATATTACTTCGTGGGTGGCAGTAGGTTCGACCACTTGTGACGCTAGGTTCGACCACTTGTGACGCTGGCTATTCCAGGAGAAGAATACAATGTGCTTTGATACGTCACAGGATTAGTTGGACACCCAGATCTCGTGCAAGATCACTGAATTTAAACAACGTCTAGGAAGATATTACTTCGTGGGTGACAGTAGGCTCGACCACTTGTGACTCTGGCTATTCCAGGAGAAGAATACAATGTGCTTTGATACGTCACAAGATTAGTTGGACACCCAGATCTCGTGCAAGATCACTGAATTTAAACAACGTCTAGGAAGATATAACTTCGTGGTGACAGTAGGTTCGTCCACTTGTGACGCTGACTATTCCAGGAGAAGAATACAATGTGCTCTGAGACGTCACAAGATTAGTTGGACACCCAGATCTCGTGCAAGATCACTGAATTTAAACAACGTCTAGGAAGATATTACTTCGTGGGTGACAGTAGGTTCGACCACTTGTGACTCTGGCTATTCCAGGAGAAGAATACAATGTGCTTTGATACGTCACAAGATTAGTTGGACACCCAGATCTCGTGCAAGATCACTGAATTTAAACAACGTCTAGGAAGATATTACTTCGTGGTGACAGTAGGTTCGTCCACTTGTGACGCTGGCTATTCCAGGAGAAGAATACAATGTTTTTTGATACGTCACAAGATTAGTTGGACACCCAGATCTCGTGCAAGATCACTGTTTGTCACAAGATTTAAATAGTGTTTTTTTTNTTTTTTTTTTTTTTTTTTTTTTTTTTTTTTTTTTTTTTTTTTTTTGCTCATGTCTTTGAAATTAAAAAGTCATTCGAGTTGGGGATTAACCCTTCATTTGCTGGAATCTTACAAACCAGCAACTCACATTAACCTCACCCAGCCTTGGTAGGGTCTGGCACGCATACCATCAAAACATTTTCGATAAATCTCGTATTAACCTATTTCTACTAGTCTCCAAACCAGATTCTAGAAATGGAGAAGATAGTTTGAGAAGAACGACGATACAATGAGCAACATTCAGCTAGGTTTTCTTTGGTGGGTGTCCACGTAGCCGACGTAATGCTGACTGTTCTCGACCTACCAAGATTATATACAAAGTGATTGTGTTTTATGTAACGAAAAGAAAGAAATATGCTACGAGGTAATGTATTCTAAATTTGATGTCCACCGGAAATATAATTCAAGGCGCCTTTATATTTTCTAAATGGCGCTGTTTCGACCGCCTTCCCCGCTTCTCATAGCATATTTCTTTCTTTTCGTTACATAAAACTCAATCGTGTATAATTACACTTTGTGAATAGGTTGGGATTGAAATAGTTGTATTTAAAATGAAATACAAACGAAATAACTAGAATGTTAAAGTATAGAATAGAATTAAAGAAGTCTACACACACAAAGGCGGATGCATAGAAAGGATGTCGGGCAAGAAGGGTCACCAAAATGTCTTAATTCTGCATAACCTATAGTCCAATAGGTTCTAAAAATTAAATGCGAAGGCCATTTGACGTGTTTCTAAATCAATGACACATTCCTGGAATATTGACTTTTTAATTTCCTAAAAAAATTTAATAGCAATTCTATTTGGGGTCGGCGTTGCTTCCCTTAATCCTAATCAAACCTTCTCCTTATTCACCCTTTCCTAATTCTATTTGGGGTCGGTGTTGGTTTCCTTAATCCTAAATCAAACCTTCCCCTTATTCACCCTTTCTCATTTCTATTTGGGGTCGGCGTTGCTTCCCTTAATCCTACCAGGGTTGGCATGTTTAAAACAAACTGTTTTAAACAAGTGTTTAAAACACTGTTTTAAACATTTTGTTAAACACTTTGTTTTTTTCTATCTCGAATGGTATCTCCTCTTACGAGCAACCCGGATGAGTTTATGCGCAGAAGGGGACGAGTTTTGGTTTTTCGTGTGGCCTACCTTGTCTCTCCTTTATACCATGACTTGCACTGTAAAATTATTCCCTAACGAGAAGGACAATTTGTTTAGAAAAAAATAATTTTGTAACGGTCATTTGATGGCTGCTAAATGTCTAGCGAGGTGTTGAGCAACAACCTGCATCAAGTCAACGCCGTAATAAAAAAACGTATGATATCAATGAAGTCATCACCTGATATTTCACTCAACGGTGTTGAGTTTGGTGGAAAAAAAATGTATGGTGCATGTATGTCTGCATTGATATCGATTTATTTAATCCGTGAGTTGTTTTTATTTGCCAAACTCAACGGCGTTGAGTAAAAAGGTGTATCAATTTCTATATGACGACATCATCTGATTTCATTTCACTACTCAACGCAGTGAATAAAAAAACTCCCCCAATATCATTCTCCATAATTTTGTACAAAAAAACTTGCATATTGCAGAAGTGAAATTGTATTTTAGAGAGTAATTTTTATGTTAAAACACAGAACATTGATGGTTATTCTGTGGTTTAAAACGTTTTAAACAGTGTTTTTTTTTTTTTTTTTTTTTTAAACAAAAAACATGTTTAAAACAAAAAACGTCCAACCCTGAATGCTTTTTTTTATGCCAACCCCAGTACGATCAGAAAACTACCATGCCACAAACTTCTGTTTAGAGCCCACTCCCTATCTTTTCCCAGTACGTCAACCCTTGCTTGCTTCTCACAGTTCCCATGAGTACTATCTGCAATTTGCTGATGACTTTCCATGTTTGGTTTGAAACAGAGTTTTTTTGAAAGATTGAATGCCTTTCCCAACACCAAACCTTCTGTATTTACACGGGCTGGCCTAGTTTTATGGGAGGTTAAATGCGTCACTAATTCCTCAACACCGTATAGTTTTCAAGATTGCAATCAATGTAGCAGTGATAGGATCTCCACACTTCTTAGACGTTTCAAGTTTATGGGAGGTTAAATGCGTCACTAATTCCTGAACACTGTATAGTTTTCAAGATTGCAATCAATGCAGCACTGATAGGATCTCCCCACCTCCACACTTCTTAGACGTTTCAAGTTTATGGGAGGTTAAATGCGTCTCTAATTCCTGAATACCGTAGTTTTCAAGATTGCAATCAATGTAGCAGTGATAGGATCTCCACACTTCTTAGACGTTTCAAGTTTATGGGAGGTTAAATGCGTCACTAATTCCTGAACACTGTATAGTTTTCAAGATTGCAATCAATGCAGCACTGATAGGATCTCCCCACCTCCACACTTCTTAGACGTTTCAAGTTTATGGGAGGTTAAATGCGTCTCTAATTCCTGAATACCGTAGTTTTCAAGATTGCAATCAATGTAGCAGTGATAGGATCTCCACACTTCTTAGACGTTTCAAGTTTATGGGAGGTTAAATGCGTCACTAATTCCTGAACACTGTATAGTTTTCAAGATTGCAATCAATGCAGCACTGATAGGATCTCCCCACCTCCACACTTCTTAGACGTTTCAAGTTTATGGGAGGTTAAATGCGTCTCTAATTCCTGAATACCGTAGTTTTCAAGATTGCAATCAATGTAGCAGTGATAGGATCTCCACACTTCTTAGACGTTTCAAGTTTATGGGAGGTTAAATGCGTCACTAATTCCTGAACACTGTATAGTTTTCAAGATTGCAATCAATGCAGCACTGATAGGATCTCCCCACCTCCACACTTCTTAGACGTTTCAAGTTTATGGGAGGTTAAATGCGTCTCTAATTCCTGAATACCGTAGTTTTCAAGATTGCAATCAATGTAGCAGTGATAGGATCTCCACACTTCTTAGACGTTTCAAGTTTATGGGAGGTTAAATGCGTCACTAATTCCTGAACACTGTATAGTTTTCAAGATTGCAATCAATGCAGCACTGATAGGATCTNTTTCATTTTGTTTTGTTTACATTTTGAAATTTTCATTTGGCGCAGAGATTTTTTCATAAGAGTGAAGGAAACATAAAATGGCGCGGGCTTCAGGCACTACAAAATAAAAGTACACGGGTGTGTACATCGGACGTCTAGCACCACAAAGCACTTTTTACATGTATGATTATCCATATGCCTGTATGAGTATACATATGCATGTATGATTATTCATATGCATGTATGATTATACATATGTATGTATGATTATACATATGCATGAATGTTAATAAGTAGTTTTTTTTCTTTGCCGTGAAGACGATTTACTCACTTTGGTGCGGGTTCTCCTTCTGCTTCACATTCTATGATAAAAGGTTTGTCATTTTCATTCTGTTGAGTGATGACTTGAAATAGAAGTTCATCTGATGAGGGAGGTTGTTTTACAATTCTTGGCGGAGATTGAACTGAAAACAAAAACAAAGTCGAAACGTAGAATTAAAAAAAAAAAAAAGACAATATAAAAATAATGATACTAATATCGATTCAAAGTGATCAGACAACTTGAAACAAAGTGAGATTAGGGTAGACAATCTAAAATGTTTTGGTATACTCTTAGCAAGGGTATGATGACCTATGTCACATTTATAATTAACCAAAGTAGAGGTTTTATTAATAATAAGCTTTCCTGAACGGAACTGATGAAAATCCTCCTACACCGACAGTTAATGTGTGCCATTATCCATTATTAGGTGGTAAATATCTCAAATTCATGGGAATGAAATTCCATGGGTTGGCTGAGTTTGAACCCACGACCTACAGTTTACCAGTTAGAACACCTTATCACTACATCACCAGCCCATAATATGGGAGACGGTGTAAAAGGTAAAAATTTTATTTCCACAAATTGAAAGTTATGTTTCTATTCAAGGGAATTATGATTTCAAACAAGCTTAAAAAGCTCAACTTCAACAACTTAGAATAACGCCAGTATTGTTCAGGGGCGGATCCAGGGGGACCAAAGGGGTGGCAGCCCCCCCCCCCCAAGAGGCCAGATTTTTTTTTTAATAAGAATAAACTTTTGAATGAGAACATATGCATATACAAATACATTCACTAATAGAGTATACTGTGATTGCATTACTTGGGTCTGATCACTATAAATCTGGTTTTCAAATCAGAGGAGACGTGTCTATGTGTATGGGTCCTACACTGCGAACGCTGAGTTCTTTTCGAGCAGTTGACGGTATGCTAATCTGAACATAACTTTACTCCGGAGTGTTTATCGTATGCTCATAATTTCCGAACACATGTCTCTGTCGCTATCGATACACATTACGTACGCTTTGGTTATGCGATACCGCCACGAAGTTTATTAGCTAAATCGTCGCCGACCGTAATCGCCCCCCCCCTCACCAATCGCTCTGTATCCGCCCCTGATCTTGTTTTGGGTACAGATATCGAATACATATCAAAATATTTTTATTTCACTTCTTGAACCCCAAATTTGAAGTTCCAGCTCTTACCGTTCTCCTTTTAGGCAGGATTCGCGAGAAAAACAGCAAAACTGTATATTCGATTAGAATCAAAAGTTTTGTGTTTTGTCCAGACAGACACTTTGCATACATACGCGCGGACCAATGGCTGTAACTCGAGATTTGGACTCAGGAGACCTCAAAATTTGTTTCTCGATATCGAAAATATCAGACCATTACAATCTGGTCGTTTTTGAAACACGCTATATTTTATATTGAGAGTTCACTGACCTCTATCTGCAATCATCTTTTCATTGTAATCTTTGCAATTGTCATTGCCACAATATCTTGTTTCTCGATATCGAGAATAGCAGACCATTACAATCTGATCGTTTTTGAAAAACGCTATATTTTATATTGAGAGTTCATTGACCTCTATCTGCAATCATCTTATCATTGTAATCTTTGCAATCGCCATTGCCACAATATCTTGTTTCTCGATATCGAAAAGATCAGACCATTAAAATCTGATCGTTTTTGAAACACGCTATATTTTATATTGAGAGTTCACTGACCTCTATCTGCAATCATCTTATCATTGTAATCTTTGCAATCGTCATTGCCACAATATCTTATCTCAGCGCATTGTTCTGTCTGTCTACATGATTCGTAAGTAAACAATCTTATAATTTATGCATCTATCATTCAATCAAGACGATTGAACGCGACGCGAGACACAATGCGACATGCGACGTGTTGTTTTATAAAAATATTAGTTCATGAACCACGAGTATAAAGGGTTTCTCCAGCGCCGTAGACAGAAAATCCAGGCCTGGGGGAAAAATTTACGGGCCCCTCTATTATTCTTCCATCTAAAATCATCGCATGAGCAGTAATAAAAATAAAAGTAGGCAATTCACTTAGTTGATGTGAAAAGGCGTGTACGCTCCTTCTTGGCAACAAATAATTCGATTGTCAGATGTTATAATGTTTACGAAATATACCAATATTTATGATTGCTGTACAAGCTGAAAGGTCGCACTATATTTTAAAATCAGTGTCCTGCAATATCCATTGTCCCATATTAGCCCACTATCGCTAAATTTCTGATTTTGTGTGTTTGAATTTTTTTCAAAACTTTTAAGTTGATTTTTATATTGTTCAGAAAAATATGAAAAATTTCATTATGATAATTTTTTCACCGGGCCTCTTAGGAAATCATGGGCCTGGGGGGGATTCCCCCCTCTCTTCGGGCCTGGGCTTCTCTAGATATAGGGGACAGAAGCGGATACCGGGGATGAACCATCCCATCCCCCCTCCCCTCTCGATATTTTTTAATAAAAAAGAAACGCTTTATGGGAACGTTACTTGGCAGTCCCGGGTTCAAATTTAATTTCTATTGCCTGCTCTCCTGCTACCAACAACTTTATCATGTTGAATACAGCAGTTGTGTGTCAGATTCTCTCGCCCAACTAATTTTGCGAATGAAAATTTTCAATTCTCAGGAGTCTTAGAACATTGTTGACTTTGCGTGAATAAAAATGCTTCCCTTCCTTCGGTAATTCTGAAGGAAAAAAGTCTTCATCGAATTACAAAAGGCTTTCAGCTCACATCTACTCTATTACACCCAAAAGAGAATACACAGTTCTGACCTCACGCAATAGCTTCCCCATTTATAGAAGCAAATTAATTAGGATAAAAAGTTGAGTCCTATATATATAGGGTGATGTAATAGAACAAAGTACGATCCTTGAAACCACAAACTATGTGGGTAAAATAATGAAACGGAGAATTCAAGTTTTTGAAATTAAAATTTGAAGATTTTTTTTTTATATAATAAAACTAGCTTTTTCGCCCGTACTTCGCTACGATTCTTATATTGCAATTTTTGTTTTCCAAGGACAATGGAAATTCGGGGGGGTGGCATTGGNGGGGGGGGGGGTATTGGTTTGTGTCCACCCCGTATATCGCAATCTTTAAAAATCAAGATTTAAAGGTTTCACCAGGCGTTTTAGAGGCATGGCCATTCTTACTTTTTAATATTTTCTAAATTTTATTTTACCCGTTCCCGGGTTCGAACTCGTAACTCTGGAATGGCTGGCCATAAATACCTTTGCAGAAACTGTCCTAAAATAAGAACTAAAAAGCCAGCTAAAACTTTCTCGCTTTAAGTTGATATGTTGCCGCGACGAAATTTAAGATATCGGACCGTGACTGTCCGATTTTGGAGAAGAAATTAGAATTTTGGCCGTAACTCGAAAATGATTTGACATATTTTAGTTCAGATAATTTGCCTGGGGTCGTAGATCATGATTGGGGGGGGGGTCCATTCCCATCAATTTTTCGGTATCTGCTACCGTTTGGACTGTGGTATTGTAACAGGCAACCGCTCATACATAGGTACATGGTACAAATGGTACATAGGTACTATGGTTCATAGATACACACAAATTTCTGATTTATATATGAAGATATGGCTCATAAGTTACTCATCGATAATGCAGGCAATGTTAGGAAAAATGTTTTTTCAAGTTTATCAATTACAAACAAAAATACAAACTCTTTAACTTCTACATATAGATGTAAAATAGAAATTCTCTGGCAATCTGAGAAACAATAAAATAGAAATTTCTCCAGATAGACAGAAGTTATAGGAAAAAAATTTTATTTTCGTCACTGTCAGTCACATATATATAGGGTTCCATACTAATATTTTATTCTCGTCACCGTCAGTCACATATATAGGGTTCCATACTAATATTTTATTTTCGTCACTGTCAGTCACATGTATAGGGTTCCATACTAATATATTATTTTCGTCACTGTCAGTCACATATATAGGGTTCCATACTATACTGTTAGTATGGAATGTAGGCACCGCGGGGAGCAAGCCAGCAGCTTTAGAACTTCATACCAAACTTGATCTTTTAACTCCCATAAGAGCATGTGTATTTCTTTTTTCCTTGCTCATAATCAAAGATATGTGCTGTGCTATGCTATGAGAAAATTATGCGTCAGTCTGAGAGAACCCTTAGTTATTGTGAACCTCAAATGAACCCATTCATTCAAGAAACCCTGGGACATATCCGTCATACTGAATAAATGAACCTATTCATTCAAGAAACCCCGGGACCTAGCCGTCATACTGAATAAATAAACCTATTCAAACCCCGGGACCTAGCCGTCATACTGAATAAATGAACCCATTCATTNCACTGTCAGTCACATATATAGGGTTCCATACTAATATTTTATTTTCGTCACTGTCAGTCACATATATAGGGTTGCATACTAATATTTTATTTTCGTCACTGTCAGTCACATATATAGGGTTGCATACTAATATTTTATTTTCTGAACCCATTCATTCAAGAAACCCAGGGACCTAGCCGTCATACTGAATAAATGAACCTATTCATTCAAGAAACCCCGGGACCTAGCCGTCATACTGAATAAATGAACCTATTCATTCAAGAAACCCCGGGACCACGTCATACTGAATAAATAAACCCATTCATTCAAGAAACCCAGAGACCTAGCCGTCATACTGAATAAATGAACCTATTCATTCAAGAAACCCCGGGAGCATATCCTGCTAGTACTGAATAAATGAACCTATTCATTCAAGTTACGTGTGATGCATTCATTGACTCCGACTCATCAGGAACTGCATTCTGAGTTATGGAACCCCGCGTCTCGCGTGGGCTGATTTATATTTCACTTATTTTTTTAATCAGATGTAACGTCAAGGAAGCCAAGTGGTCACGTCTCGGTCCTGATTAGATAAGAAAATAAAAAAACGGAGGCGTGATGATATTACTGAGAAGATTATAGTATAATCTTACGGAGGGGCCTTGAGATATTGTGATTGTGGGATGCTCCAAAAATGTGATTTGTAAACCTAAATATTCAGTCTATGAAAATTGAATGAGGAAAATGAAATCACAGCATCCTGGGACCAAATGCTCTAATTCCCACGTTCTGGACAGGTTGACAAACGTGAAATATATAATCTATGTGTGGTATGCACAAATTGCGTTTAAATTCTAATACTTCAGTGATATTTATAATAATTTTTACCTTTATATATATATAAGAGAAATCCTATATAAAGGAAAGTATTGTAATGGGCTGAAATTTTTGATGTCGAATTTTCAATGCCAAAACACGTTTTGAGGTCCCCATAGCTTAAATATCTAATTTCAGCCATTGGTCCGTGTATGCCTGTCCGGCCGTCTGTGAACAAGATATCTCAAGAACGGTAAGCGCTATAGTCCTGAAATTTGGCAGACATGTCAGTTTAATGTAATAGACAAAAATTTTGGTTGAAATCAAATATAGGGTTTTTCCAATTTTTAGTGGTTTTCACGAATCCAGCAAAAAATTATAACAGTAAGAGCTAGAACATGAAATTTAGTGCCTACATATCAATTTTCTGCATGGAATGCATATAACAGAAAGAGCTACAACATGAAATTTAGTGCCTACTCATATCAATTTTCTGCATGGAATGCGTATAACAGTAAGAGCTAGAACATGAAATTTAGTGCCTACTCATATCAATTTTCTGCATGGAATGCGTATAACAGTAAGAGCTAGAATATGAAATTTAGTGCCTAATATTCATATCAATTTTCTGCATGGAATGCGTATAACAGTAAGAGCTAGAATATGAAATTTAGTGCCTATTCATATGAATTTTCTGCATGGAATGCATATGACAGAAAGAGCTAGAATATGAAATTTAGTGCCTAATATTCATATCAATTTTCTGCATGGAATGCGTAAAGATAAGTCCAGTCTATTGTTGGCAGTTTAATTGCCGCTTTGTGACAGTTTTCACAAATCCCGAATAAAGGAAAACAGCATAAGTAGTGTTAAACGTGTGCTAGCATATTAATTGTATGTACTGGACGCGTCACAAAACTTTTAATTAAAGTTGAATCTACCGTTAGAGGTTTTTTTTGGCAGTCTTGAATCCTAAAACTCGAGATATGGGCTCTGGGGACCACAAAACTTGTTTTGGTATAGAAATCTCGACATCAAAAAATTCAGCCCGTTTCAATATTTTTTTCTTCTCTTTTTATAAAAATAAAAAAATATATAGACTCTTGAGTGGAAGTAACCATAACCAACCACAACCACTAGGCGAGGTTAATGCCTGAGCCATTTTCTAACACCTAACCCTTAGAGCTCTATTTTTATGTGGTCAAATACAATGAGGAAAAAAATCCTGCCTCTGCTGGGGATTGAACCCACGCCCTCCTGTTTGCCAGGCGAGCGCTTAACCACTGAGCTACCGAGGCATATTTCTTTGCGTTGACAATTCCAAGACACGTCTTTTATAGGTAAGAAAAATAGTTTGATGTTCACACCAGATTTTCTTTCTCATCTTCTGAAAACATAGTTCGGGTTCGCACTGCTAAAAAATAAATATTATTTCTATCTTTGGGGAAACAAAATCTCAGGGGACAAACACAATGATACCTACCAGATAGTTAAAGTTGGAAGGGACAAATGAGATGGGTTGTACCTCATGCCAGTCATACGGTAGGAAATAGAAGCAGGAAATATATTTTTGAGCATGAACCGGATGATACAATTTGCAATGTAACCGGACACTTTCCAAATCATGTAGGTAGCAGGTGCCTAATTAATGCAGTTCCTTCTCTTATAATCTACCATCTGTTTGCCGGTACTTCGCTACAGCTGCGAAATTCATCAACAATTTGGATCAAGTTTCTTAAGTTTAGATTTTTGGTGGAACCTATACCCCCAAGGTAAGCATGGCTCCTATTTAGTATTTTACTCAAGAATATTATCATCACGATGTGGTACTTCTCATTTTACTCAAGAATATCCCTCATCACGATGTGGTACTTCTCAATTATCGATTTTTGGTGGAACCTACCCCCAAGAAGAGCACATCTCCTATTTAGAAAATTCAATATTTTACTCAAGAATATTACTTTTTGGATTTGTGTTGTTCACGTTCCGGGTCATCCTGGTGAGTAGAACCGCAGATCGCGAGGACTAAATACGTAGGTCATATGTTTAATATGACGTACCTGTAAAGACCTTAATATTAATTTAAAAACTTACTCAATGCTATGCTGGACCCAATGCAGAATGTAACCAAAAGGGTTCCAATCACTGGCAGATTCATAGTGTCTACCAGTTCTCAAAATTGACCGACTCTGAAATCATAAAAATAAAAATCAAGTTTTACGATAACAATCGACACATTCGATTCACCAATATTTTTTTTAATTCACCGTTCGCCAAATTAAAAGCTTTAGAAATTTCACCACTTGGGAGATCATAAGAATTTGTTCAATCATAGCCTTTTGGAGAAAAGTGCACTCCGAAATCAGAAGCACTAAATAAAAAAATTTCCAATCTCGTCTGGAATTGAACCCGGGTCCCTCGAGTACAATGCCAGTGTGATACCCACTAGAAACTAGAACAAGAAGACCGCTTTCTATAATATGTATCATCACATTGATACCATCTAGAGCTAAAAGCGAAGAGAGACGAAAGCGAACAAAGGGTACCTATTGAACCCGGGTCCCTCGAGTACAATGCCAGTGTGATACCCACTAGAAACTAGAACAAGAAGACTGCTTTCTATAATATGTATCATCATATTGATACCATCTAGAGCTAAAAGCGAAGAGAGACGAAAGCGAACAAAGGGTACCTATTGAACCCGGGTCCCTCGAGTACAATGCCAGTGTGATACCCACTAGAAACTAGAACAAGAAGACCGTTTTCTATAATATGTATCATCACATTGATACCATCTAGAGCTAAAGGCGAAGAGACGAAAGCGAAAAAAGGGAACCCCTTTATGTCTTTTTTTCCAGTGTCAAAGTTTAACTTAAGTTATATAATAAAAGACCAAAGAAGCGTTCCTAATGGTTTTGAGGATTGTAGAATATGTTTCCCCCACAAAGTTTAGTTCCCCAGGGACCTGTCCTATCTTTCTACACTCGTCTTCTCACCCCTCCAACAAAGTCACGGTGTATGAAGATATAGGTAGTCAGGCCCGACGTGAGGGGGAAATGGAGGAAATTCCCCCCAGGCCCGGGATTTCCTAAGAGGCCCGGTGAGAAAATTATCATAATTTATGAATGCATATTTATATTCTATTTCCACATTACCGCTTCATTGCACATTATACGTATATTTTCTGAATTCAACTTTAACGACGCAGATGACTCGAATGAAACTTTCCAAGCTTTTGTTTTTAAAGGTCATGAAAATTGGGATCCCCACGTTCACATTTACGAAATGTAAATGTTTATTAGCTTGAATTGTTAATATGTGACACAATTTTTATGGGCATCAAAGCATTACAAAAATATTCATATCTAGCTGGATTACCCTGTACTTCACACCATGGTTCAATTTAGATTATATTTTTTGATTGCACTTAAATAAATATATAAAAAAAAAAGATTATATTTTAGCTAGCGTCTCTTGCACGTTAAATAACTCAATTCCCGTTAGATCACTGAAGTTAAGCAACGTCCAGCAAGGTAAATTGTATGTGGGTGTCCACGTGGGTTCGCACCTTCGTGATGCTGGCTATTTTTCCGGCCCAACCCAGGCTGGGTGAGGTCAATGTGGATAGCTGGTTTGCAAGTTTCCAGCGAATGGAGGGTAAAAACCCCTCTTGAATGATCAATGGATGTTAAAGAGACGTTAAGCCATATTAAAAATATGTCTAAAATGTCTGCACGAATACAATACTTTATCTTCTATGGAAGAGAAAGTAAAAAAAGAAAAAATATTATTGATTGCCTACTATTTTTCAGCCATATGATTTCTTGGTTGATAAATTATGTTATGCGTTTCATGTTATCTGTCTTTATCTTACTGAATTTGACCAAAAAATTGGCCAGAACTCAAAAACGGGTTCTTTTTTTTTTTTCAGTTTTGATAATTTTATTGAGGATCAAAACTGTTTTTTTTTTTTAAAAAAAANTCACACCCTACACATGTATACCAAAATTTTAGAGGAAAACGATAATAAGCGCCGCAGGCGAAATTTTTCAGGAAAAGCATGCTCACGCATAAAATTGGCCATTGAGATAAAAAAAAACTCAATTTGAGAAATTTCCTGACTTTTGGCGTTTTTTTCCTAAATTCCCTGACATTTCCAGTCTCCTCAAATTCCCTGACAATTCCAGGTTTTCCAGTCTGGTAGACAACCTGGAGATAGCATTCAGCAACACCCATACCCATTCATATTTTATATTCTAAAGGGGAGGGGGGCGTGCGGGGCTTTCATTTCAAGAAAAAAGGGCGCGGTACAAAAAGTTTGGGAACCCCTTCTATAGATTAAAACGGTTTATATAACTCCATAAAATATTGTTAGACGTCTTTTCCAACGTTAGATAACACGGCAGACAAAGCGGCGGCGGCGGCGATGAGAAGCAGCATCGACCTGGTGACATTGATATTGAATTAGGAGAATGATACGAACCTAAAACGAGATAACATTTTATTCACGACTTTGATCTCATTCCTGGAGTTGCTCCTGATAAGAAACTTTAGAGGACATTGGCAGAACTCAATAGAAAGGGTGTATGAAAAAACTTTCCTAATGGAATTTGTGTGTTCATATGTATGTGATAGGGGTTGTCTGTTCCAATAATACAACCCAAACGGTAGCCGATAGCGAAAAATTTATCGGAATGGACCCCCCCCCAAAAAAAAAATCATGGTCTACGAAAATATCAGAACTAAAATATGTCAAGCCGTTTTTAAGATACGGCTTTCCACACAGAATTTAAATTTGGAACTCAGTTTCCTTTCAGTATGTAGATATGTGATAAAACTTTATTGCCGTTATGCTGGTCATATAACCTGATAAAAGATATTTTTTTCTTTTCTTTAAGTTCAAAGGTTGGGATATCAAAAATTTTCAGGTACACCCGATTTGTCTTGCCAAACTTTATTGCCGTTATGCTGGTCATATAACCTGATAAAAGATATTTTTTTTCTTTGAGTTCAAATGTTGGGATATCAAAAATTTACAGATACACCCTGTTTGTCTTGCCAAACTTTATTGCCGTTGTGCTGGTCATATAACCTGATAAAAGATATTTTTTCTTTAAGTTCAAATGTTAGGATATCAAATATTTACAGATACACCCTGTTTGTCTTGCCAAACTTTATTGCCGTTATGCCGGTCATATAACCTGATAAAAGATATTTTTTCTTTAAGTTCAAATGTTGAGATATCAAATATCTACAGATACACCCTGTTTGTCTTGCCAAACTTTATTGCCGTTATGCTGGTCATATAACCTGATAAAAGATATTTTTTCTTTAAGTTCAAATGTTGAGATATCAAATATCTACAGATACACCCTGTTTGTCTTGCCAAACTTTATTGCCGTTATGCTGGTCATATAACCTGATAAAAGATATTTTTTCTTTAAGTTCAAATGTTGAGATATCAAATATCTACAGATACACCCTGTTTGTCTTGCCAAACTTTATTGCCGTTATGCTGGTCATATAACCTGATAAAAGATATTTTTTCTTTAAGTTCAAATGTTGAGATATCAAATATCTACAGATACACCCTGTTTGTCTTGCCAAACTTTATTGCCGTTATGCTGGTCATATAACCTGATAAAAGATATTTTTTCTTTAAGTTCAAATGTTGAGATATCAAATATCTACAGATACACCCTGTTTGTCTTGCCAAACTTTATTGCCGTTATGCTGGTCATATAACCTGATAAAAGATATTTTTTCTTTAAGTTCAAATGTTGGGATATCAAATATTTACAGATACACACTGTTTGTCTTGCCAAACTTTATTGTTGTTATGCTGGTCATATAGCCTGATAAAAGATATTTTTTTCATGTTGGTACAACAATATATTCAAATAGTTCAATAAATACGGAAGAAAAAGGTTTTTTTTTCCAAATAAATTAAAATTAAAGTGAATTAATTAATCTCCCACCCCTAAAACGTTTAAAAAGACTTTTTAAATTATATTAAACCACATTTTAAGTTTGCAACTTGCTCCAAAAAAAATTATTAGTATCTGTCTGGAACCATAACATCTTCCACTGGTCATTCGAGACAGGGGGAGGGTTACACTCCATTGGCTAGAAACTTACAAACCAACTGTCCAAATTGACCTCAACCAGCCTGGGTTGGGCCAGAAAAATAGCCAGCATCACGAGAACGCGAACCTACCTGGACAGCCACATGACCCATCCTCGCTGGACGTTGCTTAACTTCAGTGATCTAAAGGCAACTGGTGTATTTAACGTGCCATAGACATTCCAGAAAAATAGCCAGCATCACGAGAACGCGAACCAACCTGGACACCCACATGACCCATCCTCGCTGGACGTTGCTTAACTTCAGTGATCTATCGGCAACTGGTGTATTTANATAGACATTCCAGAAAAATAGCCAGCATCACGAGAACGCGAACCAACCTGGACACCCACATGACCCATCCTCGCTGGACGTTGCTTAACTTCAGTGATCTATCGGCAACTGGTGTATTTAACGTGCCATATACACTCCAGAAAAATAGCCATCATCACGAGAACGCGAACCTACCTGGACACCCACATGACCCATCCTCGCTAGACGTTGCTTAACTTCAGTGATCTAACGACAACTGGTGTATTTAACGTGCCATAGACACTCCAGAAAAATAGCCAGCATCACGAGAACGCAAACCTACCTGACAGCCACATGACCCTTCCTCGCTGAACGTTGCTTATTTTCAGTGATCTAACGGCAAACTGGTGCCATAGACACTGGTTAACAGACTATTATGTGAGTAATTTCCAAAAATGAACATTGACCCGCCGGCGTCTATGGCGCGCGTTAAATATTTCCGTTAGGTCATTGAAGTGAAGCCACGCCCAGCAAAGTTTTATTAATTGGGTAACTAAATAGTCTGATAGGGTTAAAACACATGATAAACACGTTTGTCATGTTTGATCGTTTTTGAAAACTATTTCATTAATCTTACCTTTAAAAAATATTTCTGAGGCGTCTGTGAACACCCAAGTCCCTCAATTGTCGAAAATAAACAAGTGAAGAAAAACTGAATTAATTTTCGATCAGAAATCGTATTGGTAAAATAGAAAATATCAAAACTGTATTTATTACAGATAAATAACTGGTTGCTATGGTATCAACAAAATTTTAAATTAAATAATTTTGTCTCCATTGCGGCCGCACCGAAATGGTATGTAAAAATGCCTAGAAATACATTTTTATGATCCCAAAAAAGTAATTTAGTAAAAAATAGTGTTCCAACAAGATGGTTGTCCCGCCCACTTCGACGGCAGAATCCAAGCTTTCTTAGACCAAACCTATCCAACAGCTGGATAGGTTTGGTCTAAGAAGGCTCGATCTCTGCGGTCAAAGTGGGTGGGACACCCATCTTTTTTACTAAAATAATTTTTTTGGTATCATAAAAACTTATTTCTAAGCATTTTTACCTACCATTTCGGTGCGGCCGCCAAGGGTCCATTGTCCTATGTTCCACCCTGTAATTCGTGAACGGTAGATCCTAGAGAGCTCTGGTTTTCTGCAATGAACTCTTATTTACGAGACCTTTAAAACAAGGTGTCATTTGATATTTCTTCTCATTTAAGATTTTGAAGCCAGTCGGTGCCCCGCCTAAACGGCTGGTCGAGGCCAAAAAAAATTTAGTCTAAAATTAATCCCGCTAAAATCTAAGGGATACATACGTGTTTTTGCGTTTTCTTATATTTTCAGCCATTCTCGAGATACGGGGGGTGGGGTGAGACTTTATGGACACCCTGTATACCAAACACTCAAATTCAAGAAATATACCAAATTTTGAAATCATGACAAATAGTGTGATACCACCTCTGGTAAGTCACTGGAAAAATTTACTTCTTCGGTAGAGATATTTGGCCATCAAATTTACCGCGCCATTTTATTAAATACTATAATAGTTTTGTAAACTGACCTTACTCATTTAAAATGGCCACCATTTGACCCCAAATGGCCCAATAGAACCCAAAAAGTAAATACAATGAATGACCTCTATTATCAAAATCTAAAAAGTCGTTCGTGATACAAAATGACAAAGGAAAAATCGTGGCGTTAAAGCTACAGCTCACTTTGTTCAGTCAATAATAAAATAGATAAGAGAGTAAAAGAAAAATCATGGCGTTAAAGCTACAGCTCACTTTGTTCAGTCAATAATAAAATAGAAAAGAGAGTAAAAGAAAAATCATGGCGTTAAAGCTACAGCTCACTTCGTTCAGTCAATAATAAAATAGAGAAGAGAGTAAAAGAAAAATCGTGGCGTTAAAACTACAGCTCACTTCGTTCAGTCAATAATAAAATAGAGAGTAAAAGAAAAATCATGGCGTTAAAGCTACAGCTCACTTCGTTCAGGCAATAATAAAATAAGAGAGTAAAAGATAAATCATGGCGTTAAAGCCACAGCTCAATTCGTTCAGTCAATAATAAAATAGATAAGAAAGTAAAAGAAAAATCATGGCGTTAAAGCTACAGCTCACTTCGTTCAGTCAATAATAAGAGAGAACCTCTCTGGTGAATTTAAATAAAATAAATAGTAGATCTAGATTGTAAAAAACCAGTTTTCATTGAGTTTGATCATCGGATTGTAGGTGTAAGTAATAGCACACCAGTATCTACCGGTACACTATGAACTCAATGTTGGCCAGGGGGTGTCAAAACAAAAAGTAGACAAATCACATCTGATGAGAGAAAAGTAATTACATACCTGCTAAAAAAAAAATCTGGTGTGAATATCATACGACTTTCCTCGTGCATAAAAAATAAGAAGAAAATATTGTAATGGTCTGAAATGTCGAATTTTCAATGCCAAAACACGTTTTGAGGTCCCCAGAGCGCAAATCTTGAGTTACAGCCTCTGTCCGTCCAAATTGTGTGACAGTTAACATATGTCATTTTCTATGTATATCAAGTCTCCAGAACCTGCTGTTTTCTTTTTGGGAGCGGGACACACACACACACGGATCCAAGACTGAAACTCGAGATTAAGGGCCATATTCTACAAAAAAACCACTTGAGTGCGAGTTGGAATTGTCACTGCCACTGATTTGTATTTTAAAAAATGTTCTGACCAAAAAAATCACATGTAATTTTATCTTTATATATAAAAGGCAATGTCCTGAGTGACTGATCAACATAGAGCCGAAACTATTAATGCTACAGACTTGAAATTTGCCAAGGGCCTTCGTTGCATCATGTGCACTAAAAAAAGATTTTGCAAAATTTAATTTTAAGGGGTAGAAATCGCGAAAAGTAAACAATTCCCATAAGAAATACATTGGAGCGAGAGAAAAATTATACATCATTAAAAATATGCGCGGGCGATGCCGCGATCGGGAGATGCTATTATAATATAAAAGCCNCTTCGCTAATTTGTAGTCGGAGTGACAACTCACACTTAAGTGGAGTTTTATAATATGGCCCTAAGAGCCTAAGGGCCATATTATAAAACTCCACTTAAGTGTGAAAAATTTTATTATAAAATTCCACTTAAGTTTGACAAATTAGCGAAGTGGCTACTTTAGGGCCATATTCTAAAACTCCACTCGTGAGTTGTCACTCCGACTACAAATTAGCGTGGCCACTCGCACTTGTAAAATTTCTGTTTTTATTTAAATTTTGTTTTTATGTCTTTGATGACTTTATAAGATTTTTTTCTTTGAAGGATTATTATTTTAAATATTTTTAATTTTCGTCTTGAGACTTTTTCAAAAATTAGATATATTCAATTTTTGATTAGATATATTTTTTTGAAAAAGTTTGTTTGACTTTTTCAAAATATATTTGAAAAAGTCTCAAGACGAAAATTAAAAATATTTAAAATAATAATCCTTCAAAGAAAAAATCTTGTTTTCATTTAAAATTACATGTAATTTTTGTGGTCAGAACATTTTTTAAAATACAAATCAGACACTCAAGTAGTGACCACTACAACTCGCACTCAAGTGGAGTTTTAGAATATGGCCTTTAGGAACTCAAAACGTGCATTAGCATTGAAAAGTCCACATCGAAAATTTCAGCCCATTCCAATACTTCTCTTTTTATGTAATGAGGAATGTAAAAAGTTTACAAAAGTTAATTTTTTTTGGTTACAGATTAGAAATAGTAATAATGATACACGAGTTCTGCAGACCACCATGAATAACTAGAAAACTAGGGGGTCATATTTTGGGAACCACTGATGATACGAATGTGTTTATAACAAAAGGAGATTGTGGAATGTGAAGATTGGTAGTGAGTGACAGTGAGATCCACAGTTCTTGTTTCTGAGGCTAGGGTGATAAATTAGAGAGCTATCAGATAACAACGAGTCTATCGTGTATCTCAATTTGTCCTATAACTACCAACTTAGGTGCTATTTTTAGGCACTGCGTTAGAAAGTTGTTTTAAAATATATAGGTACCAGCAGTTCTGTGAACTGTGGACATCAATCATTTTAAATGACCACAATTTGGTCCAATACGGCTCAAATACTAATCGGCCATGAATTAGCTGTTATTATTCCATGCTAAATACCATCAAACTATTCCATACCAAATTTTATCAAAATCGGGTAAAGCGTTCGAGAGTTATTGTAGTACAAAAAGATAATCAAAAGAAAAATCTGGTATGCTTTATCTTCTATAGGAAGGCAAAGTCAAAAGTTTTTATTCATTCTATAACATCTATACCGCCGGGCACAACAACCTATTAAACCCTGATGAATTTATCACAATAAAGATTCATCAATGTATAATTATGTAGATAACCCACCATCTCAATGATCACACAGGTACTTGGTGATCTGCCCTCGCAGATGAGTAAGGGTATTTGACACAAGAGAACACCAAACAGAATATCCGACTGAGTCATCAGCAACTACGACAACTACTGTGTCGGTCGGTAACCTATATTCCTTTAGCATACTCCTACATATAACAAGTGTGCCGGAACCTTATATTCCCACAGTTAAATATGATTGCTCGTTGTTAGATACACTTTGCCTTGACTGCACATAAAGAATAATCAAACAGCACGTTCAGTACAATTGCAAATTCTGAGCATCATGCTACAAAAAATGAACTTTTTTTAATTTTACGTACAGGGTGAATCAGAGTCCCCGCAGATAAATATGATTGCACGTTGTTAGATACACTTTGCTTAATAATCAAACAGCACGTTCAGTACAATTGCAAATTCCCGGCATCATGCTACAAAAAAATGAACTTTTTCTAATTTTACCTACACCCTGTAGGTAAAATCAGAGTCGTGGAAAAAATATTAGCACAAACGAGGGTGGTGCCAACCTGGATGGAAAAGGAAAATTGAAACTCACTGTGTCTTATTTTTCAACATAGTCTCCCTTGATTTCAATACATTATTTACATCTTTTAGGTAACATTTCCATTCATTCAACAGCCGACTTAGGGCCATATTCTAAAACTACACTTGAGTGCGAGTTGGAGTAGTCATTACCAGAATTTTATAATTATAATCTCTTATTCTCATTTTTTTACCACGCAACACACAATTTAGTTTTGACAATAAATAATAGTCGCTAGACTCGCTAGGGGCCAGTTCTGGGCAGTGAGGGGGGGGGCTGATATATCTTAATCACGCCACACTTACGCTCAGCAGCCTTTGCTTTCACGGCGGTGTAGTCAGGGGCGTTGTCATGGAGGAGCTGAACACATCGTAAAAACTCTGCCAATGTGACACATGAGTTTATTTTATTGAAAATAATAAACCAAAATGTACTCGGAACCTAACCAAAAATGATCTGTCAAAAATATTTGGTCTGGGTTATCCGATTAAGAAAACAGAAGTGTCCGGTTGTTTCTGGGTCACCCTATTAAGAACACAAAAGGGTCCGGTTATTTCTGGGTCGCCCTATTAAGAAAACAAAAGTGTCCGGTTGTTTCTGGGTCACCCTATTAAGAAAACAAAAGTGTCCGGTTGTTTCTGGGTCACCCTGTATATTGTGAAAGTATTCAGACAAAATTGCAAAGAGTAGATGTGTCTTGCAATTAATACATTTTGAAGAGAAAAAAATTGCAAACATTCTTGTCGCAGTTGACGCTCACAAATCTGTAACTATACACGGAGACATTAGATGCCATATTCTAAAACTCCACTCAAGTGTGAGTTGTCGCTCTCACTACAAATAAGCGAAGTGGCCACTCGCACTTGTAAAATTTCTGTTTTCATTTTATAATAAAATTACATGTATTTTTTTTTGGTCAGAACACTTTTTAAAATACAAATCGGACACTGAAGTGGTAGTGACCACTCCAACTCGCACACAAGTGGGGTTTTAGAATATGGCCCTAGATACACTTGTTTGATATCAAATAAGTAACTGAAAGTGTGGAAACTTGCTTGATTTAACCTGGGCTGCAAATCGATTGCAAAACTCCAGCGCTGGTGTAAGCAAAAAATAGAGAGATTTGGAATCGGTATTGCTATCGGCATTGAGTGTGCACACAGCATCGTTATCATGAACCATTAAAATAGAGAGATTTGGAATCGGTATTGCTATGGAATCGGTATTGCTATCGGCATTAAGTGTGCACACAGCATCGTTACCATGAACCATTAAAATAGAGAGATTTGGAATCGGTATTGCTATCGGCATTAAGTGTGCACACAGCATCGTTACCATGAACCATTAAAATAGAGAGATTTGGAATCGGTATTGCTATCGGCATTGAGTGTGCACAGAGCATCGTTATCGAGAACCAAAAAGTTATGGAGCCAAAAAGTTTTGTACTTTGTATGCTAAGGATTAATCTGGTGATAATATGATGGTAATAGAGTATATAGCAAAAAAATTGCAGAGTTGCTTTCTGACGAAATTAGATTGCAGTGATTGACGCCGGACTAGATGTTGATAATCCCAGCCCCTTCCGTTGTCCTCCAATAGTCTGATGACGCCGGACTAAATGTTGATAATCTGGCCCCTTCCATGTCCTCCAATAGTGGTAAATATTTCAAATTCATGAGGATGAAATTTCATGGGTTTGCCAAATTTAAAACCCACGCCTTTCTGTTTACCAGACAGAGCACCTAGCAACCAACCAACCCATGTACACAATTAAGATTCTATTGTTCCATTATTAATTTGCTAATTTTTAATTCAAAGAGCGTCAAAGTCAAACGATAGCAAACCGAGACGTCGGCATCGAGTCTAGCACGGCACGGCGATGTGGTCATGGGGTGATGTGTATTTACATTGATAAAGCACGTACCGTGAGTCGAACAAATGATATTATGAATCATTAATATCTAACTAATGACCCATGCACTAACATATAAGTACTGGCCGGCTTGTGTATCATGGACAAAATCATGCGGCTCGTGTAGTTTGAGATGAAAAAAAATGCCAATGTGTGAAAAACTGCCCCCCCAAAAAAAATTTGAGGGGGTATTTTTTTTCTCGTGACGATTTGAAATCTGGGGTGTAATTAGACCCTACATTTGAGATACACATACCAAATTTGAAGTCTCTGGTGGGGGGAAGACATACATATTTCATTCACCTGGTAATGTGAGAATTATTGTGGAACAGAGGGCCGAAGGGACTGGAATCAGATTTCAAATTAAATTAAATGTGTAAGCCTAAACAACGAACTGTCAAAAATAAATATGATTTGCATAAATGTCTGTATTTTTTTTTTTTTTTTTAATTTCGTTAGCTGGCAAACAACATTCCTATAATATCATTACTGTTGATAAAAGAAGGGGAAAAAGGGCCCCCTGAGTGACACATCACTTGCTTCAATATTAATTGAATAGCTGATGTCCGCAACATTGTTTGGGCCTTTTCCCGTGACGTAAAAATTATTATACTTTTGCGGTACAATCGTACAATGTTCGTTCGCCTCCACGTGGTGTACCCTGGCCACTAACAGTGATACTTCTGAATTAGGATTTTTCCCTGGTGAAAATCGGTGAGAAACCGAAAAATTTGGATTTTCATATTTTTATGGGGTGGGGTCCTTAGAGAGTCTTTTTTAGTTTCCCCTGTAAAAAAATAGACAAAAACTGCTGAAAAGCGTCATTTTTGGTGGTAACTGGCTTCCAGTTCAGTCATTGTGAAGCTACGTTGATAATGAGTCAATCAGTATACCAACTGGTTACGTTGATTTTGAGTCAGTCAGTATACCAACTGGTTACGTTGATAATGTGTCAGTCAGTATACCAACTGGTTACGTTCATAATGAGTCAGTCAGTATACCAACTGGGCTTTGCGTATCATAAGAATAGATTTTCCGGGCTCCAGTAATATAGTATGTGTGTACTTTTCCGTAAATCTTTATCATTTTTCTAAAAATGCTGTTTTTGTTTTTCATTATTTTTTATCAAAATAAATAGCCTTGAATAGAATATTTTGTAAAGCACGTATACTCAGAATTTTCACGCACTATTACGCCAAACGCACACGCAACAATTCGTGGAACAACACGTTGCGATAAAATTTCTGAAAGAAAAAGATGGCAATAAATTCAAATTTTGTGCGTCACTCTGTAAACGAGCCGAAATAGGGTGAAACAAAACGATAAGGTACTTTCGAATGAGACCGGTCTGCCTGTGTCGTGCGGGACCGTCAGTTCGGTTCACCATGACGTGTAGTGTAGACATAAATATTTAGTCCACGAAGGGACAAGAATCACATTTCAAATTAAACTAAATATGAGAGCCAAAAACAAGAATTGTCAACGCAAAGAAATATGATTAGAAATATGATTAACCTGCCTCGGTAGCTCAGTGGTTAAGCGCTCGCCTGGTAAATAGGAGGGCGTGGGTTCGATCCCCAGCAGAGGCAGAGTTTTTTTCCTCATTAATTTGAGTATTTGACCACATAAAAATAGAGCTCTAATGGGTCGGGATTATCTACATCTAGTCCGGCGTCCTCAGAGTAGCATAATCATTATTATCATAATCTTGTATTCTTTTCCAAGTTTAAAATCCTCAGAATTGCAGTTAGATTTGAATCAACCTTCCGTAATATGTGTGCGGTTCCCATCAGCACAATTTCTTGAACCTTCGATTCATAGAAATGTCAAGGGTATTCCTTTTGATTTGTAGTAAGTGATTTAGAATTTATTATTATTACCCACTGAACTGGTTGCAAATCCTTATTGACTCTGCAATTATAACTAAGACCTTTATTTAAATCTATTGTGAGCAGTAGGCGGGGATGGAGTCTGATTCGAACCAACAGCCTCCTGGTTACGAATCCACCATCTCAACCAACTGAGGATGTATCATAACACTTCCAACACCATCACTTTCAGCGATGAACACGAAAAATAGAGAGTAACTATTCACATTTTTAGGAAAATATGCTATGGCCGGGATAGGAAAACTTCTCTCTGGACGTTGCTTTACTTCATTGATGTAAAGGAACTGGTATATTCAACGTGACGTTGACGCTGGACGACGCGACTGTTTCATAATACTTTATAAAACATTCACCACTGAGTTTCAGAATGAGTAGACTGAATGCTATCTGAAGTACAAAGACATGCAAAGATAAACATAGGAGAGTATTGATTTTGTTGTGACTCAGGCTATAGGTAAGTAATATTTGTCTAATCACAAATTTGGTGTCATATATACGTGTCTCTTTTCTACCTTCTTTTGATCTACACATTTCCCCAAATACCATTCGATTAGCAGGAGTACAAGAGTGTACTAGAATCTCTAAAACGTTACTTTTGGGAATTCATTGGGAGGAAGATAAGATCTGGATTTCATCATGCGGGGTAGAAGGTGGAATTTCAAGGGCAGCAAGTAACACATTACCCCAAATACCATTCGGTTAGTAGGAGTACAAGAGTGTACTAGAATCTCTAAAACGTTACTTTTGGGAATTCATTGGGAGCAAGATAAGATCTGGATTTCATCATGCGTGGTAGAAGGTGGAATTTCAAGGGCAGCAAGTAACACATTACCCCAAATACCATTCGGTTAGCAGGAGTACAAGAGTTACTAGAATCTCTAAAATGTTACTTTTGGGAATTCATTGGGAGCAAGATGAGATCTTAATTTCATCATGTGGGGTAAAAGGCGGATGTTCAAGGGTAGCAAGTAAAGAGGCGGTTAAGACAGGCGATTTATTTGGTGTTAGAGTTTTCTGTTAGATAGCCATATGGTAACAGTTGTAAGTTGGCATTAATTTTAGCGCGTAGTTCATTTACATCTTGACCAGTTGCCGGTACAATCGTCCGCATATGATTCAAGGAAGTGGAATTGGCATTTTTCTAAGTTTGAAGAGGGTTGACGATAAAACTTCACCCTGTGGAACTCCCTGTTTCATTCTACGGTACTTAGATTTAATGTTTCTGAAGTCCACGTAAGACTGTCTACCGCTCATGTAGTTATTTATCCACATTTTTATGGTCCAGGGTACGTCAGTGCCAAAGAGGTCCTGTAGAAGCTATTCAATTGAAATAGTGGCAGACGCTTTTGACAGATCAGGGGGTACCATGACGGTTCTAGAGCATGATCTTTCTTGGTTTAATCCTTTGCTAACCTGATCTTGGATGGTATGTAGAGCTAACTGTACTAAACCTCTTGTGGAAATCATGTTGATGTTTTTTTTTTTTTTTTTTTTTTTTTTTTTTTATTTGGCTTAACGTCTCTTTAACATCTATTGCTCATTCAAGACGGGGGTTTTACCCTCCATTCGCTGGAAACTTGCAAACCAGCTACCCACATTGACCTCACCCAGCCTGGGTTGGGCCGGAAAAAGCCAACGATACGTGGTGTTCCCAAGCGGTCACCCATTCAAGTACTGACCACGCCCGGACGTTGCTTAACTTCAGTGATCTGACGGGAACTGGTGTATTCAACGTGGTATGATCGTTGGCTTTAGCAAGTGATATCTTCTCATTAATAAATGGTAAAATTATGAAATCCAGGTCTTTAGCCACAGGCGATAACAAAGATATTGGTCGGTATGGCTTAGAGTTGTTTCAATCTTTTCCTTGATTGAGGAGTGGGATAATCCTAACTATTTTCTAGTTGTTCGGAATAATAAGCTTTGGAAGAGACAGGTTGAACAGCCTTGTAATGTATGTCATACTGTATTGATCTAAATACAACATTATTGCAGAGATTCCATCTGAACCCATTGCTTTGGATGGTTTGATATGTTTCAGACCTAGCTCCACTTCTGATCTAGTAATTTCGGGGATATTGTTTTGAGATTTGTTTAATTTATTGACACTTGAATACTTCTGGAGTTTCCTTTTAATCTTTCGACTTGAATTTATCTTTTGACAGAGGATGTTCGGTAAACTCTCTGTTAAATTGTTTTGCACATTTCTTATTATTGTCTAAGGGAATATTGTTTAAATGTATAATATTGTTCTTTTTGGAATTTTGTGGGTTTACAATATTTTGAATAGTTTTCCACGGGTTTTTGTGTCCGTCATTTCTAAAGTTTGCACTTTCCAGATGTTCTTCCCACTTTCTAGATCTATGTTCATTGACCAATTTAAAGATTTGGATATTGAGATCCCGTATGCAAGGGTCATTTGCGTTTCTAGATCTGATTTCATCTCCCTCATCTGCGAGCAATGCTGCTGCGGTTGGGAAATTGGGTATAATTTTTGGTATAAACCCTGCAGGAATGAATTGTGATTTGGCATCATTGGGGATTTTTGTTAATCCCCTGATAGGACATTTGAAACTGTGATGAGCGTTGAAATCAGCAAGCAAATTACCATCTTCAAAATTAGTAGGGGGCACAACTACTTGTACAGGATAAGAGGCAATGTTGTCACTTTTAATTTTCAATGCATGACAATTCGCATTACTACCATTATCTACAAAAGTTTTTGAAAGCTACGTTGTCACATCTCTCTTCACAGATAGAGTTGCTTTTGAGAGGAACAACATAGACGATAATGCAATTTCTTTTTTGAACTCTCAACCACCAAAGAAGATATTTGACGGCTGTTGTCAAAAACACCCACACTTTAAGAACACAAATCCCACAGCATTAATGACAAATAATGATTATTATTCAACCTTAACCTTTGCTATGGAACAAGTCATCAAAGTAACTATGATCTCACTGGCCTCTGTACAGATAAAATAAAAACATATCTCAGTTAGTACACTGACTCACTCAATAACCAACGCAAGCTGGTGAATTAGAATGGGCAAGGCCGGATTAACAGTAGTAGCACTTGTAGCACGTGCTACAGGCCCCGCGCTTTGACAACTTACTCTAGATATTTCGACATTTCTGGGTTGACAATTGAAAAAAAACACATCATTTTGACGGAGCCCCAACTCTTCAAAGTATGTAGTAAAATCTAATTTAGGAAAGTACAAGTAGGTACCTACTACCTAGACACTTAATGAAGAAATTGAATATAGCAAGAAAGAAAAAAGTATGGCAACATAAGCAAATTAGTTAGTGTAGGTACACTAGGTATCCTCTTACTATCCCTTTGAATTTTAATCTGGGATATATTTTTTATCATGAAAAAATGAAAAATAATAGTTTTAGCCTTCTTTTTTTTTGTGATCAGTTTGAGAGGTGTCTCGGAGGCTAGGCGGGGCGGAAAATCTACAAAGTGAAATGTCGCTAGATACCGACCTGATGGCTCCATATTATTATTTCGTTTAGTCCAGAGACAAGACAAGTAGCCTTTTGACTAGGAACTAGGGATAGGAGTGGGGGGAAAGAGAGTTTAGTTCAGTTCTGCGTAAGGTGAAATTTTCGGATTCGGATATTCGAAAAATTTAATTATTGTGTTTTGTTTTTTACAATTATCATGTACCTATATTGAAAGTGCATATATTCCATGGTGGTATACTCAATATTTAATTTCACTTTTCTCGACTGTAGGTACTAGACCAAAAGCCCAAAAGATAATCAATTTTTGTACTGGCCCTGCTGCGAGAAAGTGCTACGGGCCCCGCGTTTTGGTGAATATGAACGTGAGAATTGGTGAATATTAACGTGACATAAAATTCATTGTATAATCTAACCACCGTGAGGAGCAAGTTAGCTTCATTAGGTGACGTTCCTAAGCCCATGTAAATATAGAAGGTTCGGTGTTAAGAAGGGGGGAAGGGCATCCAGCCTTTAAATAAACCAGAGATGAAAAGTGATCAGCAAAATGCAGTTTCTACGCATGCATACTGTGCAAAACAAGTGAGGGTTACCATGAAAGGGTTATAGATAAAGAGTGTAGGCACAAAAAAAAGATTGTGGCATGGTAGAATTAAGAGAAGGAACAACGATCCCAAATAGAATTGGAAAAAGGTGAAGTTAAAGAAGAGGAAAAAGATTTGTGGTATTGTGAGGTTACGTTTATACGACCATTTCTCAATGACATGAACATTTATCCATGTGTGGTATGGTTAGATTGGGTTTATATGACCATTCCTCAATGACCAACACTAATCCATGTACGGTTGTGTGGTATGGTTAGGTTGCGTTGATACGGCAATTCCTTGAGGATATGAACACTAATCCATGATATGGTTAGGTTATATTTTTACGGCCATTTCTCTACGATATAAACATAGAACTCAATGGACCTAATTTAGCAGTACTTATCTTAAAGCACTTATTTAATATAGGAATGTCTTTTTGGACATAGTTAGGTATTTAGTTTTTAGGAGAAAAGATTATTTTTTTTAGTTTAATTTTCGTCTATAGACTTTATCTTAAAGTATATAATTTTAAGATGGAATGAAAATGTAAATGATTCCCATTAAATCAGAGAACAGGATTTGAGAAAGCATTTAATTCTAGGAATTAAATTTTAAACCAGGATGATCAACGTACATGTGAAGAAATACCTATATCTGTCGTAACAACTGTTGCAAAAAAAACACCCACATTTCACGACATCTTAAATGTCAAACATTCATTGATTCATTCAATCTTAACTAACTGGTTATCATTACCTAAATAACTATGATCTCATTCTTATAATGTAAATTTAACTCAATAAACATGAAAAAGTTTACAAAAAAATAATTTTTACAGTCAACAAAATCTCATTTATTGAACTCAAATTTTAAACACAAAACTTACCGTTTAATCAACACAGCATTTTGATCAAAAACAAAAAATAATTACAAAATAAAACACACTTTAATTAATAATTAAATAAAATTTTCAATTAAACAACATTCTATAATTTAATATTTCAAATATTTTAATTATTTGTCACCGAGGAAACACGCAAATAACATGAAAAAAACCACTCCTCCTATTGCACGCGAAATTGAAACTAACGAAAATTATCGATGATCGAATTATCTTAATATTGAATGGAAATATTTATTATCGATTAACGTTAACCATTATCGGATTTTACCAAAATTACGAACTAAAAGATATACCAGCAGCTATTGAAATTTTTAATGAATAAAATAATAATAATATGAATATCTTAAACAACACTACATCTACAAAATAAACTCTCATTTTTTTCTCATCACAAAAAAAAATGTGCCAATTATGAAGTTATCCTTATATCTCTAATATGAACGATTTTGAAATATATAGAACCCCCACCCAGCCGCTGAAAATTCTACCTACGGCCCTATGAATCATTCTTTCAATACGACCGACTCCTTATTTTCAAAAATAAAAGAGATGCAGAATAAAACCAAATTAAATTGAGTTAGTCTTCTATTTTTTAAGATTTAAAGTAGGTAGGTATATCAACGACCCGGATTGTATCATTTCAAATTTCACACTTTCAAAAAAATATAAAATTCGTATGATGGTTTGCATCCCAGTTATAGAAGATTTTCCGATATTAGGAAAGAATAAAGCCACGGTCTATGCACGTTGTATACACCAGTCCCCGATAGATCATTGAAGTTAAGCAACGTCCAGCGAGGATATGCCATGTGGGTGTCCACGTGGGTTCGCGCCCTCGTGATGCTGGCTATTTTTCCGCTCCAACCCAGGCTGGGTGAAGTGAATGTGGGTAACTGGTTTGCAAGTTTCCAGCGAATGGAGGGTGGAACCCCGTTTTGAATGACCAATAGATGTTAAAGAGACGTTAAGCCAAAATAAAAAAAACTCCAAAGAATTCTTCTCAGGAACCAAAGAACCTCGTGAATGATGAAATGACGCAAACAAAGATGCAATACCAGACATCATACCGATATCCGATATCAATAAATTATACAAATGTTCGATAATCGGTTAAAAAATGTAATATACTATCGACTCTCAAACGATAATTATAAAAACCAAAGTCAAAAGTATCTTTGAAAATCTTGCTTGTTTATATTTTCTAAATTATTAAAACTCCGATTAACAAACGTTAAATATATTTTGGTTGTTTTTAATTATTTCTTAATGATTATTATTTATTATAAAATAAATTTTAAAACGAAGAATATTTTATAAAATTATTGTGCAACAAATTTGGTTGCATGACTTCTTTAGATTTATAAAAAGGGCGCTAATTTTTGAAAATAAATTCGTTGGAGCAGGGGTCGTCAAACATTTATCACGGAGTTAATGTAATGTAAATAGGTAAAAAAAAATAATAGGAAGTCAAATTTCTGGGTGTTATCTTCGAAAATAACTGAAGATGGATGTGCAATAGGGTGGAGTGAAAGCATAGGGATAAAAAAATAATTTTGGAAATTCGAAACGCCCTAGTTATCAAAAGTTGCGTATTAATGACATTCTCAGAAAGTTTCATGATTTTTTTTCCACATCTTCAGTCTCCACACTTGCCCTAAAGTTTCGAGCCTCTTGGAGTATGCAATCTGCAGGGGCAACACAGCTTTTTGTTATAAAGTTATCAATAACTGAAAACTGTTCATCACAGAGAAAAATAGATAGAATAAAATGTGTTTAAAACAATGTTTTTTACATAGTCTTCATACTTATTATTACCCTAAAAAGAATTAGATAAAATGAGTCATGAAGTAAAGTGAGTAATGACCAAGATACTAGTTACCGTACCTATGTACCTATAACTATGTAGGTATTGTAGGTACCAATATGAGCAAGAAATTCATGGACTGTAATGTACACTTGTACAGTACACTGGGACACGGCAGCGGCGTTCACTCCGTGCAGGTTTAGGGCCATATTCTAAAACTCCACTTGGGTGCGAGTTGAGTGTCTGATTTGTGTTTTAAAAAATGTTCCGACCACAAAAATTACATGTAATTTAATTATAAAATAAAAACAGAAATTTTACAAGTGCAAGTGGCCACTTCGCTAATTTGTAGTGGAAGTGACAACTCACACTTGAGTGGAGTTTTAGAATATGGCCATTCAACTTGTACGTACAGAGCTCGACGCACGTCCTAGTTTGCCCCACCCCAAGTATGCATTTGCTCTTAGTAATTCAGTCGTCGAATCGCTGTGGTTCTTGTTAGTTTTCAAAGAGAGTTTAGTACTGAAGTAGCTAGTTCTTAAAATGTAAAAAGACGGGAAATTTTTTATGTTTTTAGAGATAAGCAATTAAGCAATGGCTTCTTATTGAAAACGGATTATTACAGTTTAATATAAAAGTTCAAACAGTTTTTTTTTTTTTAATCAAAGTTTCAGTTAATACCAAATTATTATGTCGTCAACTAGAAAAGATACCTCGTGTCCTATCTTTGGTCATCCATGTAATCTAAAGAACTCTTATCTACCTACATATAAAGATGTTATGAAATACTATATTTTAATTCGAAATGATATGTTGTGGAAAGGGAACAAAAAGAATCCATCCGTCGCTGAGATTTGTGAGCTTGTGGCGGTTGGGGTAGAGAAAGTTTGGGAAAAAGCAAGTTTACTTACGGTAAGCCACCAAAGAGTCATTGCTTTGTTGAAATCGTATAATCAGAAGTATCTGGATATAAAGAAATTGCCGTCTTCTAGAAAAGGTTATGATGAAAAGAAGAAAGAATTTGAAAGGCATGCCAACCGTCTGTTTGATATTGCTTCATGTAAGTGTTTGGATTTTGATAATTGCAAGTGTGTAAACAAGATTCCTTCCCATGAGAGACGTTTTCTAATTGACCAAAGAACTGACAGAAAGATGATAATGGGATCAATTGACATAGTAAGTACTAAAGGAGAAAGAAAAAGATTAGGGAGAAAAAGGAAGTAGGTACAATAATAACTGTCCAGGATAGTAATAATAATAAGAGTAATGACTCATTTCAGTCTAGCGCTAGTGAACAAGAGCTTCATATTGATTCAGATTCTGATGATGACATTGAAAATGATGAAGACAAAGAATAGGAAAACATTAGTGCTTATCACCAAAAACGTATGAGACCCACTAGTGAACTCCTGAAATTACACCTACCCCGAAGCAAATGAGAGTACCTTTGCCCAATCTTGTTTTTGCCTGCGATAGAGCTGGTGTCTCTGATAGATCTGCTGTCATTATAGTCCCATCTGTTTTACAAGATTTTGGAATTGTCTCGAGTGAAGAGCCAAGTAAACTTGTTTATAAGTGAAGGAGAGAGAGGCAGAAAATTCGATCTGATCTACAAAAGTTATCAGCAACTATGAAACCACTGGGAATTTATTTTGATGGTAGAAATGATAGGACACTTGAAAATAAAGAAATAAATGGCACACACTATCGCAAAGCCACAACCGAAGAACACATTGTGCTACTTTCCGAACCAGAAGTGTTCCTCTCTCCCAGCTAATTACAAAACTATTGTGCATGATATTATTCAGAGAAATGTTTTTTCGCCCACTCTGAAAACGTTTTGCTTGCGATGATGGAAGATTCTAGACCATACGTACGGGAACTTGCGCTCAGGAGAATTCTCAAAGCTTGGAGTTCTAAAATTGACAAGTCAATGCGCCGGTTTCAAGTGCCTTCAATAAATTTTTAACCTCATTACATGGGAGAGCTCAATGGAACCAGCAGCTACATTACGTTTGACCAATGAAGACGTAAAAAAATTAATCGACAATAATAGCTCCGAGTTCGAAGCACTAAAGTTTCCTTGCCACATCCAGGCAATTGAGCGACACATCAAATTGGTAACCGAGGCGTCATTGTCTGTTTGTGGTGAAGTGTCAAGGGATGGTTTTATAAGAGTACGACAAAGGAGCCGTCAAGTTATACCACAATATAATACAAAGAAGGAATTTTATTCAAACAGAGATTGAATAAAACGCCTTTCCTGCTTCAAGCAGGGACAAACTCTACTACATCGACCTTCAATGTCGATATACTAGGTATAGTATTAGAATTTGTATTAAAATGTAGCCTATCCTAAATGTACCATTCTTATAATAATAAGAAAGTCAAATTCTGCAGCTGACTGGACTCGAACCACCGACCTCCAGGTTATGAGTCCGCCGTGTTATCACTGAGCCACTGAGGTCGCCACTGACCCAATGAGGTCGTAATTAAATACAAGTTTTATCAGCTCAGTTTGGATTTGAAAACTATTTTACTGTTATTTTGAAAACAGTACATCCAAAAGAAAGCATGACAATAGAAAATATTGTTTTAAACATATTTTATTCTGTGTGTCGAATAGTTTTTAAATTATTTATGACGTTATAACAAAAAGCTATGTTGCCCCTGCAGATTGCATAATCCAAGATGCTCGAAACTTTAGGCCAAGTGTGGAAACTGAAGATGTCGGAAAAAAATCATGAAACTTTCTGAGAATGTTTTTCTCATCAATACACAACTTTAATAACCTTTCAAATTTCCAAAATTATTTTTTTCACTCCACCCTAGTGTGCAATGTCTCCGACTTCGGGGCGATGCTTTCCACCACAATTTACATTATTATATATCAATGAAAAAAAATCTCTCTCTCCCGGGACCTGATATTGTACGGACATGAGTCTTGTGCACTTATCCATAAACAAAGGGAATCTCTCAATAAACACTCTGATACCCACCATTACAATACTCGCAACCGACACAATTTTGTAGTATGTAGGGGGAAGATGTTCCACAAATCATACCAGAGTGCGGGCATTTCTATCTACAACTAACTAATATCTGACATTGTCTTTGTGATTGCTGCTGGCGGCTGTTCGAGCCAAAGATGGAATGAAGAATTCAATTTAATTTTGAATACCGAATATGACTGAATTGATTTCATTTATTTTTTATGCAAGGTTGTATTTATATAGGTACAAAATGAGAAATTACAGAGATTGTAACAATGTAATTTTGTATAAAATATACACAATTATAATATTAAAATTTAAAGTTTTCATTCTAATGATTCTTAAAAAACTATCATGTGTAAAAAAACACAGGAGACCCAATCCGATTTATGTACGCATGAGCATTGAGCAATAAACTGGTTCCTACATATGCACATTAGAATGACTGTTAATAAAAAGAAACAGAACCTTCTCTACAAACTCACACAATAGAATTGCATAGGATGTATTCAGCTTCAAGTATTCAATACATAAAGGATAATCTATCATCATGAGAGACTGTCCATCAAATTCTTCTCGTCGTAGTAACTCCGCAAGTTCTTTCAGTTCGTTCGACTGAGAGATACATCCAAACACATCATCTGCACTCCAATCCATTGGTGAACCTTTTGGAAGCCTAAACTTTGTTAGATATACAGTTTTCATCATTGTCTCAATAGTTTTGTTTTCCTTGACAGGTTTATCGCATGTTTCAATTTGATTATTTCTTTTTGTTCTTGCTTCTTCCACACTATTTGCTTTTTTGTTTGCTCTTTTTCTTTTGGTATCATCTTCTTCACTATTCTCACTATCTTTTCCTTTACTACTTCCAGTTTCTTCATCATTATTTATTTTTAATCTTTTCTTTTCTCTTTCTAAATAGACATTCACTTTTCTTTTTCTTAAACATTTGTTCCATATTGTGCTAACATCTCTGAATGTATCTTCCTTAATGAGTACATCTTCTTGAAATGGTTGTCTGTTGATAAATAGTATTGGATTATAGTTGGGTTTGTATAGAAAGCTTCTATAATCATAACCTTGTTTGTCTTTATTTTTCTTACTTTTGTTATTATTAATTTTCATTTTTTCCAAACAATTCAATGGACACTCAGTAATTAATTTTCTACTAAATAAATTTGGACATGTTTGTAATTTCACACACATTTCTTTACAATATTCATCTAAATCTTTTCCTATATTTGTTGGAATTTCAACAAAACCTTTGTATACTTTTGTTTTATATTTGACTGTTAATTCTTCTTTAATTCGTCCATTTGGAATTTTATCAGATGCTTCTAATTCTCTTAATATTCTCATTTGAGCATATGCTAAATTTGCAATTCTTTTAATTAAATCTAAAAATACAAGTTTGACTTGACCCGGTCCAATATATTTTGGTAATGCTGCTAATTTGCTTTTACTAAGTAAAGGTCCACTAAAACATTTGTAATTGACGTATATTTTTATTTTTCTATATATTTCATTTGAATCGTCTTTGTTAAAGAGATTATTGTTTTGAATCAATGGAAGCTTTTGTCCAGGACATTTATAAATCATTGAAAAGTATTTAGGTACTGTCAACATATATGAATTAGTTTGACACCAACCGGCTGGGAACAATTCACAATTTTTAAAACTAAAAAGGTAGGATTTAGGTTCATTTTCTGATGTTTTCAATTTTTCAAACTGGTCTCCATTTATTTTTTGCTGAAAATTAGCATCTGAATCATACAATCTTGACTGACCATCTTCCTTTTTGTTCTGTTGGCTACCAACTGACTTATCCTCTTTGTTTTGATTTTTCCCTTTTCTTATTTGATCTGATGTTCCCAAATCTTTATCTGAATCGCTTATTTCTGACTGATTCTTATCTCCTATTTTGATTTTATCTTTTTGTCCATCATTGATCTCTTTCTGTTTTATCTGATCTTCATTGAATCCTTTATTTACATTTGTTCCATCTAACTCGATTTCCATTGATTCCCCAACATCTGTCCCTCTCTTGTCTTCTACTGACTCATCTTTATGTGTTTTCTTTAATTCTTCATCCTCTAGCTCGTCTAATTCTAATCTAATTCTAACAAGTTCATCATGAAGTGAAACAATCGTTGCAACACAAATTTGATTTTTATCTGCAGGATTAACGGCTTCTAGTTTCATACCAGGAATAAGTTTTGAGTACTCTGTTGATGATTGGGATTGTTTTGTAAATACAGCTGGTTGACTGTTAGTATTTGAAAGATAGGTTTTCCAACAGAATGGTTGAATGTTTGGTGTATAGAGTTGTATACCATGGGAGCTGGACCAACCTGAAAATATCAAATAAAAATTACATAACATGCGGGCTGAATTTTGCTGTCATTTGATTTTTCGTTAATATTTTTTTTAGGAAATAGGAATAGTCATTATTCCAGGAATGTTTCATTTATATAAGACACGTCAACTCATCTTTGCACTTATTTTTTGGGACCTATAGATTACCCAATCTGGTATGCTAAATTCTTTTTTTAGAAGAATTGACCCCAATACTGAAGACAAATGTATCCTGTGTAACAATGAACCCCAAGAATTGGTATAAAAAAATCACACTATGTTGTTGTTGTTGTTGTAGTAGTAGTAGCAACAGCAGCAGCAAGAAAACCAAGGAAAACAGCATCTTCTTCTATTTCTCTCATAAAGCAACGAGGCTGATTTTTTGGGCAATTGAAAACATCATGAAGTCCATTATGACACAGGATGCATTTGTCTTCTGCATTCGGGTCAATTCTACTAATAAAGGAATTTAGCAGAATAGGCCGTCTTGAGACAACTTATATCTGTAGTTCTTTGAATTTCTCGTCGTTATATAATTACATTCTTTCAGTAAAAACTACTTACCAACAGGAAATATGTTGGCACTGTCTATGGTGGCTACGAACTTTGTTTCAGTATTATCAATCTGGACTAGGAAATAATAACTGTCGATAACCTCCGCTATAGTTGCTGGGGAAATGTTAGTCTGCGTTGTTGGATCGATAGCTTCCAATTTCATACCAACTTGAAAATCATGTTTAACTTGAGGACCGCGATACTGAAAGAAAGAAAGAAAGAAAAGGTTCCCAAACATTAATCTTCGACTAAAGATGGTTGAAAATTGAATAATTGGAAGTTAGTAGGACAAAATTGGATTGAAAAATATTGTCTGCTGCAAAGGTGATGGAAAGCACACCACCATGCCCCTATCTGTCTTCTACGTCTGATTTAATATTTTATTTATTAAGTAGTGGGTATCACACTGGCATTTTTCGACTTAGTGCTCCTGATTTTCCCCACGTAAATGCGACAACAAGTGGCAGAGTTATATGGTAGAATCAGTAAAGGAGATATTTGAAGTAGAGGAGATGAAAAAAACACTTAATCATTGAGAAACACTCAAAAGTATGAACCAAATATAAATTACTATATTTTTTTATATATATTTTATTATTTATTCAATTTTATTTTTACAATTATCAACTCAAAGATACTTTTCCTGAGCTAGTTCTAAGAATATTAAATATTGAGGAATTAGAAGTATTGTAATCGTGCTATTCACACAAAAATAAAAGTGAACGCAAAATAAAAATGAACTTCGGAGGTGATTGCTTTTACTTCGCCAACTATTCGTTCCGACAACATCATACAAGAGTGTTTCATCCAAAGAGCGGCTGATTCAACTGGCTTACTCCAAATGCTGCTAGTTAGATCTGACATTGATGAATCAAATCTTTAGCATAAAAAGCTAGTTAATCTTTCGTCTATTAATCAGAAGGGCGTGGCCTCAATCCCAAGCTGAGACATATCTTTCTCATGAATCTCAATATTTGACCATATAAAAATTGTACAACTCTATTTTTATGTGGTCAAATATTCAAATTAAGGATTAGGTGGTAGAAAATACCTCAGTCATTAACCTCACCTAGTGGTTACCTTCCACTCAAGAGTCTATTTTTTAAGGTGCTAGTATCAAATATAAAATTATTTTCCGTTATACAGATGACATTAAAACCATGTATTTGTATGCAGACCTTATCAACCTAGAACATACTATTCTGGAGTGATCCTGTTTGGACTAACGCCCTCTATGGTCTAAATACAGCGTGGATGTCATCGAAAGTTTTATCAATAATATCAAATATATGTGGGGCCTCGGATTTTGAAAAACTTATTGCACAGTTACTTACCTTATAATTTCCTATTTGTGATATGTCATACTCTATTTCAAAGTTAAACATATTCATTTCGTACAGCGCCGCCCATTCTGAGTCACTATGTCCTTCCTTTGAAATATGGGACGGTTTTTCGAGAGACCAAGGAGCACCTAGAAAATAATAAATGAGTTGTGTGCTTGAAAGTGTTAACAAAATGCCAATCTAACAACTAGGTTCAAATATCAGGGCTTGACTACGTAACTGCGTAAAAGAAATTATAAAATCTATTCTCAAAAAAATACCCCCACTCCTCTAAAAAAATATATATTTTACGTTTCAAGGAACGTATAATCCAAATATCGAATCCAAAAAATCCCTTCGTCAGCCGTAAAATTTTAGTATGGAAAATAATAAACCCAGAATGTTCAACCTTCTTTAAAAAATACCTACCTTGTGATTTTGCCCATCCGTAAGGATGAATTCTTGGTGACGTATGATACAACCAAAATGTGTTTTCTTTGGAATTGGGTGTGTCATATCGAATTTGAAGTCTGCCACCAAAGTTATCTAGAATACTTGCCATCCAAACTTTGTAAGGTCGATATTCATCTTCCAACTCAATCTTGATCCCAGGAACAAATTGGTCCAACTGAGGAGAACAATGAGACTATTAACGCACAGATAGTCAAGCCAATGAACGGTTTGATTATTTTCAAATGATATAGTTTTGCAGTTTTTTAAATGTTCGTTGGAACTTCCTTTAAAAAATATCCAAGAATTTAAAATATCTTGTTGCGTTTTTCTTTAATAGATGGTAAACTATTAACTTAAAGTTCATCATAAAAACAAAATCATTTCTTATTCTTTTGTGGCTTTAACCGTTTAAGAGATGTGAAGTGGCAACACAAAAATTCAAAGTTAGAGCGGAAAAATCGGGTCTAATAACGACTTTAACGATTAGCCTGCCTCGGTAGCTCAGTGGTTAAGCGCTCGCCTGGTAAACAGGAGGGCGTAGGTTCAATATCCAGCGGAGGCAGGATTTTTTTCCTAATTAATTTGGGTATTTGGCCACATAAAAATAGAGCTGTAAGGGTTAGGTGGTAGAAAATGCCTCAGACATTAACCTCGCCCAGTGGTATCAAGAGTCTATTTTTTTTCTAACGATTTTTGTAGGAGGGGGGGGGGGTGGAAATAGANTTTTCTAACGATTTTTGTGGGGGGGGGGGGGGTTGGAAATAGACTGGTCCCATCTCGGGAAAAATTCAATGTCAAGTGGACCTTAAAAAGTGTAGTCAACGGTTGAATTTCTTACCTCCTGCAAAACATTGTCATCTACAGTCTTCTCATTTTCTATTGCTTTAAGGGCTTCTTCTACATTGATATAAGACAGATGTGCTGGTGGAGTTAATGGTAACTTGCATTTCTTACACCATCCTAATGGGTGAGGTTTAAAGTTAGCTTCCATCTCCCAAAGTTCGCGTTGACTATTTTCTTCATCTCCTAGATAGCGTAGTCTGTAAAGACATATTAAAAGGGTTCCATTAGTAAACTAAATGCGGATTGGCTCAACGATTCAATCAGATCGCAACATAGTAGAGAGGTCAAAACCGTTCATATTCCTGACAAAGGTGAGATTTCGAAGAAAAAAATGCAGCTTTGGGGACGTGTCCTTCTGTAGGTCAACGCTTTTGAAACTTTCCTTTAATTTATTTTTGATAGGAATGCACTTTTTCAGAAATCGATATGGACCTGGTTGCTCAATCTACATAAATATATTCTTGTACCTAAATATTTTTTCCATTCTGAGTACCGTCAAAAACAATCGATACCTTATCAGTAGAGATGTTAACAGAACAGATTTCAAGTGAACTCATATATGGTAAGAGGACGCCATAATACTTTGTACCAGAGTTGTTAAACTCACTAGATCAGGACATTCAAAATTGAACTCTTTCATCCTGAGAGAGTTAAACCTGGGTTCACCAACACCGTGTTCACTTTTTTTTTTTTTGGTAAATGCGGGACTCAAAAAGGCATTTGTATAGAATCCACATAATAGAAGATTAACTGGTGCATTTCGAGTCACTGTCAAAAATGCCGATATATTCCAGAATTTTACCTTGACTTACCTTACAACCGGACCCAAACAGGAGATTACGGTGGCCACCCAATATTTTTCTTTCTTATTTTCCCTATAGAGTATTTCAACTTTCATTCCCGGTTCTAAAACTGAATCTGTACTTTTGTAGACCTGAAAATGTATAATTTATTAAGATGAGGAGGAATATAGTTCTTTGTAAGCTTCACTTACTTAGAATGGCCACAATAAGGTTCAACCGAGGGTGGGCTAGTTCGGTCCACTCGAAACAAAGTTTCATCAAAATCGAAGGGCGGGTTTTTGCCAAATTCTTGTTGGTTTTCACGAATCCTGCTTAAAAGGAAAACAGACAGTACTAGAGACTTGAAATTTTGTTAGAATGTCAATTGTATGTATTGGGGACATCACTAAACTTGGAAATATTTTTCACAAAACACACACACACACACACAGAACAAAGGCTCCTCGTCCTCAGGGTACCTCAGAACGTGTTACTGGGCATCGAAAATTTCAGACGTTCCTCCCCTTTTTATAGAAAGTCGTGTAATGTTCACTCCAGATTTTTTTCTTAGGTGGAGGCACCTAGGAAAACCCGTCATGCATTGAAAAGTACGAGTGGCAACGTTGCCATTCTTTCTGTCTATATAAGTTTTGTAAACAGAACGTTTATCTGTGTGGTCACTACTCTCTGCAGTATGTCTGATACTTTAAAAGATAAAACTAATCATTGTAGAATACATACATGTTGAAAATATGAATGAGGGACGACTTCTGAATTGGTCTCCTTCAGATAAACATTCCAAGAAAAGTTGGTTTCTAGAAGAGAGAGAAAAAAGGCAGTTATATATTTTCATTTACCAACCATGTGGGGTCAATACGAACTTTCATCAATTAGAAATAAGAAACCTTCTAATTAATTTTAGATTAGGTTAAGTGAGAATTATCAACGACTTTAGTTCCCGTAACATCATTGATGTCGTCCGTCAGCGGCTGTGTATAGTACAGCGCATGTGTGGTTGTTGTAGCGGTC
Organism: Pachypsylla venusta; assembly: GCA_012654025.1. Lineage (NCBI taxonomy): Eukaryota > Metazoa > Arthropoda > Insecta > Hemiptera > Aphalaridae > Pachypsylla > Pachypsylla venusta. The sequence goes on from CM022875.1 coordinate 4,957,125, forward strand.
TTCCTTCTAAAATCAACCGTTCCCCCAATTCCAGATTCAGGCCCGAAAAAATGGTAGAAAGGGTTGACATGTGGTTGCCGAAAAGGTTTTCATGGCCCTTGCCTGGAACTGTGATGATGAGCGTTCCAGATCGTCCTAAAGCGTAGAACTGGTGTGGCCGCTTAGGAAATCAGCCCCGTAGTTGTTGTTGTGGTAGCGGTGCCCCTCTCAAAATCAACTATTTTCTGCATTTTTACATCCAGGCTTAGAATAATGGTAGAAAAAGTTTGATATGAGGTAACCGGAAAGGGTTTGATGGCCCTTGGCTGGAACTGTGATGGTGTGTCTTCCAGGTCGTCCCGGTGCATACTGCCATGTCTCGATTATATCCATGTGTGTTATGGTTAGGTTAAATTTAAACGGCCTTATCCGTTTGCATGAGCACAAAGTTTGCTTGCAGAACACAAATATGTTGGAGTAATATTGATTTATGTACACCCGCAAAAAAGTGTGTTCAAGTTCGTTCAAGAATAAGAATAGACTAAGATTGGACAAAACCTAACGGCGCACCGTTGCGCGTTACAAACCCAAAGTTTTCAGCGGCTAGAAGGTATTTTTATCTAATCATTAATTTTGAACCTAGAAACCTGGGGTTTGTTTAAAAAATGTTCCACATCACATTTTGCGGCCCCAAATCAATTTTAAAGTATCTAGGAAACTTTTTTTTAAAAAAGGTTTTTAACGTCAAAAATAATGGTTAGATAAACGTTCTTACAGTTTCCAGCTTGTTGACAGTTAATATTACGCAAATTAAGAAGGTACCCTCTATATGCATACAATGTTATCTATCTCATCGCAATATGTTGTGGCAGCTCGACGCGTGATCAAATTTAAAGCTGATCCCGATATTATTAATTGTTTAGCAAAAACAATAAGAGATAT
>CM022875.1:4965850-4991942 GCA_012654025.1 Pachypsylla venusta
GAGTTTTCAATGCCAAAACAAGTTTTGGGGTCCCCAGACCCCGAATTTCGAGTTTTAGCCATTGATCCGTGTGTGTGATGCCTGTCTGTGGACAAGATATCTCAAGAACGGCAAGTACTAGAGACTTAAAATTTGGCATGTACGTCAGCTTTATGCCATGAACGGCAAAATGGGCTTTTGGTGGTAACTTAATATACCGTTGGCGGTTTTATGCTGCTTTTTTGCGTTTTCCCATATCCTGCTTAAAATGAGAACGTCAATAGCTAGAACTTTAAACTTGTTGCCTATTCATATCAATTTCATACAAGAAATTGAAAAATACAACTTAGCTTGAAGTTTAATATATTCCCAAGTAAGACAGGAACTCATAAACTAACAGAGGTTTTCTTAGAGCTCTTGGCGATTTCCTCTATAAAAAAATGCATCCGTTCTGTTACCTCCTGAATGGAAAAACAGAAGAAATCCAAACCTCTTAAAGAAGACAAACACTGAAAGAGTTTAAAAAACCTATATCTTGGGCACGATAGAATACATCACCTAATAGGCAGAGGCGTAGGAACTGTGGGCCGGAACGCCCCAGATGCCGGTCCTGTAGGCGTAGCAAAGCCTTTTATATATAGAACGGCGCATTTCTAAATCTCGCCCCTGGCGCCTAACAACCACCAGGCGGTCCTGCTTTGAAAAGTGTCTTTGTAAAGCCCTGTATTTATACATTGTTTACATTATGCCTCTGTGAAACTAGATGGGTTCAACGCCACGATACTGTTATGGTATACATTTTGTCCAGCCCCCCCCCNACATTTTGTCCCCCCCCCCCCCCCGAAAAAAATCCTGTGTACGCTCCTGCTTTATTTTAAGATGACGATGCTCTTTTTACATAAAATGTTTATTTACATTACCTAACTAGGTTTTTTTTTTATTATTTACATAATATATATATTTATATATTTTTTTTCTTCTGTAACAAGAGAATATCCACTGCACCTGCTTTTAAGGGTCAAGACATGGACGATAGATATCTGTCCAGCATCCTTTCTCATATTAAGGTTACCATATTCAATGAAAGCTTTTAGAATAATCTCCAAGGGTTTCGAACTTTGAGAATTTGTAGAGCTAAGATGTTTTTTTTTAAAAAAAATATGGAAAACAAATGCAGACATGTTTCATTTGCCCCCTCCTCCACAAGGCCGTACCCAGGGGGGTCCATGGTGTCCAGACCCCCCCCCGGAAATTTCAATGTTTTTTTTTTTTTTTTAATGAAAATACTCTACTTTGCACGTCGCCTATAATATTTAAAAAAATAACATCACACACACAAAAAAAAAAGAAAACATCAAGAAAAACATCAGCAACAACAACATGGACAACAACAAAAACAACATCACCTTCCATTATAATCATTTTCCGGTGTTATTCCTGGCTAGGCAGTCAATGCTTCGGCCCCCCCGAAAAAAATCTTTGGTACGGCCCTGCTCCCCCACATCAAATAAACTAATTATGGAGGAAACAGGGATTTTATTGTGCTATACAAAGAAAAATTTGATGTTGAGTAGCGAGGGATTTCACGCAGCAACTTGATGGAATGGTCATTTTCTACCTTTCTTTACAAATACAACTTGTGCTTGCATAAACTTTTTAAAATTCATGTAATGTTGTGATGGTTTAAGATGTCGTACATAAATATGCGACGAAAATAAAAACTTTATGTTTATTTTGCAGATAATTTTATGAGTTAATGATCAAATTTCGAGTATCTGGCTGGCGCGTTCCAGGCGTAATCGAGAAGTGTTCTTTTCACAAACTTTCGCTGTAAATGAGGCCCTATTTAGGCAATAACGTGCCGAATGTTTGCTTTCAAATGTCTCCGATGGACTAAAAGTAAAGTCTTTTGGGAGTCTTTCAGATAATCCTTTAAAATCTAAAGGACCATTTGTGTTATGTTTGGCTATAACGGGGTTGTTATTTCCCTAATCCTAGTTTTGCGGGGTTATTGTCCCTCCCTCCACTAAAATAATTTCGCTAAATAGGATATCTGCAAAAAAAAATAGTAGCCCCCTAGTGGAAACTCGCAGGAAGGCCTCAAGCTGACTTACGTTGCCACTGTTCGCAAGCTTCAGAACGAATCTACCTATGGAAGTGAGACTTGCAATTGACCGCGTTTTCATCATTGAAAAAAACCTCTCTTTTGTACATAATTACATTATCTGCATGTCCGACAGCCTTTATGAAATATGTAAACATTACTCACTTAATATTTGCAGAGTGTGAGCTGTGTGAGTGAGAAGAGCCACTCCAGGATGGGGTTCAAGTGGCTTTTTCATTTATAATAAACCCTCACAGATTCCGACAGACAAGTCATGTTTTGTGGCGCGTTTCACCACAATGTAACCGCATTGTCCTAAAGAATATAGCCCTCTTGTTTTGCGGGGGGGCACAATCTCGTAACCTAGAGATCGTGGGTTCGAGTCCTGGGCAGTACTTTTTAATGCAATGTTTATCGAGGTACAATACCTAATTTGTTAAAAGCTGTAGATCTTACCACAAACAACTTTCATAAGTCATAAAGGTGATAAGCGTTTTTATAACGGATGACAGAATTTTTGACGTTTTCATGACGGATGACACAACTTTTGACGATTTTTTATTTACGTATTTCTATTTAGTCTCAGGATAGGGAAATATTTAGGGGCCCGTGCCCCCCCTCTCAATGGGATAAAAAACACAGAGGATCACCATTCATTTGATTTTTTTACATGATTAGGTATAATGAAATTTGAGAAACACCGCCTGCTTAAAAAACTGGGAGGGCACGTGCCCCACTGCCCTCCCCTATATTCGCGCATGTCATAAACTCTTCTTTCTTTGAAAAACATTTCAAAATTGGAGGATTATGTAAAAACTTTGGCAGAATATTTTATCATCATCATAGGATAACAGCCGTGGGGCTATTAACTTGGTATGTAAGTCAAATTAAGGGTCTAATTACGCCCCATAATTTTTTGTGGGGTGTACATTTTTAGCCAGCAATAATAATAAACCCATGTGACACATTGGCAGACTTTTGAATGAATGTTCTGAATTGTGAATCGTATGTCGTCTACCAACGTTTGACGAAAGGGGGTGGTGCACCTTCTGTTGGCAGAATATTCTATCTTGCACTAATTTAATTAGCTCATCTTTCAAAAGATGGCCTGCATATTTCAGAACACACATTGAGGACATTCACCTAATTCGGTGAGTTAAGAAAATATCGTGATACAGCTAATAACGCAATACGGGGAGATAGTGGATTAGAGAGCATTCACAATAAGCAGTGACAGTAACAGTGCCGTAACTGGCAAGTGTTAAGACCAGGAAAAACTAAAAATCTTCTTCCAGGCAGTTGTAGGATCATGTTCATACAGACTGGCACCCGACAGTGCATCATTGTGGGCTTAGGGTCATCGGGAATCACTTACTTGGTGAAAATCAGACTAAAATTATCAATCTAACATAACGATCCTTCTTCTTTAACCAATCTGTTTGGGGTTGGCGTTGTTTTCCTACTTCTACCACGCCACAACCTTCTGTTCCGTGTCTACTCTCTCTAGCTGTACCCTTTCCTGACATGGTAACCCTTGCTTGCTTCTCACAGTATCCATGGAAACTGCGAAGAAACTCGCATTTTGCTGACGACCTTTCATCATTGGTTGGAAGCAAACTTTTTCAAAGGCTGGATGTTCTTCCTAAGACCAAAACTTCTGTATTTACACGGACTTAGGACCGTCACCTAAGGAAGCTTGCTTGGTCCGCGCTCGGTAGCTACATTTAACATTTAGGTGCCCCCGTAGAACACTACGAGATGGGATAAATGTCAATTTAATTCATTTGTCAAAATGTCACCATAATGACTTTGTTATTTGTTTTCAATTTTTATTTCTGATGCTTTATTTGTCTTCACAGTAAAATTTGTTTTATTACAGTGGCGGCTCGTGAGTACGCGACTCCTCCCCCGAGCCAAGGGATTTGGAAAAATTGTTTCGACATCATTTTGGATTATTATTTTCATTGACGGAGGTACATGAGCCACTTAAGATATCTAGGGGACGGATTGGAATCCTGAAACACGTCTTTCTTTTTTTTTTTTTTTTTNTTTTTTTTTTTTTTTTTTTTTTTTTTTTTTTTTTTTTTTTTTTTTTTTTTTTTTGCAAAAACACCGAAACACTTATCTTTTACTTTTAAAAGAGAAAACCCTTACTAGTGATTTCTAAATTTTCTATAAGTTCAGATGAGAACCGAGGGGGGTCAACTTTGAAATTAAATAGAAGTTTTTTGGACTCATTTTCAAATGTGTTTCGAGATTTCTTAGAAATCAGTAGTCAAAACAGGCCGCAGTTATTTTAAATTGAGTTTTTTAAAGTTTTTTAATCTCTTTTGTCCCTTCTTCTTACTCTTTAACTTAACTTTTTCCCAATTCTTTTTCAAAACCTTAACATTGGAGATAGCACCCTCTGGGGTCTATTTATGGGTCAAAAGAGGTCATTTTGGGGTGACCCTCTAGAACCCAAACGGCTCGCCCTATTTTGATGAAATTTGAAACAGACACTCTTTGTGATATATTATCGGTAAATTTTGGGACTTATAGGGCTATCCTTATCTGGGCGCCCTTTATGGTACCAAACCGGAAATAAGGGTCACCTCTCTAAAAGTCACAATAGAGCTCCAATTTTGATGAAATTTAAAACAGAGACTGTAACGTATCATCGATAAATTACGGGACTCATGGGGTTATCTTCATCTGGGCGCCCTTTATGGCACCAAACCGGAAATCAGGGTGACCTCTCTAAAAGTCACAATAGAGCTCCAATTTTCATGAAATTTAAAACTGACACTCTCTGTAACAAATCGACAAATTTTGGGTCTTATGGGGCCATCTTCATCTGGGGGGCTTTTATGGCACCAAACCTCAAATTCGGGTCACTCCTCTAAAAGTGGCAATATCACTCCAATTTTCATGAAATTTAAAACATACTCCCTTTGTAAAATATCACCGAAAAATAATTGGCTCCCAGGGGGCTATCCTCATCTCGGGGAACTTTAGGGCTGCAAACCTTAAATTCGGGCCTCTTTTCTAATCCTGGCAATATGATTTCAATTTTGATAAGATTTAAAATAGGCAATAGACACAAAGCAAATCTAATTGAAAAATAATTTCACTAAAGAACTGCGACAACAGTTGAAGGCTGCCTAATCTAATTCAATTTTTTTTTCACTAAAGAGTTGTGATAACAGCCAAATGCTGCAAATCCAATGAAATTAATACTTCACTAAAAAGCTGTGACAACAGCCGAAGGCTACCAAATCCAATGAAATTAATACTTCCTAAAGAGCTGTGACAACAATCCAAGGCTGCCAAATGTGATTAAATTAATATTTTAATAAAGACCTGTGAGAACAGCCAAAGGCTGTCAAATCTAATTTAATTAATATTTTACCAAAGAGCTGTGACAACAGCCGAAGGCTGCAAATCCAATGAAATTAATACTTCCTAAAGAGCTGTGACGACTAAAGGCTGTCAAATCTAATTGAAAAATGTTTTTTTTTTTTTTACTTTCAATACAGAGTGGAGACAACAGCCGAATGTTGACAAATTTATTTGAAATAAGGAAGATAAAGTCTAGTACGGTTTTCCTTAGCATTTATTTCTGTTTTGTGTCTATTGTCCTTAGGGATACTCTTTCCTGGGGGGGGGTCCGATTTGGGGGAGAACCGTAGGGTCCTCGAACAAGGGAAAAATCCCTCGTTCAAAATATTTTTTGAACGAGGGATTTTTCCCTTGTTCCCTGGGAAAAAAAATTGCTCAAGCAATAAAGGCATGGCCGCAAGAACGTTTCCTAACCTGTCGAGGGGGGGTTAAAATATGTCAATAAAGCTAACAGGTAAACATAAAAAGTTAAAAACAAAAATGGAAAAAATAAAAATATGGTTGGTGGGATTTTTCCCGCGATGTGTCACGCCGCACGCGACAAAAATCCCCAAAAATCCCACAACTATGGGACCCTACGGTTCTCCCCGGAGTCATCTTTCCTGGCATAATAACTCTTACCTCCTTCTTACATGCCTAGAAATTACTATTTACTGATGAAACTTGTTATCTATGTGAAAAAATCGTTTATCACCTCTTTGGTGCTATAGTGATATTGACCAATCTACTTCTTTTACTTCACCGATACCGTTTCCCAATTCTATTTAATGTCGGCAGGGCAGTACCCAAGATATTTTTTTAAGGGGGGGGGGGTCAAAGGATTGACAGCCAAGCCAGGACTAACACCTGAAAATGATGATCATGGAAGGTGATGTTGTTTTTGTTATTGTTGTTGTTGTTGATGACGTTATTGTTGTTGTTGGTGGTGGTGTTGATGATGACGATGTTGTTGATGATGACGATGTTGTTGATGTTCTTTTTGTTATTGGTGTTGGTGATGATGTTGTTTTTGTTATTATTGTTATTGTTGATGATGTTGTTATTTTTGTTATTATTGTTATTGTTGATGATGGTGGTGATGATGTTGTTGTTGGCGGTAATGGTGGTGGTGATGATGAGGTACACCTTGCAATATTACGTATGTGCTGCATAAAAAAATAATGAAGATTCGGGGGGGGGGGATCTGGGTACGACCTTGAATTCCTTAATTCTACCATGCCATAAACCTTCTTTTCAGTATCTTCTATCTTTATCTGCACCCTTTCCCAGCACGGTTACCCTCGCTTGCATCTCAGAGTATCAATGCGTAGAAACTGCTATTTGCTGATGACCATTCATCTCTGGCTGGATGTCCTTCCCAACACCCAACATCAAACCTTCTGTATTTACACAGGCTTAGGACTGCCACCTAATAAAGCTGGCTTGCTCCCCTCAGTGTCCACATTAGCTTTTATCTGAAACACTTGTTGTTTTATTTTGAAAATTGCCCAAATGTATATTTTACGAACCGTCACTGTTTCTTTCAATTCGTTATTCTTTACTTGCCCGAACTGTGTGGTTTTATCTTTCATCCTGCAAGACAGGGGTAGACAACTAATACATCAAATTTTAGACAGCGACACATTTTCAAAAATGAACCTTTTCAAAATTGACCACGAAAAAATAAATCCTCAAAATTGGATATTTTACGCTTTAAGGTAGGTATGTGAAATCCAAAAATCTAATATAAGAGATTTTTGCTTTGACAGATTTCAATGAAATGATGTACCTACCTATGTAGATTCCATTTGGAGTCTGAGGCCATATTATAAAACACCACTTAAGTGTGAGTTGTCACTCCGACTACAAATTGGTCAGAACATTTTTTGAAATACAAATCAGACACTCAAGTGGTAGTGACCACTCCAACTCGCACTCAAGTGGAGTTTTATAATATGGCCTAAGAAACCATTTTGGGTTATATCCATTTTGAGTCTCATTGAAATCGGATACGACATCCGAGAGTGCTCGCCATATAAACAGATGTTTAAAAGAAAAATCGCTAAAAACGCTAAAAACGCAAAAAACCGCCAACGCGGTATATTCGATTTCAGCCAAAAGTTTCGTGTGTCGTTCTTGGCATCAAAATGAAATACATACTAAAGTTCAAGTCTCTAGCACTTATCGTTGATATATTTTGTTTACAGGCAGACACACAGACGGACCAATGGCTGAAATTCGAAATTTGGTCTCTACATGAAAAATTTCAGCCCATTACGATAGTAAAAATGTATATGTATATTTCTTTATGTCAATTTTTTGTGGGCATCATTACAAGGTATTTTCAACATTCACTCTAATACCAGAATACCACTAAGCCTAAGCTGCACTTTAACCATTTTTACCTTATAATGCTACCACTTTTCGCTATTACCATAGCTACTCAATTAAATGTTCGACACGTCCAGAAATTGAACCCGATACCTCCCTATTGCAAGCCGCGTATGATGTATACTCTGCCACGAGATGTCTATATCTATTTAATAGCCTCGGTCAATAGTGTGAAAGAACTAATAGATAATTCAAAGAACTGTTGACCTCAAACAGTTAAAATGGTCACACCAGACACTAGGGGGAGTTATCCCAATAGGGCTTAGAAACTAATCGGTGAATTAAAAATGTAAGCGTTCGAGAGTTGTCGTTGTACAAAAAAATTGAAACATAAAAGAAAAATCGTGGAGTTAGAACTAAACGTCACTTCGTTTACAATAATTGTAACAATCTAACCATGCACGTTGCCAAACACTGGCAGCCCAAAAATTTGAATGATTGATGATTGTCAGAGACGGATCTAAAGTACCTAATACACCAATTTCCCTAAAATCACTGAAGTTAAGCAATGTCCAGAAAGGTTTTACTTATTAGGTTGCCATGTAAGTACGAACCCTCGTGATGTTGGCTATTCTCGGCCAAACTCAGGCTGGCTGAGGTCAATGTGGCTAGCTGGTTCATAAGTTTCCGGGAAATGGAGGGTAAAACCCAGGGGTCGACCCCGCGAGCCAGGGAACACTCCTGATATTGTATCATAAAAACATTAAATTTGTCAGTAAATCGTTAATGATCCACTATTGTTGCCCCCCCCCCCTTCNTTGTGCCCCCCCCCCCCTATCAAACGCTCTGCATCCGCGCCAAAGTAAAACCTCAATACCTAATGATCAGTAGATGTTAAATAGACGTATAATGATGAATAGATGTTAAACAGACGTATAATGATCAATAGACGTATAATGACCAATAGATGTTAAATAAACGTATAATGATCAATAGATGTTAAATAGACGTATAATGAACAATAAATGTTAAATAGACGTATAATGATCAATAGATGTTAAATAGACGTATAATGACCAATAGATGTTAAATAGACGTAAAACATAGCCTCCTCAGAAATTGATGATTTATTGTGTGTGGGCGCCAAATATTTTCAAAATGTGACAAATCATAATTATATCTAACACTAAATTATGAAACCCAGGTAGGTAAACGTCATTTTCAATTTTTATTATTTTTAATTTTAATTTCTATACAAAATGAAATGATTTTACATTTCAGTAGCGCGGATGTAATTTTCATAATTGATTGAATACACCCCCCTCCCCCCTCCCCCAAACACCCACCTTAATCAGTCAACTTTAAAAACATGTCGGGTAGAATTACATCCAAAACACACCGAACTCACACCTACCACAATAACGAATAGAACAGAAAGTGTGGAAACTCATGCAGTTAACAAGAGTTGCTTTCTGTATTATTTACAACATCAGCCCAGGTGGACTCAGCCCGCGAGGATATCACTCTCAAGTAACTTCTTACAATCTCAATCATGACCTTTGTGTTTTCACTACGGAACCGAACTCACACCTACCACAATAACGAATAGAGCAGAAAGTGTGGAAACTCATGCAGTTAATAAGAGTTGCTTTCTGTATTATTTACAACATCAGCCCAGGTGGACTCGGTCCGCAAGGATATCACTCTCAAGTAACTTCTTACAATCTCAATCATGACCTTTGTGTTTTCACTACGGAACCGAACTCACACCTACCACAATAACGAATAGAGCAGAAAGTGTGGAAACTCATGCAGTTAACAAGAGTTGCTTTCTGTATTATTTACAACATCAGCCCAGGTGGACTCGGCCCGCAAGGATATCACTCTCAAGTAACTCCTTGCAATCTCAATCATGACCTTTGTGTTTTCACTACGGAAGTGAGTCATAACTGTTTTGGAAGAAATAAATAAAAGAAAAATATCGTAATTAAAAAAAAAGCGAGATAGAACGATCTATAGAAAATTGTGCCCCGGGCCCCGATTTATTAGATGCATCTTACCTGAGAGTTTTTCATTTTCTTTCTGGGAGTCCTGGGGTTCCAAAGCGTCCATGTTACTTTGAAGATTGTCGAAAAATCCTTGCATGTTACTCAAAACACCTGAAACCAGAGATTGTGCTGATATGGTCTCAGTGCTGGATTTACCAATAGGCTAAGTAGGCTGGAGCCTAGAGCGGCATTTTAGGGGCGGCAAATTTTGGCTATTTTTTTTTTTTTAAAAAAAAAACATTTTGTTCTTNAAAAAACACTACCGTTATTTATGACGAGGATTCACTTACTTTTTCACTTCCGACTCGAGACATTTTCAAGGATACTGACTAGAAATAAAGTGAATAAATTAATATACTCCACTAAAGACAAAGAAATTATAAAATAACTAAAACTACCCTACATCCGAAGTCTAGAGTATTCCTTACAAGACCTACTCAAAAAGTATAAATACAGACCAGCTTTCTACACTCAGCCTTTGACGTCTCTGTTCTCCAGAAAAGATAAAATAGCCCAGGATGAAAGTAGTGGAGTATACTTAATTAAATGTGAGTGCGGGTGTGAGTATGTGGATATGACGATGAGGAATATTAAAACGCGTACAGAAGAACATTTTGCGGCAGTACGCAACAACAAACCTGACACGTCAAACTACGCCGAACATATTATTAACACCCATCATGACATGAAAAATACTGAGGTGTCACTGCTCCACCGAGGTAATCGTCAAATGGAAATCCTACTCTATGAACAAATCTACATCCATTCGTCAATGAGTAAAGGTAAATGCATCAACGCGATTGTCGACACTGTTCCAAACTTTGTGTATGAGAGAAATCAGCTGATTGATCACGTGGGTCCTGAGTTACCAACGGACACCCAATAATAACAACAACACCAAACAATCAGTTTCCTTGAAAATGTCTATGAAGTAGACGAAACTCGAGTCGGAAGTGAAAAAGTAAGTGAATCATCGTCATAAATAACGGTAGTGTTTTTTTATTTTTTTAAAGTTACCAATAGGATGTCTAATATAAATTTGTTAAATAATAATATATATATTTTTTTTATGTAGGTATTCATAAATTGAAATGATTCATATTTATATACCCAATCCTAATATTAGGAATCCTAAATATTTCAACATATAATATGTTTCACCCCTTATTAGATACTCCATTCATAAAATTAATATGAATAGGAACCGAATTTCAATTTTTAGCTCTCACCGTTTTCTATTTATGTCAGACTCGTAAAAATCGACAAAAAGCGGGTAAAAACACCAAGGGGAGAATCGATTTCAAGTAAAATTGTCATTTTGAATTCCGTGAGTAAAATTGATATAAACAAGCACCCAAAGAAGGTGGTGTAATTAGGGCGAAAGTGCACAAATCAAGAAAAACAATTTTTACTTTCTCTTCCTACAGAAGATAAAGTATTGTAATCGCGCAGAAATTTTGGACATTTTTTTTACAAAAATTGTAATTAGGGAATAATTATGATTGTGAACGGGAAAATTTGAATAGCCTACAGACGTCAAATGTGTAAATCCGCCACTGTATGGGCTACTATTTCCATATTATGGTGTTTCTTTATTAGGTAGGTGTTTAACACCTCATCACACGCTTCCTTGATATTCAGGAAAGAGTACCCGGACATCATTTTGCGGCCTGAGCAGCCTCAAATGGTAATCAGTATACGATGCTAATTAGATTGAAATACAGAGAAGGATAATAATTAAGTTTTCTATCAATTTGTAGTCACTTATAGAAAAAATATTTTATTCAAATTTGAAAAAATAATTTTCAAAAAACAAAATGTTGGGCCCTTGAAGCCCCCCGGGCCGGCCAGAGCGGGCCAGGGCGAGCCAGGTTCCCCAAATATAAAAAAATAGACGTTTCAACAACAATCCGCTAAAAAGATAAAAATCATTTTAATAAAACACAATATTGTGCCCATAGGGTCCCTGGGGGCCCAGGGCATCCAAAAACTATACAGATAATTTCCTTCATGTCCTAAACATGTATACCAAATTTCGTCAAAATCGGATGAAAATTGTGGCTTTTATAGCGTAACAAACATACATACAAGTGCATTTCGGGATGTATACCGGGGTCAAAAGTGGAGTTCACTAACATTCACAAAAATGAAAATCCATGGCGACCCTTAGGAGGAAATCGTACAAAGATTGCTTTGGAATTGGTGGTCGGAAGGTATAGATGTCGATTAATCAACATCCAAAATGGTAGATTAAAAAATATGATGAAAGGAGAAAATTGTAAAATAAAAAAAACATGCAGGATAGCACAACAACCTGAATGGGAAGTTTATTAAGATGAGCGTCACTCCAAGGAACAATTCAGGATATTTTAGTAGAGTTTTTTTTGTAGCTAACCCGAGAGCCTAATATACTAATACTCTCTTCAATACTCTACCAAACCATTACTTCACTCTGGTAATTGGTAATACCGCCGCTGGCCGCTACTCGCAATAATTCTCAATCATCCCCATGAAAGTTTCTGATCTCGCGGGGAACCCGAAACCCCTCTTGCAAATCCAGTGCGATACCCTCCAAACCGGAAGAACGTCGCGTCGGTACGTAAGGTTAGATTACGTTTCTATGGTCATGTCTATCCAAGAAATTAATGATATTTTCTCAGGAGGAAAATCTGCTCTTAATTGTGAACGTTAGTGAACTCCATTTTTGACTCCCATATATATCCCGAAATGCACTTGTATATGTTACGCGATACAAGCCACAATTTTCATCCGATTTTGACGAAATTTGGTATATATATATTTAGGACATGAAGAAAATTTTCTGTATAGTTTTTGGAGGCCCTGGGCCCCCAACGACCCCATGGGGCCCAATATTGTGTTTTATTAAAATGATTTTTATCTTTTTAGCGGTTTGTTGTAGAAACGTCAAATTCTTATATTTGGGGGCTCTGGCTGTTGTTTAGGGTATGAAGAAAATTTGCTGTATAGCTTCTAGAGGCCCTGGGCCCCCGGGCCCAATATTGTGTTTTTTGAAAATTATTTTTATCTTTTTAGCAGTTTGTTGCAGAAAAGTAAAATTTTGATATGTGGGGCCCCCAATTTTTTTTTTTCTTTCTTTTTTTTAATTTGATTAAGATATTATTTCTACTAATGACTACAACACTAACGTGAACACCTGATCATATAGATCCAGTGGTGACTGCTCGGAGACGAAAAGTTTCAACCTTTTACGTGCAAGGGAATCCTAATTGGAATCAACTCAAAGACAACGTTGCTCATGCATGTATTACACAATACTACGCATGCTTCGAAATTTGGAAATAACTTTCGATAGAGGTATCTAGGCATATGCCCAAGAGTACGGAAGAATGTAAAACCCAAGCCAGGTAGGGTCGGAGGCCTAGGGTACACACCTACACTAATATAAGGAGTGAGTTTGGCCTTAGTTGATCTCTTACCAAGGCCTAACCATTTCATTTCTGGGGAATCTCTATCTATACTTCTTCTGATTGGCTGTCGAAGAAATATGACTCCGTTGGAAGTTTTCCACAATGGATTGTCCTCAGCAGTTGGCAAGAAGAGTGAAGAGGAATCTGTAACAAAAACATACAATTGAGAATCTGTAACAAAAACATACAAAAAATGCTGTCCTCAGCAGTTGGCAAGAAGGGTGAAGAGGAATCTGTAACAAAAACATACAAAACATGCTGTCCTCATCAGTTGGCAAGAAGAGTGAAGAGGACAAACAATCTGTAACAAAAACATACAATTGAGAATCTGTAACAAAAACATACAATTGAGAATCTGTAACAAAAACATACAAAACATGCTGTCCTCAGCAGTTGGCAAGAAGAGTGAAGAGGAATCTGTAACAAAAACATACAATTCAGAATCTATAACAAAAACATACAAAAAATGCTGTCCTCAGCAGTTGGCAAGAAGAGTGAAGAGGAATCTGTAACAAAAACATACAATTGAGAATCTGTAACAAAAACATACAATTGACATACCTACGAACAAAGTTTCATTTCGCTTGTACTTCCCGTTTTCTTTTTAGGCAAGATCTGTAAAAAGTGCCAAAACACAGCAAAAAACCTCAAAGAGTATAACCAAATGTCGTGGCATACATAAAATTCATACAAATAAGCATTTCAAGTTGTAAAATTACAAGTCTCTATAGCCGTTCTTGAAGGTTCATTATTAAGAAGGCCGTACTAAGGGTCCCCCCTGGGTCCAGACCACCCCGAAATTTCATTATTATTTTTTTATGCATGATGTAATATTGTAAGGTGTAACTCATCATCATTACCACCAACAACAAAAACAATAAGATCATCAACAATAACAACAAAAAAATCATCAACAATAACAACAACATCATCAATATCAACAACAACAACATCACCTTCCATGATCATCAGGTGTTAGTCCTGGCTTGACTGTCAATCCTTCCCCCTCCCCCCCCGAAAAAATTTTTGGGTACGGCCCTGATTATTAAATAATAATTTTATTAATTTGTAATATTATGTTCCAAAAGTTCTCCTGCGTCCTATGGGGAACGCCTAGCATTTACATCCGGGAACTCCTACTGAGCGAACCTTTAGAATTATTGGGAACTCTTATGGGGAATGCCTGGCATTTACATCCGGGAACTCCTACTGAACGATCCTTTAGAATTATTGGGAACTCTTATGGGGAACGCCCCTCATTTACATCCGGGAACTCCTACTGAACGACCCTTTAGAATTATTGGGGGAACGCCCCTCATTTATATCCGGGAACTCCTACTAAACGGCCCTTTAGAATTCTTGGGAACACTTATAGGGAACGCCTGGCATTTACATTCGGAAACTCCTACTGAACGAGCCTTTAGAATTATTGGGTAATCTCAAAGTGAACTACTTGAGATTGTCGTAACAGCTGAAAGCGCTCGTGTCTCATCAAATTAATTATAGTTGATACATGATTTTTTTCAATTTAATATCTTTACACCAGTACATCCGGCCCCTATGAGAATACTTCGGGCCAAGGGTACTTCCCCTTGTCCCCGCTCTCGTCACGACTGTTTTATAAGAATAACTTTAGCCAGTTATTTTGACTCAATCAGGGGCGTAGCGAGTCACTCAATTGACAGAACTTTCAAAAAACGTGCACTTTCTAAAAGAAAAAAAAAGTTAATCGTATATTTCATTCTACATAAAATATACGATTTCACCCGCGCTTCCCTACGCTTCTTATATTGAGAGATTGGGGGAGTATGAGTTTGTTTTCACCCTGTAAATTATGGCCTAAAAATATTAATTTCTCGTTCAAATATTTCGCCAGAGGCTTTATAGGCCGTTCTGCGGGTAGTTAGTATACTCTAAATTTTATTATCCCCAATCTCGAACTCGTAACTCTAAAATGAACTAATTAAGGACGGTTTTTTTAAAATGACGCCGTTTTTTTTTAAAACGTCATGTTAAAAAAAAAAAAAAGTCGTCACGTTAAAAAAAGATATCACAATAAAAAAGAGTCTTTACTTTAAATAAACGTCGNAAAAAAAAAAAAAAAAAAAAAAAAAAAAAAAAAAAAAAAAAAAAAAAAAAAAAAAACGTCGTCACGAGGTCAAAGCTGCCAGCGAATGGAGAGTAAAACCCCGTCTCAAATGAACAAAGAGACGTTGATATTAAAGAGACGATAAGTAAAAATTTTTTTTGTTAAAGTCCTTAAACTTTAGGTTCACAAAAGACATGATTAATTTTCCATACTTGAGAAGATTCTCCAAGGTAGTACAAATAAGAGTAAACGTTTCCACTGAAATCTAAATGAATTTACGTCAAAAGAGAAGAAATTAATTTTTTTGTCTTTTGAGCGCTTCTGTTTGCGTAAAATTAGATTCAAAAGCATTTCATTCTTTTTGTTAATTCTCGAATTGATGCGAAGAAATTGCATTACCTACATGTGAGTGCACACACATTTAGGCAACTAGCGTATCTCATTCGAAAGATCTTCCCTATTATTCAACAGTGTGTCACAGGAAGAAAAACACCAAGAAATGGCATTAGGTACATGTGAATGCACACACATTAGGCAACTAGCGTATCTCATTCGAAAGATCTTCCCTATTATTCAACAGTGTGTCACAGGAAGAAAAGCACCAAGAAATGGCATTAGGTACATGTGAATGCACACACATTAGGCAACTAGCGTATCTCATTCGAAAGATCTTCCCTATTATTCAACAGTGTGTCACAGGAAGAAAAGCACCAAGAAATGGCATTAGGTACATGTGAATGCACACACATTAGGCAACTAGCGTATCTCATTCGAAAGATCTTCCCTATTATTCAACAATGTGTCACAGGAAGAAAAGCACCAAGAAATGGCATTAGGTACATGTGAATGCACACACATTAGGCAACTAGCGTATCTCATTCGAAAGATCTTCCCTATTATTCAACAATGTGTCACAGGAAGAAAAGCACCAAGAAATGGCATTAGGTACATGTGAATGCACACACATTAGGCAACTAGCGTATCTCATTCGAAAGATCTTCCCTATTATTCAACAATGTGTCACAGGAAGAAAAGCACCAAGAAATGGCATTAGGTACATGTGAATGCACACACATTAGGCAACTAGCGTATCTCATTCGAAAGATCTTCCCTATTATTCAACAATGTGTCACAGGAAGAAAAGCACCAAGAAATGGCATTAGGTACATGTGAATGCACACACATTAGGCAACTAGCGTATCTCATTCGAAAGATCTTCCCTATTATTCTACAGTGTGTCACAGGAAGAAAAACACCAATTCCTGTATTAGCTGAATGATTGATTTTTTTTTTTTTTTTAATTTGGCTTGCCGTCTCTTTAACATCTATTGGTCATTCAATACGAAGATTTTACCCTCCATTCGCTGGAAAATTGCAAACCAGCTACCCACATTGACCTCACCCAGCCTTGGTTGGGCCGGAAAAAAGAGCCAACGATACGTGCTGTTCCCAGGCGGTCACCCATCTCAGTACTGACCACACCCGACGTTGCTTAACTTCAGTGATCTGACGGGAACTGGTGTATTCAACGTGGTATGATCGTTGGCTAATGATTGATTTGATTTAAGATTTAAGAGTTGCTTTGGTAAGGCGCCTTTTTTAAAAACTAAGGTTTAGCGTTTACTTTTGTTCCTGACTATTCCAAAGGTTCATTATTGAAATTAATAAACCAATAAATAGGTGCCAGTAATATTTTTTCTAATTAAAAGTAAAGCTATTTTTTTAAAAGAATCAGTATTAGTCCAGAAATTTTGACGAAAAAATGGGTTAAAAAGCATTAAATGATATAGTTTCAAATTTAGCTGAAAATGTTACCTCATCAATATAATAAAAATTTCCGTGTTGGAAAGTTGTGGAACTGTCCGCCATTTTGAATTTTATCGTCCGCCATCTTGCATTTTATGCTTATTTTTGGAACTTCTAATATAAAAGAATTATTTTATTAGACTTTAATGAACGACAATTAAATATTGGTTTTAATGGCACGTTGAATAAACCAGTTCCCGTTAGATAACTGAAGTTAAACAAGGTCCAGCGAGGTTATATGTGGGTGTCCACGTGGGTTCGCGCCCTCGTGCTGCTGGCTATTTTTCGGCCCTCAAATTTCTTTTTGTGTGTGTGGGGGGGAGGGGGTATTTTTTTTTGGTATATATCTATGTCAAATTTAGACTCTAAATTTGACATACATACCAAATTTGATGTCTCTAGCTCTTACCATTCTCTTTTTAGGCAGGATTAATGAAAACCGCTAAAAAACGACAGCGGTATATTTGATTGCACCTAAATGTTTCGAAACTTACTGAGACCCCAAGTATGATATAGCTCTTTTTGGAAAGGATTAGTGAAAACCGCTAAAAAGTGGCGAAAACTGCCAAGGGTGTATTCGATTGCACCCAAACGTTTCGTTTATACCAAATTTCATCCTAATCGGTTAACGCTGTGCCCATCACGTACCTTCAAACGTAAAATATCAAATTTTGAGGGCGGAATTTTTTTTTCTCGTGACGATTCCCAAAGTTCATTGTGGAAAATTATAAACCAATAAGTTTCGTTTACATAATTAGACACGTACTCGCACCTTTCTTCTGTTCCCACCTCTACTTATATCTAATTTGTATAAATAATAATTAATCACCCAGCGGCAAACAAGAAAATTATTTTTGCAAAACTTTTCTCAATAATAAATTTGTAATCAATAAATTTGACGCCATTTTTCATGGTGCTGTACCCGGAGACCTATTTCATTAAAAATTCTAAGCCCTGTGCTACAGGCAAAATGCATGTAGGGCTTACATAGCGAGCGCCTATGGCACGTTGAATACAACAGTTCCCGTTAGATCCCTGAAGTTAAGCAACGTACAGCGAGGTTGTACCATGTGGGTGTTCACGTGGGTTCGCGCCCTCGTGATGCTGGCTATTTTTCCGGCCCAACCCATGACTGGGTGAGGTCAATGTGGGTAGCTGGTTTGCAAGTTTTCAGCGAATGGAGGGTAAAACCCCCGCCTTGAATGATCAATAGATGTTAAAAAGACGTTATCTAAGCATTACAAGAAACTACAAATTAATTCTATCACAGGGCTTCTTCTGTAAGTTTTCGTTCATTTGGAATGACATCCCCCAAAGTTAGTTATATTACTATATACTTCGACATTAAAGCAAACATCACACGCTGGTTACCGTCACATTAATTTTTGTGCACACGAATGGGTAACTCTTGGTTTTCAGGGTGGCATGTTAATGTGGTGTGAATAGCACCTTATCTATAAAGAAGAAGTATGTATCGTAATGGTCTGAAATTTTGAGCACAATTCTCGAGTTGGTCCGTGCGTGTGTGTTGGTGTGTGTGTGTGTATGATTGTGAACAGTATGTCACATGAATCGTAAGATTTTCGGGTTCTTTGTATAGAACACAATAAAAATATATACCGAATTCCAACTTTCTGGCACCTGCTACTCAGCATAATGTGAAAACAGTTCATGGTAACTACATTCCACTTGAATGCAAAATTTCGGGACGCGTTCAATACATACAATTTATATGCTAGCAAAATATCCTGTCTATAGCTCTTACGGTTCTCTTTTTGGGTAAGATTTGCGAAAACCGTCACACCTTATTCTTTGATACATGCTGTATATAAAGGCAGAGAAAACTTTTCATCATTTCATTCCATTTTCACAATCATTCAAGTCGTGTTTAAGAACATGGAATAAGGAATAAGCACATGGAATAATATATGGAACAGTGTCATTTGAAATTCCACATATGAATTTATTAGTTTTCATACATTTGACAAATGGTAGGTTCTTCTTAATTAATACTGATCGGAGTTACTAATTAGTTCGAACCTAACCACCTGGGGAGGTATTAATAGGACTGGTACAGGGGTTTGTTATTAATAGTCCCGAACACATCTAAATATCTTGCAATTGATAATGGTACCTAATTGATATATGGAATTTATAAAGCAAATTGGTCTTTGTTTGAACTCTTGCATACGTGGTTAAAATATTACCTATAGGTTTTTAGGGACAACCTGTACTGTTTTATTGAAATTCTCAGATCTCAGGTCACGTGCAACATTATAAATAAGAGGGCTGCTTGCTAAGCCCCCTTAATTTCCGGGACATATTTGTTGCTGTCAGGAGAACGAAATATTTAAATCTAGTTTTTGAAATAATAGGAATGTTATTTTTTTTCGCTTAACGTCTCTTTAACATCTAAAGTCCAAAGGACATTCGAGATGGGGGTTTAACCCTCCTTTCGCTGGAAATTTAAAAAATATCTACCCATATTGAGCTCAACCAGCCTGGTTTGGGCCGAAAAATAGGCTGCATCGGGAACTGGTGTTTTTAATGGGTTGGCCTGGGAATGGGAAGCATAGGTATACAACTAAACTTACACATGGAAGAATTTCGTTTACGTTTTGAGTATCTATCTCAAAGAAATTCAAAATTTTAACTTTTAAACAAATAAAAACAAAACACTTACCAAAAACACTATTTATAATTATTTATAAAGAAACTAGTTTCGAATCATTCGATTCATCATCAGTCTAGTCGAGTCGAAGGATGGAAGTTGACTCTTAAGTTAAGTCAACTTCCATCCTCGACTAAACTGATGATGAATCGAATGATTCGAAACTAGTTTCTTTATAAATAATTATAAATAGTGTTTTTGGTAAGTGTTTTTTTTTTATTTGTTTAAAAGTTAATATTTTTAACACTTATAATTAACATGTTATTCAAAGATTTAAATTCAAAATTCTTTCTTTTTCTTTTTGACCCTCCTGGCACCTTTTCCAAATATACAGGGTGTCCCAGTTAAGGAGGATAATAATTAACCGGCTGATTCTAGATGCCAATACCTACCAAAAATGCTCCCTTCAACTTTTTAATAAAAGCTTTGTTTTTGAGTTATTCCCATTTATCATCTTTTTTAAAAAAATTAAAAAAGTTCTCAATATGTAGCATGTTTTTTCATGATTTTATTACATTAAAATAGAAATTTCTCTACGAATACAGAAATTAACGGAAAAAGTGATATACCGTTGAAACATTATTAACATCAGGATATTTTTTCCGTTTTTGTCAAAAAAAAAATGTTGAGTAACCGTGAGAGAGTCCCGTTGCTTTTTTCGTAGTTTACAAAAATATCAAAAAAAATTCAAGTTAGCTCAAAAACGAAGCACTAACTCAAAGTTTCTGGTCATAAAAGTAATTTTATCTGAACAGAAATTTTCCATGTGTTCCAAAAATATCTTCAAATTTTCAAAAAAAAAGTATGTCCAAGAAAGTTATGGACATATTTGTGACGTCAGGCGTACACGTGTAAAAAAAAAGATGAAAAATGCGAATAACTCAAAAACAAAGCTTTTATTAAAAAGTTGAAGGGAGCATTTTTGGTAGGTATTGGCATCTAGAATCAGCCCGTTAATTATTGTCCTCCTTAACTGTGGGACACCCTGTATATTGGGTTGGCGTTACCTTCCTTAATTAATTCTATCATGCCACAATGTTCTGTTCAGTGCTTACTCCCTTTAGTTGTATCCTTTCTTGGGACCCATCGCTTTCTTCTGACAATATCAATGCGTAGTAACTGTAATTTGGTTATGACTTTCCTCATCTTTGGTTTGAACGAGTTTTTTAATCCCCGGATGCCCTTCCTAACACCAAAACCTTCTGTACTTACATGGGCTTAGGACCGCCACCTTATGAAGCTGGCTTGCTCCTATCTCCTAGCGGATTCGGAAAATCTTAGTGCTTGTGAATTTGGGGTACAATCAGCCTCGTGAGGACGATAAAGTAGCTACTTCAATGTGAGTAGCAAGCAGTGGCGGAGTAACCAGGATAAAAGAATTTGCTATGTTTCATTTTTCCTTGAAACATTTTTCAATACAATATCTATTCGTGGCTACATGGTGCTCTTTTAATTTTTGACGCCTACGCCAAATAATAAAATAATAACACAAAGAGACGTCTCCGTGGCAGAGTGCGCATCACACTCGGCTTGCACCACGGAGGATCCGGGTTGCACCACGGAGGTTCGATTCCCGAACGGTTCGAAAATTTGAAAAAGGTTTTTTCAAATTTTCTACTTAATGTGGTTGTGTTTGCGGGTAACTCAGCCTCCTGAAGACAATTGAGTAGCTATGGTAATAGCGCCAAGTGGTAGCATTATAAGGAAATTGTTAAAAGTGTAGCTTAGGCTTAGTAATATTGCAGTGAATGTTGAAAAATACCTTGTAATGCTAAATGATGCCCACAAAAAATTAACATAAAGAAATATACATATACATTTTTACTATCCTTATCCTATAAAAAGGAAAGTATTGTAATGGGCTGAAATTTTTCATGTAGAGACCAAATTTCGAATTTCAGCCATTGGTCCGTCTGTGTGTCTGCCTGTAAACAAAATATATCAACGGTAAGTGCTAGAGACTTGAACTTTAGTATGTATGTCATTTTGATGCCAAGAACGACACACGAAACTTTTGGCTGAAATCGAATATACCGCGTTGGCGGTTTTTTGCGTTTTTAGCGATTTTTCTTTTAAACATCTGTTTATATGGCGAGAACTCTTGGATGTCGTATCCGATTTCAATGAGACTCAATATGGATATAACCCAAATTGGTTTCTTAGGCCATATTATAAAACTCCACTTGAGTACCAACAAACATTGTGACATAATAGCACAAGGAAATATACATTTACATTTATTTTACATAATAACACAAAGTTTGTATGCTTATACTCCTGAGAACAAAGTTGTATAATTTCCACGCCCCCTCCTTATATAATCCTACCGCATAATTTTCCATTATTCAAATGTAAAATAAAAAAAAATTTTTTTAAAAAAAAATATATATACCTATTTTGGATTACTTACATATTGACAGGTGAAAAGCTAATATTGTACGCATTAGATCCGGGGGGGGGGGGGGGGGGGGGGGGGGTGATCCGTCATTTATTTACCTTAAATTTTTGAATTTGACATTAGGAGGTATACATATACTTTGATGTAATTTAATTCATTATTGTGAGACTGTGAATGGGGGGGGGGGGGGGGGCTTGACNGGGGGGGGAGGGGGCTTGACAAGAGAACACTTTGTTACATAGCTCCATTTTATTAATAAAATGGGTTGTTGATGTAGGGGTAAGATGCTCTGACTGGTAAACTTAGAATTGTTCTGGTCTTACACTAGAGTTCAGGCACAGAAGCCCCCCCCCAGAATTTTTGGGTCTTACTCTAGATAAAATGAGAAAAAAATATGGGTTATGTAGGTACTGTGGTTATACAAATATGTTGTTCAGGCACAGAAGACCCTCCCCCAGAATTTTTGGTTCTTACAGTAGATAAATTGAGAAAAAATATGGGATTATGCAGTATGGTTATACAAGTCTATTGCTTAGGCATAGAAGCCCCCCCCCCCAGAATTTTTGGTTCTTACACTAGACAAAATGAGGGAAAGTATGGGTTATTTACTATGGTTATACTATACAAATATGTTGTTCAGACACAGAAGCCCCCCCCCCAAAGAATTATTGGTTCTTACACTAGATAAAGTGAGAAAAAATATGGGTTTATGTACTGTGGTTTATGTTATATAGGTATGTTGATCAGGTGCAGAAAAAAAATTACCCCCTCCCCCAGAATTTTAAGTTAGAACTACCTATGAAACCGTTGGAAAAAACGTTGAAGCGCCGGGATGGCTGCACGTGTTTTTTTTTATCTTATGAGATATTTACCATATAATAATACTCGTAGCACCAAAAAACTGCAATCTGAAGGGAGCAAGAAAACTTCATTAGGTGAGTGTCCTAAGCCCCGTGTAAATACAGAAGGTTTGATGTTAGGAAGACCTTTCAAAAAACTCCGCTTCAAACTAAAGATGGAAAGTTATCAGCAATGCAGATACTACTCATTGTGGAGAAATTGATGAGAAGAAAGCTAAAGTTAGTAGGCGCAGAACAAAATGTCCTGCCCCCCTATCAGGAACTAGCTCCTTTGGCTCCTGCCTCCTGCTTCAGCCCCACCAAAGAAAAGAAAGATTGCCTAAAGTTAAAATACGTCACCCGTCTCCTTAATTTGGATAAGTCAACAGCAAAGGGCGTTGGGGAACTATTTCTACAGAGGACTTATGACCGGTTTTACGCGCCAGCGCAACCTGGAACGCACACCTTTCCAGGTCATCAAGGGTGATCAAAACCTTTTCAGTTATCTCATAACAATGTACTTCTACTATTATTATAAAACTGGCCTGGATGTAAGAATAGGAAAATAGTTGATGTTAGGAGGGAGGACCACCGCTACAACAAAATCAACAACTATTAAAGACTGAACAATTGACGGTGATATTCTATAAGGACATATTTGATACACGCTAAGAGGCATTTTGGTTTATTATTTCCAATAATGAACCTTTAGAATTGATGACAAGTTCGAAACTGTGATCGGCTAAAATAAAATTTAGACAATACTAATTGTTTAGCCAAAACGGTAAGAGATATAGAAAAAATTATAGGAATGGATCCCCCCAAAACCGTAGACTTATACCCCAGAAAAATTATCATAGTTCAATAATATACAACCGTTTTCGATTTATGGCCGATTTTTCTATTTTTTTGTATGGGAAATCATAGAATACTATTAGAAACGGTAAGAGATATAGAAAATATGATGGGAATAGACCCCCCTCCAAAAAAATAGACCGAGACCCCGGTAAAATTATCAGAATTCAGAACTCTAAAACCGGCCGATTTTTTATTAGAAGTCATAGAATAATATTAGAAATAGTAAGAGATATAGAACAATTTATAGGAATGGACCCCACCCCCCAAACCAAAGACTGGGACCCCAGAAAAATTATCAGAGTTAAAAATTCTCCATTCGTTTTCAAAATTGTTGGGTAGGACGTGTTGGAAGTATCATTGGGTTAGGTTCCACAAAAAAAAAAAAAAAAAAAAAAAAAAAAAAAAAAAAAAAAAAAAAANCCTAACCCAATACTACTCCCAACACGTTCTACACAGCTTAACAATCCGTTACTACTCCCCATGTTCTACATATAGGTTAACAAACGTGTAGGTAATATGTAATCCATGTGTATGCTCTGATCGCGTTTCAACGGTTGTACCTCGGTGATATGATTATTAATGTGGGAGTCAGATTTATTATCATATTTCTCTCATCTTCTCGAAATGAAGTTCGGGTACTCAGCTATTAATCTATAAAAATAAGCAATAGCATTTTATCCCACATAGAATTGCCTATAATTTTCTTCCAAAGAAAGAAAATAAAATTTATTAATATTAACATTATTTATTAACTTTTAATTTATATGGATATGTATTTAAATTCAGCTTTCGGATTTAAGGAGTATTTTTAATCCAATTAAGGAGAGTTTCATTGTAATAAATGGGTATACTAAATTTCATCAAAATCGGACAATTCTTTCGATATTTATCGTGGTAGAAAAAGACAAACAAAGAAAAAAATTGTCGTGTTTAAACTAGACCTCACTAGAATTAAAAAGTGATCTTACCTGAATGCGTACTATCAACAGCTAGAATGCCGACAGTAAAAATCAAAATACTGTAATACATTATAAAAAAAAATAATAAAAAAACAACAAGTGAATCTTTTTTTTTAAAAAAAAAGGCGACCAATTTTTCGTAAAAAATACGTCGACTTTTTTTTTTTACTAAACCCAGACTTCACCTGTTCAAAGGTCATTCAAAATTAATTTCGGAGCAATAAAAGTGGCCCTTTTATGGTGTTTTGATATATGAATTTCCTCGTTCCTATGGGCGCCACATCACAAAAGCCCATGCGTCTGGTAAACTTTGAACATTTTTTATATTTGTATATTTTTAAATTATAAAAACAAAATAAACGACAAGGAAATGGGTAGAAGCTGACAAAAATAAATTAATGTCAAAATGTGACACAGTTTTGAGTGTCTGTCAATTATTGACTTTGTCTTTATTCACGGAAAGTGTAGTTTCGCTTGCATATAATGCATGGTATCAAATTTAAAGCCCTAGTGTTCTTTTTAAGCAGGATTTGCTAAAACCTGCCAAAAAGCGGCAAAACCGTTAAATAGTGCCGGTCAGAAGCGGATTCGGGGGGGGGAGGGGAGATTGCCCCCAGACCTAAAGAAATTGAACTCTTGAATTTAAATAAAAATCCATTACGTAAAGATTTTGAATCACACGGGTTTAACGTTTTCCAAATAGTGACATGTATTACTAAGGAAGAAATATATGATTTCACTCTAGAGAGTGGAGACATAACACTTTCACTAAGGAAGAAATTAATGATTTCACTCTAGAGAGTAGAGACATAACACTTTCACTAAGGAAGTAATATAAGATTTCACTCTAGAGAGTGGAGACATAACACTTTCACTAAGGAAGTAATATAAGATTTCACTCTAGAGAGTGGAGACATAACACTTTCACTAAGGAAGTAATATAAGATTTCACTCTAGAGAGTGGAGACATAACACTTTCACTAAGGAAGTAATATAAGATTTCACTCTAGAGAGTGGAGACATAACACTTTCACTAAGGAAGTAATATAAGATTTCACTCTAGAGAGTGGAGACATAACACTTTCACTAAGGAAGTAATATAAGATTTCACTCTAGAGAGTGGAGACATAACACTTTCACTAAGGAAGTAATATAAGATTTCACTCTAGAGAGTGGAGACATAACACTTTCACTAAGGAAG
>CM022875.1:4992225-5054497 GCA_012654025.1 Pachypsylla venusta
CCCCCCCCCCCCCCGAAAAAAAATCTTAGGTACGGCCCTGTCGGGAAGTATACTGGGATTTTCCTTGTTGCCATACTCAGGATATCTTGTTGGAAGCGTTCGCCGTGCTCGTAATTATCAGCTCCAAGGTTTTGTCGAAAAAGTTTAGGGTTAGGTACCTACCTACACCATCATTACATAGGCATCACGAAGATAGTGTCTATCTTAGGGGGAGAACCTCTCATTATTGTTGTTATGTATAAATAAAATAAATAAATAATGTAGCAACTGAAATTATCTTCTTCTTTCCTTATCCTATTAAAAGGAAGTATTGTTTTGTTCTGAAATTTTCTATATGTCGAGTTTTCAATGCCAAAACACGTTTTGGGGTCCCCAGAGATCAAATATCGAGTTTCGGCCATTGGTTCGTGTGTGTGTCTGTCTGTTAACAACAAGATAATATCTGAAGAACGGCAGGTGTTAGAGACTTGAAATTTTTTATGTATGTCAGTTTCATGCCATGAACAGGAAAATAAGCTTTTAGTGGAAATCGAATATAACATTGGCGGTTTTATGCCGCTTTTTAGCGGTTTTAGCATATCCTGCTTAAAATGAGAAAGGTTCTAATAGCAAATTTAAAGTTCTAATAGCTAGAACTTTAAAATTGGTGCCTATTCATATCAATTTCATACAAGAAATTGAAAAATACAACTTAGGTTGAAGTGTAATATATCAAAGTGTAATATATAATTGTATTTCCGCTCTGGGGACATCAAAACGTGTTTTGGAAAAGAAAACTCGACATCGAAAATTTCAGCCCATTACAATATATTCTTCTTTTAAGGAAAGTCGTGTGATATTCACACCAGATTTTTTTTTTCAATTCTATTTGGCGTTGTTTTCCTTTTCACAAACTCTTGTTCTATGCCTACCTGTACCATTTCCTCATGATGACCGTTTTTTTTTTTTTAATTTGGCTTAACGTCTCTTTAACATCTATTGGTCATTCAAGACGGGGGTTTTACCCTCCATTCGCTGGAAACTTGCAAACCAGCTACCCTCATTGACCTCACCCAGCCTGGGTTGGGCCGGAAAAAGCCAACGATACGTGGTGTTCCCAAGCGGTCACCCATCTAAGTACTGACCACACCCGGACGTTGCTTAACTTCAGTAATCTGACGGGAACTGGTGTATTCAACGTGGTATGATCGTTGGCTTATGATGACCGTTGATTGCTTCTCACAGTATCCATAGAAACTGCGTTTTGCTGATAACTTTTTATCTTTCTTTTGAAGCAAACAGGGGCGTATCCAGGTAAAATTTTATGGGGGGAACTAAGGAAATAAAATGCATTTATTGGTAATAATGTGTCATTAAAGGATAATGTTTTTATGCATATAAACAGCAATACTATACATTGAAATCGAAGCGATGTCTGCCCATTTTAGAAAATCTTTCCATCACTTCTTCCGGAGTTACCTGAACATTAGATATAAATGTTGTAAATCGAGATTATGATCCCGAAGTTTTGGGACTGGAACGATCAGAGTCCCGGGATCCAGTCCCGGGATTAGAAAAAAAATTGGGAACCCTCCAAAAATCAAGTAGAAGTAGGTATAGTTACTATACCAATAATAATAAGTATATAAAATAAAAATAAAATCAAGTTTTTAACTTGAGAGATGTGTGTGGGGAACCGCCAAAAATTTTCAAAATAGCATCACATATTTTACAATTTACATTTTTACAGTCTTGACAAACTAAAAAATGACTCCAAACGGATGAAGGATTTGAATTTTTTTTGTGCGATATAAAACCGTCCATTTTAAAGTCAAATCGAACACAAGTTGTTACGTTCAAAGAAGATGTTAGAATATATTAGAACATTAAAAATTAATTTTTTGAACTGAAAGTGTGAAATACCGACTCCTTTGTTTTTACCGAAAGGGGTCATACAAACAACTCTTCGGTCGTCGGTTCATTCGGTCTACTTAAATAAGAAAAGGATTTTTAAAGGTCTTGCATTTTTTTATTACATGCCAGATAGCAGCACATCGAGTTTCATGTAACGTTCAAGGTTGATGTATTTGGGCCTGATTTTCAAATTCAATAAAAAAATATGTTTACTGTTTGTTTTTATTATATCACTGTCAATCCCGAAAATCCCGGGATTGGCGGGATCCCGCCCGAAAATGGCTGAAATTTTGATCCCGGGATTCGCCATCCAATCCCGGTAGTATTGGCATGAGAAAATAATATATATGAGGTATGTTCAGTTTTCAACAATTTGTTTCACCTATTGCCAGAAATTTTGCGGGGGAACTTTCCCCCAGTCCCTCCCCCNGCGGGGGAACTTTCCCCCAGTCCCCCCCCCCCCCCAATGAATCCGACTCTGGAAGCAGAATTTTTTAAAGTAATGAAAATCTCCACGTTTAGGAAATACAAGATCGGAAAACTTCCACGTCATTGTAGGAAAACTTGTCTCATCTTAAAAAGCTCTCGAGTACAATATGTCTTTGAAACTTCAAAGCTGTTAGTGACGAGCACGGCGAAAGCTTCCACTGAGATAAATCATCGAAAGTCCACGTCAGTGTCGTGGCCGAATAGATAAATCTCATTTTATTCACGAATTAAAAATTACAGTGTTTTCAAAAAAGGGACATTTTCGGCCAAAAATTTTGAAGTAAGGTTGCGAATTAGCACAATCAAAAAGCATTAATCTAAGGATTCTAAGGGCGTATACCTATGTATGAGGGATTGCCTGTTAGAATACCACAGCCCAAACGGTAGCAGATACCGAAATGGGAATGGACCCTCCGTAAATCATGATCTACGACCCCAGGAAAACTATCAGAACAAAAATATGTCAAGCCGTTTTCGAGTTAAGGCCAAATTTATAATTTCTTCACCAAAATCGGACAGTCACGGTCCGATATCTTAAAATATGTCGCGACAACATATCAACTCAAAGCGAAAAAGTTTTAGGTGACCATTTAGTCCTTATTTTAGGACATTCTCTGCAAAGGTATGGCCAGCCATTCCAGAGTTACAGGTTCGAAACCGGGAATGGGTAAAATAAAATTTAGAAAATACTAATAGTCAGAATGGCCGTGCCTCTAAGGCGCCTGGCAAAACGTTTAAATGTTAGGTTTTAAAGGTTGGAATATATACAGGCTGGGCACAAACCAATACCCCCCGCCCCCCCTAATTTCCATTGTCCTTGAAGAACTAAACTAGCAATATAAAAAATCGTAGCGAAGCACGGGCGAAACAGCTAGTAAGTACCTAAAGAATTAACCTTCTCATATTTGAAAGTTATTTACTATGTTAAGCACGGGCGAAACAGCTAGTAAGTACCTAAAGAATTAACCTTCTCATATTTGAAAGTTATTTACTATGTTAAGCACGGGCGAAACAGCTAGTAAGTACCTAAAGAATTAACCTTCTCATATTTGAAAGTTATTTACTATGTTAAGCACGGGCGAAACAGCTAGTAAGTACCTAAAGAATTAACCTTCTCATATTTGAAAGTTATTTACTATGTTAAGCACGGGCGAAACAGCTAGTAAGTACCTAAAGAATTAACCTTCTCATATTTGAAAGTTATTTACTATGTTAAGCACGGGCGAAACAGCTAGTAAGTACCTAAAGAATTAACCTTCTCATATTTGAAAGTTATTTACTATGTTAAGCACGGGCGAAACAGCTAGTAAGTACCTAAAGAATTAACCTTCTCATATTTGAAAGTTATTTACTATGTTAAGCACGGGCGAAACAGCTAGTAAGTACCTAAAGAATTAACCTTCTCATATTTGAAAGTTATTTACTATGTTAAGCACGGGCGAAACAGCTAGTAAGTACCTAAAGAATTAACCTTCTCATATTTGAAAGTTATTTACTATGTTAAGCACGGGCGAAACAGCTAGTAAGTACCTAAAGAATTAACCTTCTCATATTTAAAAGTTATTTACTATGTTAAGCACGGGCGAAACAGCTAGTAAGTACCTAAAGAATTAACCTTCTCATATTTAAAAGTTATTTACTATGTTGTAAATGTTTTTTTGTTTTTTTTTTCATTATTTTCAATGGTGAACCTATGGAATCGTCACGAAAAAAATTAATACCCTCACCTCAAAATTCAAAAAATTTTTTGAGGTGATGTATTTTTTTAGACAGTAAAATAATATCACTCTGATATGTATTACATTGGCCGAGACTTTTTTGTTCAAAATAAATATACTATAGAGCTCTATCTGCAGACTCCCATACGAACATGTGGTTTTGTTAATCCTTGCTTATCAACAAGATGCCATATGATAAGTATGCGGCTATCTGAGAGCAATTTTATAATTACCGAATTATACAAATAAACGAATCGTTCTTCGCAACAATTCTTATAATGCTATTTTTGTGATAAAATTGGGTTATTAGTGAATTATGAGAAGGGAGGGTACGGAGTTCCATCATAAAAACATGCTTATGTCACTCTCAGGAACGTGTAGAATCAGTGAATAAATTTTTACGACTTTTCATCAAGTAATGTAAGCGTAATGCGCGCATGACTGGACAGAGTTTTACTTTTAAAGGTATAGAACATAGATAAAGATAATACCTATTATAGTTTTACGAGTATGTACCATCAATATTCAAGAGGGGGGGGGGGNAAGGGGGGGGGGGGGATCGTGGTCTAATGAGTTGATACTTTTAGGTCTGCATATATACTTCAACCATAATAACTATTTTTTCACCCATTCTTTCTCTTACAACTTATAATGGACCCCCTCCATTATACATAAAGTGTATCTTTTTCCTAAGGACGTCATGCTGTGATTTCAATTAGGTACAAATGAGAAAACAAAAAAAGAATGTTTTCTGTTTAATGAATGGTACTGAGACATTTGCCATCTTTTGATGGCTAACCACGCAAATCTAACTCCCCCATCCCCACAGAGGGGAGTGGAATGATAAATACAAATTGAAAATATAATTTATATAATAAAAAAAACTCTGCGAATGTGACACATGGGTTTATATAATAAAAAAAACTATGCGAATGTGACACAGGGTTTATATAATAAAAAAAACTATGCGAATGTGACACATGGGTTTCTATAATAAAAACAACTCTGCGAATGTGACACATGGGTTTATATAATAAGAAAAACTCTGCGAATGTGACACATGGGTTTATATAATAAAAAAAACTGTGCGAATGTGACACATTGGTTTATATAATGAGAAAAACTCTGCGAATGTGACACATGGGTTTATATAATAGGCGACCTAAAACTTTCTCGCTTTAAGTTGATATGTTGTCGCGACAAAATTTAAGATATCAGACAATGACCGGCTAAATTCGGTCAAAAGTCGAAAAATCCGTCGTAACTCGAAAACGGTTCGACATTTTTGAATTTTGATAATTTTTTGGGGATNTAAGTTGCCCCTTCCGTGCTGCATACTCTTAGGAATTTCTAGGGGGGCAGCTGCCCCCCCCTTCCTACGCCCATGGTCATTTCCATCAATTTTTCCACATCTCTAAACAATTAGTGATACATACACATACATTTATTGTTGCATTGAGTTTTATTATTATAGATGATAGTTTTTTGTGTCTGTGTGGGTAGATAAAACTTTATCCATCCCAGCATTCCATTCTTGTATTTTCTGCATACCTAATATTATAAAGTTTGGTCATACCTTCCTATCTCCGGAGAGGTACCTAATATGATTAGAAACTAAAATATGAAACTTTTCCATGAAAAGTGTTCAAATTACAAAATAAGAAATTTGAATACAATTTCTTCCAACTCCGAAATATAAACTTCCCCTTTGATGAAGACCAATTTAAAACTTTTATTTACTTTTCTTTGTCCCTACAAACTCACTTTGTACCCCTTCTTTATCCGTATAAGAGGGGACTTTCGAGTAACACTTTTTTTTTTTTCAAAAACAAACTAATGCTTTCTTGATAAAGGTTGTTATATTATAAAGTAGGTACCGAATGCTTTAGTTTAGGTTTCACCAGTTCTTTTCAGGGCTTCCAAGGCCCGTAGACAGAAAATCCGGGCCGGGGGGAAAAATTTACGGGCCCCTCTATCATTTTTATTACAAAATCACTGTATGGGCAGTAATCATAGAAAAAGTAGGCAATTCACGATTTCACGTAGTTGAAGTGAAAAGGCGTGTACACTTCTTCTTGGGAACAAATAATTCGATTATTTGTTAGGAAATCTTAGGAAATCCTGGGCCTGGGGAGATTCCTCCCATTCCCCCCCTGCCTCTCGTCAGGCCTCAGGTCTCCAATCTGGTCACTTTTAATAGTTTTACCAAATTTTGAATACTTGTGAAGTATTTTCCCATTTTTGTGAGGATGGGGTGTAGTCAGTAAATTAATAAACCCTTGTCTCACATTGGTAGAGTTTTCCTCTGACATGTTATGAGCAATCTACACATTTGGTACATGTGTGATATGACATCATCATTCTGAGAATAGTACATATTAAAGCTGCTGCCACCAGTCCTTGGTTGACAGCGTCATTAAATAATATACAGTACTGTTCAAAATTATCGCACGAATCTGATTTTTCAAACCCATGCGATTCTTCTCAATTCTTTTTGGAGTCGGCGTTGTCTTCCTTAACTCCACGATGTCACAACCTTCTGTTTAGTGCCTACTCTCTTTAGCTGCATCTCTTCCTGGCATGGTAACCCTCGCTTTCTTCTCATAGTATCAATGCGTAGTAACTGCAATTTCCTGACGAATTTCCTCACAGTATCAAGATCATCTTGCTCGCTTTTCACAGTATTCATAGAAAATGTGTAGAAACTGCATTTTTCTGTTGAATTGTCATATTTGGTTCGAAACAGAGAGGATCGTTATCTAATGAAGCTGGCTTGCTCCCCTCAGGCTAAATTCAGATTTTCTCTCAAAGTATGAGTGTACAAAGGCTGATGAAAAAGTTGCGGGACTTTTTGAATAGTGCCTAAAGGGAGCATCCGAAAACGCTGCAGTAATGTTTAGAAATTGAAAATGATAAACCAAAATATAACATAATTATTTGCAGAATGTCAATTAAATTCCGAAATATTTATCCTTATTAAAAAAATTCTTTTGTGACATTTTTTAAATTTTTTTGACCAATATCGTAGGGTCGTAGGCTGGGTTCCGGGACTCAGTATTCTTTTTGTGCATTTTTTTTTTTCAAAATCTCGTGGGCTGTGTTCCGAAATCTGCTCATAAAACTAATAAACAGGACATCGTGTTCCTTGTACCTCTTATATTATTCAAAGTAAATTAATCTATGAAAATGAAGTATTAAGCAATCATCTTTACTATATTAGAACGCCATTCTGTTCTATGATGTACACCACTCATAAGAGAGACCTATGGAATCCAATTCGTGCCTTGGAGAGAAGAGACATGAATTGAAATTGTATTGTAAAAATATTCAACGATCTGTTGCAAAGCAGAACAACAGTCCAGGGTCCAAAATTTAACGTCGAAATAACAGGCTTTGCATTTGAATATTATTTTGAGGAGTATATTTTCTACAATGAAACAGTATGTACTTTTTATAAGAGCAAAAATAAGAGTTATTCAACCTCTAGACTTTAGAGGGACCTACCTATCTACATGACATCAAAGAGACAAGTTTAGTAGTGTTAGGTTACAAACATGATCTCGGTGCCCTGAACTGATACGAAAGCGGTTCCGGCGTATAACTTTTTTTTTTTTAAAAAAAAAAGGTTACATGATCTGGGAGGCCAGTTTTGGTGACAGTTCCGCGAGTGAATGGTGACCATGCATTCGGAATCTAAATGGTCGCTTTTTCATTACTCTCACAATTATTATGGTCGAGCCACAGTAATATAAACATCTTTGAAAGAAAGTTGAAATTGGTGTCTTCTTTTACCCAAATTTGAGACCAAAAACTCAAAAATAATATAATACAGTCGCTATAATAGATAGCACTACGTTTATACACGTTGGAACTTGGCCTTTTTTAAAGTGTTAGTTTTACAGTATGTCTCAGGATAGCCGTGCGGCAAATTAAATTTTTAACTAGGAATTGGTGGAAGGGTTGGGTAACATATTGTTCTATACTCTGAGGACGCCGGACTAGATGTTGACAATTCCGGTCCCTTCAATAGTGGTAAATATCTCAAATGCATGAGGATAAAATTCGGGAGAATTTAGGAAATTTAGTAGTTCATTGATGCTTGTGTGTTTTGGCGCCTAAAATATTTTTACCGACATAAAAGGGCCTCGCGTTGTAAAAACTTCACCGTCCTAGCGGGAAGTTAATCCGGACATACTCGGGGGGGTCTCATCGACAACAGGTGGCGTACCAGCAATGTTCTATGATGATTCTAATGTATATCAAATTAAAACGATTTATCTTGCCTACATTTTTAGGGATGACGGATTCCTTATATTATATGAGCAGTCGATGGCTAATCTTTTTTTCAACATACGATTATGAATGTATTCTGTATTCTGGCAGATAAAAAAAAATAATAAATCTTCATTTCACTGTAAAAATAAAAAGTATATTAATTAGAGCTGACTGTGAAGAACAGTGAAGAATGGGAGTTTCTAAGTATATTTATTTTTTATTTTTATGTGTGTTACTCTGATTCCTCTGACTATCGGAAAAACAATAAACAAGAAACTAATGCAAAATTAGAACTTATCAGATAACAATCAAGAAAACATTTCTTTGACGATCGGATGATCTCGTGTATTTCCGACTGTCGGAGGAATAACATACACAAAAATCAAATATACTCTCACTCTACTACTAATTGATCTAAACTCCCATTCTCGAGTCTTCAACCTACCTCTGATGATGCATTCAGGGGTGTACAAAACTAATAAGCAGCTCTAATCAAATTTCATTTATTTTTCATAGTTAAGGTTTTACCTGATTACACCAAATTAATATGAGATATTCAAGAAGGTCCATAGGGACACTGCAAAGTATCTCTTCTACTTTGCTGACCCCCCCCCAAATTCCTATTCTAAGAACTTGTGTCTATCACACTTTATGCTTCAATGGGCAACTCCCTTGGTTTGGTGCGTTTGACGACAAAGTCTTCTCTCGGATGGTAAGGTCCATACGGATCACCGGAAAAGTATCTCTTCTACTTTACTGACCCACCCCACCTTTTACTACTCTAAGAACTCGTGTCTGTCACACTATGTGCTTCGATGGGTAACTCTGTTGGTTTGGTGCCTTTGATGACAAAGTCTTCTCTCGGATGGTAAGGTCCATACGGATCACCAACAAAGTATCTCTTCTATTATTACTATCTAAGAACTTGTGTCTGCCACACTATGTGCTTCAATGGGTAACTCTCTTGGTTTGGTGCGGGTGACACAAAGTCTTCTCTCGGATGGTAAGGTCCATACGGATCACCGGCAAAGTATCACTTCTACTCAGCTGACCCCCCCCCCTCCCCCAATTACTATTCTAAGGACTTGTGTCTGTCACACTGTATGCTTCAATAGGCAACTCTCTTGGTTTGGTGCGGGTGACGACAAATTCTTCTCTCTGATGGTACGGTTCATAGGGGTCATCTACAAAATATCTTTTCTTCTTAAAGTCATTATTGACCATTTTCTCCAGCAGAGTGCATTGTGTTGAATTACACATAACGTGTTGTTTTAGACGATGTTTCTGTTTTTCGGATTTCTTCCACATTTTCTTCTTACGACCGCATTTAGCGTGAATCCACATTCCCCTGCAATTTAAAAGTATAATGAGAAGTTAATCGCGATGCATATTCAACTTAATAATATATAAATAGTAAATAATAAACCGATTCTTTGTGTTGTTATTATGTCACAATTTTGGTGCTCACTGCATCATTGTACGATTTCCCCAATATCTATCATTATCTTATGCTAATTACTTACTATGAATTTTTCAAATTTACCAACAACGTCCGGTCGGCATGCACATTTATTTCAATAGCTACGAATTATACTCACGAGGCTGAAACATTCAAACCACAGTGACAAATGATTGTCCCTGCCTGGATACGAACCGGGGGCTCCCGAATGCAGGATTAGTGCGGTGACCATTGAGCTATAAATGTCTGGTTTATTTAACTTTTTAATTTTCTTTCATCAGAACTATCTGTTTCACCTACTTATTCCTACATTGCTATTTGAGCTTTGATTTGAGTCCACCCTGTATATTTCAGCCAGCGTTTATTGCACGTTGAATACACCAATTCCCGTTAGATCACTGAAGTTAAGCAACGTCCAACGAGGCTGTACTATGTAGGTGTCCGCGTGGGTTCGCGCCCTCGTGATGCTGGCTTTATTCCGGCCCAACCCAGGCTGGGTGTGGTCAATGTGGGTAGCTGGTTTGCAAGTTTCCAGAGAATGGAGGGTAAGACCCCCTCCATTTCAACCCCGTCTTGAATGACCAATGAACGTTAAAGATACGTTATGCCAAATTTTTTTTTTTAAAAAAAAAAACTGTATTTAACTAATCACCATAACTGTATTTAACTGATTCTACCATTTTAATTAATCATGCATCTATAAATGGGAAGAATGGTTGATTTCTAAGAAAAACCGCTACTACTACTTACTTAAAAAAAAAAATACATTTTTGTAGTCGATACCAAATTATTTTACGAAAATATTCTTCTTCTTTCACTGCACTTTTTCTAATTTTATTTGAGATCGGTGTTACCTTCCTTGATTCTTGATCTCCAAAGGCCTCATCTAGAGCTTCTTTCTTTTTCCCATCGCTTCTTTCTTATCCTCTTCAACCTTATCTTTCCATCTTAGTTTTCGTCAACCTCTTTTTCTCCTTCCCTCTAATTCCAAAGTTTTCATTTTCTTCAAATAAATATCTTGGTACTTACCAGTCTAATCTATAAAATCTTTTAATTACTTCCTCTTCAGACAATCTTTTGCCTTTATCATAAGAAAACTTTATTACCGATCTAGTTTGGGATTGCACAATGCTCGGAATTCTGAGAAGAAAAAAAAAGTATATATAAACTATAATGGAATCATGGTGTACATACGGCTTTGCCATGCGCCTTAGAGACTTGGTCTTTCTATATGAATAGAGCTTTGTGGCATAAAGGCAAATGGCCAGACCAAGGTCTAGTGTTATTAGATATGTGCCTGTTACTACACAACAATCAACACAAGGTTATCAATATTTGGGGAATTATTTTTTTTAGATGAATGGACATTCTAATTCATAACAAAGCAAATAATTTAACCAAAAACATGGACTAAAGATTTAAAATTATACAAGATGTTTTAGACCCATTCGGCCACTATTTTTATTTTCTTATTTTTTTAACCGTCTAAGTACTGATTTACTTTACTTTCCGTGTCCATTACGGAAAGTTATGGTGGTTGAAGGGTTGGGTAGCATATTATGCTACTCTGAGGAAGCCGGACGTGATGTTGATAATCCCGGCCCCCTCCATGTCCTCCTTTTTTTTCTACGTCTTATCCCTCTCAAATGGTGTCGACATTTCTTGCCAGCCTTTTCCATGCTTCTCGATCAGATTTAAATGGCACATATCTCAAATAGAGGTAGATATCTCAAATTCATGTGAATAAAAATCCATGGGTTGGCTGAGATTGAATTAAGCCTTGCTGATTACCAGTCAGAGCATCTTACCACTACGCCACCAACACATATCAGAAGCTCTAAATAAAAAATCTGATGTGAATATAGCTCTGATAAAAAATTTGATCTGATATATAGGTAGTTTTTTTTAGAGTTACACAACTTTAAATTATAATAAAACGAAGAAAATATTTTTAATATCAATGAAACGGCTTTATTGGATAGACATTAATGTTTAAATATGATTTTGGCCATGTGGCCGCCAAGGCTGGCGCGTATAAGGCGCAATCTGGAACACCAATTTTCACAACATTTTCGCAGCATTTGCAGCCATTTCGCCAATAACTCTTCGAATATTGACTTCCAGGTGTTCAATGGTCTCTGTTTTATTTTTTCGACCTAGACAAGTGACTTTACATAACCCCAAAGAAAATAATCGAATGGGGTTAAATCAGACGATCTCGGTGGCCAAATAATTGGACCATTACGCCAAATTATTCTTTCATCAAAAGTTTCTTTTAGTAAATCAATTGTAGCGGCTGTGTGGCATGTGGCTCCGTCCTGTTGGAACCACATGTCAGATCAATGCCAGCTAATTCACTTGTCTACGTCGATAAACCAGAGACAATTGAACACCTGGAAATCGAACATTTGAAGAGTTATTGGCCGCAAATGCTGCGAAAAGTTTATTAAATTGGTGTTCCAGATTGCGTACCGCGCAGCCACATGGCCGAAATCATATTTAAAAATTAATGTCATAAAATTTTCTATCCAATAAAGCCCGTTTCATTGATATTCAAAATATATTCTTTGTTTTATTATAATTTAAAGTTGTGTATGTGTAACTCTATAAAAAACACCCATTACATATAAAAAATATTATTGGGCTGAAATCTTCAATGTCCAGTTTTCAAAACAAAATACGTTTTGAGGTCCCAAATATCAGTTTCAGCTATTAGAGTCTGTCTAATTGTGAATCATTGCTGAAAATCATAAAGAATGCCGTTCATTTCATCTTAAAAATTCAAGCCGTTCCTGAGATATAAGAGTGGTTCACAAATTGAAAACCACCCTGTTGACTTGATATACTTGTACATACCAAAGTTCAAGCTGTTCCTGAGATATAAGAGTGGTTCACAAATTGAAAACCACTCTGTGGACTTGACATACTCGCTTTTTACGCAGAATTTGTGTAAACCGTAAAAACAACATATTGTAAATCTATCAAAGGTTAAACCTCTGAGACCCAAAAAAAGTCTTTAATAAAGTTTTAGTAATAGGGTTTCGCATTCGAGTACAGAACAAAAAACCAGAAACATATCTTACTTGACTAAGTTGGATAGAGTTTCTTGTTTTAAACACACTGATGCCATACTATTTGGTGTAAATCTGGTGAGAGAATGAAAATGTGAATATTGCGTTAACCTGGCAAGTGTTGAAACAGGAGGTCCGCCTGTATTGAACATGACTGAAAATAAAATTCGTTGTTTTAAAATTTACCTGTTTGAACATTAATAAAATAATGGAAAGTAATCTCTTGGCAAGTCTACTGTCCACATTAGAGTACATACAAAGTATGCCCTCCATAGTGTGGGCAGCAGTCCGATGACGATTATATTAGGCATCTTTTATTTATTTTCAATATATGTGCAATGTGCATAATAATATATCTAAAAGTAGTTATAATGAGCAATACATTCTTTCCTGATTTTTAAATTAATATAAATAATAATCTTTGACATAATTATTCTTTAAAATATTTCCTACCTGTAAATAAATACGCCTATATTGGAAATATGTTAAATAATACAAAGTATTTATAAGACAACTATTATAGAACACATGAACTACTCAATATATATATATAGCTATTGTAAGTATATTTTTTTTCTATTCTGCTTCTTTTCCTCCACATATTGAAAAACTCCAAATCAGCAATCTTTAACTATATTTAGCAATAATTTTTATAATTCAGATCAAGGAATGGCTTAGGGAAAGCCATTCCCTGAACTTTGCTTTATATTTTTACCTAAACTAGTTCTATGAACTTTCAAATAATTGTCCCCAATTTAAGCTCCCGGGTATCCCAAAAGGGCCAAAAATTAAATCAAATTCTATAAATGTCCATACCAAGTTTTACCAAAATCGGACAAGGCCTTGAAGAGTTATCGTAGAAAGAATAGACCAACAGAAGTTTCAACTGTAAAAAATAGTGATTAGAGACTTCAGCCTAATAAAACTGCCAACAAAATTTGTGTATATGACACCGAGGTAAGACCATATAAACGTAACCACCATACCACACATGAATTCATGTCAGCGTGGTATGGTCGAATCATCAAATAAATCCTTGTAAGCTATAATGGAATATATACACACAGTTGGTACACTGACCGACTTATAATTAATCAACGATACTCAACAATGGCTAAAACCAGAGACTTAAAATTTGGCACACAGTTTTAATTCTTTATGTATGTACATAACGAAGGAAAAAATCTAAAGTTCAACTGGAAGCGAGTAATCGCCAAAAAGACATTTTTTAGCGATGCAATTGCAAACCAAAAACGAGAATAACCAAAACGCTCGGGAAAAATATGAAATTCACTCTATCATGGTTCGTATCCCAGCTATGGAATAATTTTCCAATATTTCTACCAAAAATAAAAACGATTTCCACAGCCACGGGAAAAGGCGCATACGAAGTTGCGGTCATAAAAATCAGAGTTCATCCGAACCAAAAAAGATTTTAAATGGTCTAAGGAACGTTTTATAATAATTAATTTAATATTTTAACTTCAGTACCTATCAGACCAATTGGACCGAAATTATGTTCTTGATCAATGCTGATGGTCTGAACGTTGCGTCTCCAATGATAATAATCTTACCTGATTTGATACGACCCAGAGTTCTGAAAATATTCTGCATCTTCTATCGATGATTTTTTTTACCTCATTCAAGATTGAAACCTTATAAAATATTCATCAATAAATTAAATTTTATTTATCTTTAATAAGTATTTTTAGGTAATTAATTTGATATTTAAAATCGAATTCAGAGTATAATTTATATTTCAACACAAAAAAATTGAGGATCCGGCTTTCCTAGCTTCTTGCTTCTTGGTGCTCTTTTCCAATTTACAATGTTGCCAGTTGCCAGGAGTCGAAAAATGAGTGTAGGCCAGAAAAGATAAGAAAATATCCCATATTTTAGAGATTCTTTTATTCCCATTTATTTATTCTTTTCACAAATTTTTTCTTGGATTTCATTTTTCGTTATTCTTATGAAATGCTTTTCCAAATTAAACTGTTTGAAAAGTAGTATTTTCCAAAATTTTAAATTAGATATAGATAAGATTTGTAAGTACGTAATGGCGTATTTACAAATGCCTTCGACAATGTTCAGTGAATTCGTTATGGTGAAATACTGTTCTACTGTGAGTTCAAGCGAGAAATGGGTCAGCGCCAATTTCAAACATCATGATCAGCTATTTCACAAATAGCAGAGTGGTTTTCCTGGTTGAGAGCTGCGAAGAGTCGAATGCTGAAGAAAACTTTGAACAGAGACTTCGGCCCAAGAGTTACAAAAGAAGGTAAGAATGTCCGACGTGCGATAACTAGTGGTTAGAGGTAGTGTAGAATGAGAATAAAAAATATCAGCTACAGGTGCTCCACCAGATTGAATCCGCCATTTGCACTTTCGGTGTCATTAGAAGACTTTTAATAGAAAGAACTGGGAGAATAACCTCAAGGCTCTGACGTATATATATATTATGGTTTCTGGGGCCAACGAATAAATTCAATTAGGAAAAACATTGTAAATAAGCTGAGGACTTGCTAGCGATTTTGTACAATCGCGATATGCGCTACTGCGACTTCTGTCAGCCACAATGCGACCCAATTGCTATCAGGTATACCCTTGGACGATAGCGAGTTAACTTAGAACCCAGGAACTCATCAGATGTGGCTCCACGACAATACAATATCTTGGAACGACAATGAACTGCGAAATCATCGGTGAAGCTAAGGAAAAACTAAAGCTAATCACACTCGAGAAGTAGTAGCTCGAGTGGGATAGCGGTAGTTTGGACCGTATAACGCACGCTTTCTTTCCCGAAACAAGGAAAAGCATGAAGATCCAACTGCTGCTCAACAGAAAGCTTACTTGGACACTTACTATAGAATGACGCTGAATCCTCAAGATCCCTTGTGGAGATGGGAAGTACGCGTTCGCGACACAAAGTATACAGTCATCTATAAAATCCTCCGATGTCCAGAATTCACGAGCCAACTACAGGATGTAGTTATGTCTCAAGGAGGAAACAAGATCCTGCAATGATTTGGATATCCCCCAGAGACCGACGACGCAACGCTGCAGTACCAGAGCAACGTGTAACGCGCAACAGATTTTGATCCACCGAAAACAATTGTGTGCATTTGGTCGAAAGATAGTTTCCT
Organism: Pachypsylla venusta; assembly: GCA_012654025.1. Taxonomy (NCBI): domain Eukaryota; kingdom Metazoa; phylum Arthropoda; class Insecta; order Hemiptera; family Aphalaridae; genus Pachypsylla; species Pachypsylla venusta. Next base: position 5,008,274 of record CM022875.1, read on the forward strand.
GAGGAAGGTTTCATTTTTTTTAAATCAAAAATGTCGGTCCGTTTTTTAGTTGCGGCCGATGTTCCATTTTTTCCTACAAATTTTAGCCAATATCTTAAATTTTGCCGCCAGAACATATATCAAGTATCAACTCCAAGCGAGGCTGGCCTTTTAGTTCAGTTTAATAGAAAGTTTTAGTTTTAGAAATGTCCTGGTACACAGATTATTGACGTTCTTTTTTTATATTACTTGTTTTTTAATTATTGTGAAAGCCATGTTTTAGGCGGTGATAATATTGCTACTCTTGACGTATTTTTTTACACGAAGTGTTTTTTGGGGGATATCACTCTTTTTTTATACTTTGAAAGAATATGCAATTTGCATTTCATTTCTTTTACTAGATTAATACATTTATCAAGGTTAAAGAGATTTAAAGAAGTTTAATGTTTCATTTCCACCAGAAGAAAGTAATGTCTAGTATTGACTTCTAGATTATTTTGAAGAAAGCAGACTTTTATTTAAATAAAAAAAATAAAAAAAATAGACTGTTCAGTGGAAGGTACCAACCACTAGGCGAGGTTAATGCCTGAGGCATTTTCTACCACCTAACCCTTAGAGCTCTATTTTTATGTGGTCAAATACTCAAATTAATGAGGAAAAAAAAACCCTGCCTCTGCTGGGGATCGAACCCACGCCCTCCTGTTTACCAGGCGAGCGCTTAACCACTGAGCTACCGAGGCAGGCTTATTATTATTAAATATTTTGGTTTATTATTATTAAATAATAATAAAACAAAAGTAATTGTTAAAATAAAAAACTATTCGGCATGGAAAGACATTGCAGAGTCATCCTCAATGCTGAAAGACTGTATTCAAAACCGCGTTCCCCCCAGGCGAAAGGAAAGTGCTCGAATAATAGCGAGGTGAGTTCTAATACGGACCCAACCCAGTACATGAGAGTAATGTTTGTTCGATTTTCCCGTTAGAATGATGGCGATTCTTTTCAAGAATTCATCAAATTTTCGATGTAATACGTCATTACACGAACAGATCAATGATGTAAACGAGAATCTCAAGTCCACGATCGCATAATTGTATGTATTTGTTGTATTTTTCGTTGGCATGAGTTCTAGCAATGGAGGTCCAGGTTTGGGAGAGATAAGGAGGTGCGTCAGCATTTACGATGCGGTTGTCGAAAAACACAGCCTTCCCGAACTCCCGAACATTGTTAACTTAAATATCTGCTATCAATGAAGTACCTCCATTGCCAGAATTAATCACAACGGGCTCAATCACAACATTAAGTTTTAAATGAATTAAAACAAAACACTTACAAAAACACAATATATAGTTATTTATAAAAAAAATAGTTTCGAATCATTCGATTCATCATCAGTCTAGTCGAGTCTAAACTAGTTTCTTTATAAATAGTGTTTTTGGTGTTTTGTTTTAATTTAAAAGTTAATATTTTTTAACACTTATAATTAACATGTTATTCAAAGTTCAAAGATTTCAACGACAACACCATTCCATGCCAAGTTATAAAATAAAATAAATAAATAAATTTTCTTTGTGTTATTATGTCACAACTTTGGTGCTCACTGCAGCATTGTAGGATTTTCCCAATATCAATCATTATCCAATTCCTTTGAATTTTTCTATTTTACCTACAATGCTGGCACCGGATCGCTATTCGCATTTATCTTCATAGCTACTCATTTTCCTCACGAGGCTGAGTGGGCCCCGAAAACATCCAAACCACAGTGACAAATTTTTGCCCTCGCCAGGATTCGAACCTGGGTCTCCCGAGTGCAAGACTAGTGCAGTGACCATTGAGCCATGGGAGCTGGTTCCATGCCAAGTTAGCCAAGCCCGCACATTCGTCCCTGAGAAGATCATAGCCATGATTCACCAGGCCACCTTTTTTTGCAATTCAGCGCATGAGTCATTTTCATGCCCTGACCTCATCCATCACACACTGGAGGCAGATGTCAATGCAGTTCGACATTGACTTGGGGATAAATTATAGTTATCTGCTGCTGTGCGTATTATAGTCAGCCATTGAGAAGATTTGCCTTGAATGATTCTCTCCAGTCTGCAGTGTGCGCTGTTGGCCTGGCGGAAGGTTGGACAAGATGGAGTTTTTGTGATTTTACCCAACGATCATGTTCATGGATGTTTAAATCCTATAATGATGTGAGCACAGCTGAGACATTGGTTGACAGTTTGACACTTGGAACGAATTTGCCCCTTTTTCAACAACATCATTGATCCCCAATCCACCGAGGCGTGCAGGGAGCCAAATAGGGAGGGAAGAAATAGCATATCGCATTTCGCGAATAGCATCTCGCAAGGCCTCATATTCCTCTTGGAAACCATCTAGTGCGCGTTGAATGAATGACTATTCAAAAGGTAATGATTTGGTGAACACCGCATAGGCAGGTTGGGACGGCTGTATAAATGTTGTAAAGTTTTAATGAAAAATTGATAAATAAATAAAAATAATATTGTAAAAGCACATAGCAAATCAGGTCTTTTGGCTTCTCTGTAATTATAGGTACGTATTTTCATCTAAAAGTAAAGTAAATGTATATTTGTGTTATTATGTCACAATTTTAGTGGGCGTCATAGCATCACAAGGTATTCTCAACAATCACTACAATTTAACAATTTTCTTATAATTCTTTAACGACTTGTCGCTATTACCATAGCTAGTCAATTGTCCTCAGGAGGCTGAGTTACCCCCAATCACAACCAGACCAAGTAGAAAATTTGAAAAACCTTTATCAATTTTTCGACCCGTCCAGGAATCGAACCCGGAACCTCCTTGATGCAAGCCAAGTGTAATGCGCACTCTGCCACGGAGACGTCTTTAATAGTTTCATCTAAAGGGAGAAGGAGATATAGGAGTAGGTGAGTAGGTGTCCCAAATCCCAAAGGCTATACTGACGAATGTTGATGGTAGAAACACAATGATTGATTTTAAACGTAATAAAAGAGAAGTTTATTAAACCAAGTACACCACTCTACGATTTACCGTTCTTGAGATATCGGACCGACCGTTCATAATAATGTTATTGTTTTCCACCTCGTATCTCAAGAACAGGAATTGGTATAAAGATGAAACTTTTGATATGAAGTCCAATCAACCAGACCTTTCAAACGAAATGTTTTCTGATAATGTTTGTATTAAGCTCGCCGGCGGGGCGGACAGCCTGTACAGCCACGGTAAGTCGTAGGGTGGTGAACTTTGTTTTAATAAACTTCTCTTTAAATTACCTTTAACGATCATACCACGTTGAATACACCAGTTCCCGTCAGATCACTGAAGTTAAGCAACGTCCGGGCGTGGTCAGTACTTGGATGGGTGACCGCTTGGGAACACCACGTATTGTTGGCTTTTTCCGGCCCAACCCAGGCTGGGTGAGGTCAATGTGGGTAGCTGGTTTGCAAGTTTCCAGCGAATGGAGGGTAAAACCCCCGTCTTGAATGACCAACAGATGTTAAAGAGACGTTAAGCCAAATTAAAAAAAAAAAAAAAAATGAATTATCGCTTGATGGTTAATCTCTTTTAAGATTTTTGAGCTACCCGCCGTTCAAACGATTTTCTTTAGTCCAAAATTAATCCCTCAAAAATAAGCGATATCTTGAGTGGTTCTCCAGATACTGGGGTTACCTCAGGTAAAACTTTTGGCTCACCCAATTAATTATTGAATAATAAATGAAGTTATAATATAAGTATACATTTTTTCACACTAGACTTATATTTTATTTTTTTTAACAGAAATTAAAGATAAAATATTTCATCCAATTCTTTGCCGAGAGGGAGCGTGCTCATAATAGAGTAGCTATTGCCTCGCTGAATTGCTTGTGAAATTCTTTGAACAAGAAACTGGTATGAGCGGGGATCACCAGAAACTCGGTGGAGAGCTGAACCAATCCTTTTTAAGAAAGAAATTGATTCAGCCGCCCAAGGTCCCAGAGTTTCCACCAAGAATGCCAGAAAAGTGTGGTTTTTCTTAATTCGAATATATTTTGTGCGAATATATTTTATGTATTTTCTTCGCGCAGCATTCTCGGCCCTCAGCATCGTTTCTGTTGGTCCTCGCAGGGGGTCGGAGCAGGTTGCATCCCATACCAGAGCACGCCCCCTCTCCCAGGCAACATTTGTTATATTTATGGATTGTAGAGCTCTTTTAATAATTTGATTTAGCTCCGCGTGACGAGAATGTCTTTTGCAGTGCATGGTCTGTATATTTTGATTTTTCACTGTCTATTGCAATTGGACTTGAAATCCTGATTTTAACATACCAAATGTAACGCCACCATTGCCCATAATAATATCACGCCACTCTGTCCGTTAATTTTTCCTTTTAACTTAGTCAGCACTTTGCTGAATACCGACCGAACCGAGTGAGTTGCAGCAGTGCACATTGGCCACCAGTTCGTTGGTATTTGGATTTGAAAGTGTAAAGACAATTCAGAACGAAGATAGTATAAAAAGCCTAATCGATAGCCCTTCATTTGTACCGATTTGTTTCAAAATATGGACATTTGTACCGTTATCGAGAAAAATTGAAATTTGTCATGAGTAAGTACCGTGCTGTGTCATGTTAACCTACTGAAAAACAATCAAACTTCCTCAAAATTTGAATTGAAAGTAACATAGTTTTTTTAAAAATATAAAAAAATACAGAATAGTGTTAATACTAAATGTAACAAGAAAAATGACTCCTGGGGGGGTAGAAATCTCCACGAATTTGAGTTTTTTTTTGTGCCTGGCAAAAGTGTCTTTCTTTTATACATACCTATCCCTAAAACAGAGGGGGTTGAAATCTCCGGAATATTGAGAGTATACGTTTGTGCACGGCAAAGTCTCTTTCTTGAAGACAGTCATACCTATTTACAAAATCGTCAGTCTGGTCCGGTCAAAAATGGGGGGGCTGAAATCTCCAGGATTTTGAGAGTATATTTGTGCATGGCAAAAGTGTCTTTCTTTGATACAAACCTATTCCTAAAATTGCCAGTCTGGTTAGGTCAAAAAATGGGGNGGGGGGGGGGGGTGAAATCTCTGGGTTATTGAGGGTATGTTTGTGTGCATGGGAAACGTGTCTTTTGGTACAGTTATATTTATCCCTAAAATGGCCAGTGTGGCCAGATCAAAAGATCAGAGGGGGTGGGGTGAAGTTAAGACCCTACAACAAATATCTACCTATGAATTCCACTAAATTGTTTCAAGGAATTTATTCTAAAGAGGTGAAACGGTGAGAAAGGTAATATTGAGTTCGATCATTGTATGCGAATAAAAACTTGAATTTTTTTTATTCGGGGGATCCCGACCCGGAACCTCCTCCCCCCTTCCCTAGTATGCACCACTGTGTACAGGCCACTAATCCACCATACACAAGATCCATACTTTACTCAAATAAGCACAAAACTTCCAGAATACTTACTGCAAACACATTCAAAAAGATCGAGGCATCGACTGTTCATATAATTTAAGGAATCCTTCATCATTAAAAACGCCAAAAAGCCTAATGAGTTTCTCTCTATATGCACCGACATCTGCATGGGGCATGTATGGTACACCAGCTGCCCTCAGTATAGTATCAAGGTGATCCCTCTGAAAACAAAACGAGTTATAATGGATATTGTGAGAGATGTGAGATGTCTTAAGAGATGGCTTTGAGAGGACGTTTGTCTTCTGGATACGGTGGAAGGAAGTTGGATGTAACACTTGATCAGATCTTATAATTGTGGTGAAACAGGCGCTGGTCTTTATCTTTCGGAGCTTGTGCACTTCCTATGTCTAAAACTGATCTGATCCCCTCTTAGGAAATCTCCTAGGACTTTTTACTGCCGTCGACCTTCATCTCTCTGGCAATATGATTTCTCTTGTTTATGTTCCTTGCCATATTCGAGATGACGTCGTACAGTACTNCCCTTTCAGATTCCAAACTATATTCTGAGATTTCCGATCGAATGGCAATGGGCATTTTTCTATCTGTCTATGCCTACAACTTCAGAGAATTCAAAAAATCCTTGCCGTTCAAAATTAATATTAATAAAAAAAAAAAAAAACTTTGTCACAATGACAGATTCAATCAATTTATATTTAAAATAAAATCCGTTATGGTCCGTCCCGATCCTTGGTACGCAAACCCCCCAGGTTTAATCAACTGGGCTATTTGGTCGACAAAACACTCTGAGAAATACTGAAAATGTAAAAATAATATCATTAAAAAGGGCCAAGTTTCAAGCAGTATTTAAAAAAACAGCCTATGTACGTATATAGTGAAAACTATTACAGAGACCACATTATGTTTGAGATTTTGGTTTCAAATTTGGGTAAAAGAGGACACCAAATTTCCAAAGATGTAGTTATATAAATTTGAGGAGAAAAAGAACAGAGATTCAAAATTTGAAAATCACTGCAGAAGATGTTCTGTTACATCGAGGACTTCCATCTTTTCTTTTTCTAAAAACTCTTTTGACGAAATTGAAGAACTACTGCAAAGGTAAGGTGTACAAAATTTTATTTCCACTTGGAATTAATTCGGCCCTGTGTAGAATACAGATCTAAAATAAATCTGAAAAAAAAAAAAAATCTTGTACTTTTCAACCATGCATTATAAAATGGATACTTTTAACATTTCTGAGGCTTTCCCTGTGCCCCAATTTGAAATACATCTGTAATAAGTTACCCCTTTTGGAATAAAGAAAGGCGTGTTTTAGTCTGAACACCGTGGGTATCACATATGCCCATAATTTCCTTTCTCTATGTCCCTGAGTGTCTCACAATTTTTGAATCAAACTGATTCCTGGTGTGGACACAATCTTTACTCACAGTAGAGGTTGAATCACTACTGTTTCTGCCCTAATTAAAAGTACATACCGTTTCATTGTTAAAGACATAATCTTCAAAATAATATTCAAATACAAAGCCTAATATTTCTACTTTAAAGTTTGGACCCTGTACTGTTGTTCTGTTTTGCAACAGATCGGTGAATATTTTTACAATACAATTCCCATTCATGTCTCTTCTCTCCAAGGCACGAATTGGATTCCATAGGTCTCTCTTATTAGTGGTGTACATCATAGAACAAAATGGTTTTCTAATATAATAGAGATCATTGCTGAGTATTAGATTTTCATTTATTAATAAGCTTTGAATAAAATATGAGCTAGCTCTGCTAACTGAATTAAGATTATTTGAATTGGTAACTTCGAAAGCGGGAAGCATTCTGAAATAGTTCATGTCTGTAAATAATAATGAAAAAATAATTCTCTAAGGCCGCCATGATCGAGCCCAAAAATTCCATGAATATAATGATAAAATTCCATGAACATAATTATGAAATTCCGTGAACATAATGATAAAATTCCATGAACATAGTGATGAAATTTTATAAACATTATGATAAAATTCCATGAACACAAAAATAAAATTCTATGAACATAATGATAAAATTCCATGAACACAAAAATAAAATTCTATGAACATAATGATAAAATTTCATGAACAGAAAAATAAAATTCTATGAACATAATGATAAAATTCCATGAACATAATGATAAATGTGAGAACAAAACCACTTTCAATAAAAAATAAACAACTTTTGATTGTTAAGGTACCCGCAGGTACAAAAGGAAGAAGTTAAAAAACAGATAGAAAAAAATGGTAAAAAAAACTTTCTCTTCCTTAATCATTCTATCAAACTGCCATCGAATGTAGACGTTGCTCTTCTAAAGTTTGAAGTCTTTTAGTGATATTATTATTATATTTTTTTTCTTCTGACGTTCACCTTTATTTTAACAAGATTTTGCAGCCTTCGGCTGTGGACTTTACTCTTTAGTTATAGTATTATTTTAAAAAGATTTAGCAGCCTACGGCTGTGGACTTTGTTCTTTAGTGATAGTATTATGTTCANGTGGACTTTACTCTTTGGTCATAGTATTATTTTAAAAAGATTTAGCAGCCTACGGCTGTGGACATTGCTCTTTATTGATAGTATTATTTGGAAAGATTTTGCAGCCTTCGGCTGTGGACTTTGCTCTTTAGTGATAGTATTATGTTCAAAAGATTTAGCAGCCTTCGGCTGCGGACATTGCTCTTCATTAATAGTATTATTTTGAAAGATTTTGCAGCCTTCGACTGTGGACGTTCTTCTTTAGTGATAGTATCCAAATATTTCCAAACTTCAAAAATGACCCAGAATAGTGAAATTATGGCCCAAAAGTAATTTTTTTAGCCAAAAAATGTCCAAAATTCCTGCACGATTACAATACTTTATCTTCCATAGGAAGGGAAACTAAAAATGTTAGACGATAACATAATCAAACACACAGACACTCTATTGTCAAGCCTACGTTTGAATTGAATAGCTTTTATGTTTTGTTCCCGATTTAATGTAAATTTTATCCTTACCTCGTATATTTTCAAGAGTAAAGTTGGTTTGGTCTGCCATTAATAGAATTGGTTTCAACATAACATGGTTTGGATCCATCAGCACGTACCCATCACTATTCAAGTAACGAAACTTAAAGACGGCTGAAACACAAAAGACAAAAACAAGAGTTGTCAGCGCTGCACGCTGCACGACTACTGTATGGCAAATCCTAAAAATCAGATCATTAGGACTTAAAAATCTTAAATGGAAACACTTTTCTCATTGGGTTGACGTTGGATCTGTATGTGCGAGTATATACCATAAAAATCGAAGAAGTTCTCCAAATGATGCACAAGGGTGCTCGCAGATAGTCACATACGTGCTGATCTTATTGCAGAGCACACAATATCTTCGCATATATGCCAGGAAAAACAAATTCACAGGATTTTATGGGAGTCTGCAAATTGCCCGATCTGCGCACTCCCATTAGAGCAGGGGCATTTGTTTTTCATTGCACATATGCGAAGATGTGTGCTATGCAATAAGATGAGTAACTATGCAGTGATATGCATAGACTATGCATTGTTAGGGAACTATGGGGTAACTTGACATTTCTGTTAATATTGCATACATTTCAAGGATAGACTGTGTTCAGTTCGTGAAAATACTCACCGGCTAAATGATTGTGAACAAATCTTTTATCATCTATTTCNATAGGGTTTATTGTTTATTCTATGAAAATGATCTTACTTTATGAAACTGTCAATACTATCGGATGTATAAACTCAGTATAAACATCCTCGCAGTATACATAAATATGGTTTATTGTTTATTCTATGAAAATGATCTTACTTTATGAAACTGTCAATACTATCGGATGTATAAACTCAGTATAAACATCCTCGCAGTATACATAAATATGGTTTATTGTTTATTCTATGAAAATGATCTTACTTTATGAAACTGTCAATACTATCGGATGTATAAACTCAGTATAAACATCCTCGCAGTATACATAAATATGGTTTATTGTTTATTCTATGAAAATGATCTTACTTTATGAAACTGTCAATACTATCGGATGTATAAACTCAGTATAAACATCCTCGCAGTATACATAAATATGGTTTATTGTTTATTCTATGAAAATGATCTTACTTTATGAAACTGTCAATACTATCGGATGTATAAACTCAGTATAAACATCCTCGCAGTATACATAAATATGGTTTATTGTTTATTCTATGAAAATGATCTTACTTTATGAAACTGTCAATACTATCGGATGTATAAACTCAGTATAAACATCCTCGCAGTATACATAAATATGGTTTATTGTTTATTCTATGAAAATGATCTTACTTTATGAAACTGTCAATACTATCGGATGTATAAACTCAGTATAAACATCCTCGCAGTATACATAAATATGGTTTATTGTTTATTCTATGAAAATGATCTTACTTTATGAAACTGTCAATACTATCGGATGTATAAACTCAGTATAAACATCCTCGCAGTATACATAAATATGGTTTATTGTTTATTCTATGAAAATGATCTTACTTTATGAAACTGTCAATACTATCGGATGTATAAACTCAGTATAAACATCCTCGCAGTATACATAAATATGGTTTATTGTTTATTCTATGAAAATGATCTTACTTTATGAAACTGTCAATACTATCGGATGTATAAACTCAGTATAAACATCCTCGCAGTATACATAAATATGGTTTATTGTTTATTCTATGAAAATGATCTTACTTTATGAAACTGTCAATACTATCGGATGTATAAACTCAGTATAAACATCCTCGCAGTATACATAAATATGGTTTATTGTTTATTCTATGAAAATGATCTTACTTTATGAAACTGTCAATACTATCGGATGTATAAACTCAGTATAAACATCCTCGCAGTATACATAAATATGGTTTATTGTTTATTCTATGAAAATGATCTTACTTTATGAAACTGTCAATACTATCGGATGTATAAACTCAGTATAAACATCCTCGCAGTATACATAAATATGGTTTATTGTTTATTCTATGAAAATGATCTTACTTTATGAAACTGTCAATACTATCGGATGTATAAACTCAGTATAAACATCCTCGCAGTATACATAAATATGGTTTATTGTTTATTCTATGAAAATGATCTTACTTTATGAAACTGTCAATACTATCGGATGTATAAACTCAGTATAAACATCCTCGCAGTATACATAAATATGGTTTATTGTTTATTCTATGAAAATGATCTTACTTTATGAAACTGTCAATACTATCGGATGTATAAACTCAGTATAAACATCCTCGCAGTATACATAAATATGGTTTATTGTTTATTCTATGAAAATGATCTTACTTTATGAAACTGTCAATACTATCGGATGTATAAACTCAGTATAAACATCCTCGCAGTATACATAAATATGGTTTATTGTTTATTCTATGAAAATGATCTTACTTTATGAAACTGTCAATACTATCGGATGTATAAACTCAGTATAAACATCCTCGCAGTATACATAAATATGGTTTATTGTTTATTCTATGAAAATGATCTTACTTTATGAAACTGTCAATACTATCGGATGTATAAACTCAGTATAAACATCCTCGCAGTATACATAAATATGGTTTATTGTTTATTCTATGAAAATGATCTTACTTTATGAAACTGTCAATACTATCGGATGTATAAACTCAGTATAAACATCCTCGCAGTATACATAAATATGGTTTATTGTTTATTCTATGAAAATGATCTTACTTTATGAAACTGTCAATACTATCGGATGTATAAACTCAGTATAAACATCCTCGCAGTATACATAAATATGGTTTATTGTTTATTCTATGAAAATGATCTTACTTTATGAAACTGTCAATACTATCGGATGTATAAACTCAGTATAAACATCCTCGCAGTATACATAAATATGGTTTATTGTTTATTCTATGAAAATGATCTTACTTTATGAAACTGTCAATACTATCGGATGTATAAACTCAGTATAAACATCCTCGCAGTATACATAAATATGGTTTATTGTTTATTCTATGAAAATGATCTTACTTTATGAAACTGTCAATACTATCGGATGTATAAACTCAGTATAAACATCCTCGCAGTATACATAAATATGGTTTATTGTTTATTCTATGAAAATGATCTTACTTTATGAAACTGTCAATACTATCGGATGTATAAACTCAGTATAAACATCCTCGCAGTATACATAAATATGGTTTATTGTTTATTCTATGAAAATGATCTTACTTTATGAAACTGTCAATACTATCGGATGTATAAACTCAGTATAAACATCCTCGCAGTATACATAAATATGGTTTATTGTTTATTCTATGAAAATGATCTTACTTTATGAAACTGTCAATACTATCGGATGTATAAACTCAGTATAAACATCCTCGCAGTATACATAAATATGGTTTATTGTTTATTCTATGAAAATGATCTTACTTTATGAAACTGTCAATACTATCGGATGTATAAACTCAGTATAAACATCCTCGCAGTATACATAAATATGGTTTATTGTTTATTCTATGAAAATGATCTTACTTTATGAAACTGTCAATACTATCGGATGTATAAACTCAGTATAAACATCCTCGCAGTATACATAAATATGGTTTATTGTTTATTCTATGAAAATGATCTTACTTTATGAAACTGTCAATACTATCGGATGTATAAACTCAGTATAAACATCCTCGCAGTATACATAAATATGGTTTATTGTTTATTCTATGAAAATGATCTTACTTTATGAAACTGTCAATACTATCGGATGTATAAACTCAGTATAAACATCCTCGCAGTATACATAAATATGGTTTATTGTTTATTCTATGAAAATGATCTTACTTTATGAAACTGTCAATACTATCGGATGTATAAACTCAGTATAAACATCCTCGCAGTATACATAAATATGGTTTATTGTTTATTCTATGAAAATGATCTTACTTTATGAAACTGTCAATACTATCGGATGTATAAACTCAGTATAAACATCCTCGCAGTATACATAAATATGGTTTATTGTTTATTCTATGAAAATGATCTTACTTTATGAAACTGTCAATACTATCGGATGTATAAACTCAGTATAAACATCCTCGCAGTATACATAAATATGGTTTATTGTTTATTCTATGAAAATGATCTTACTTTATGAAACTGTCAATACTATCGGATGTATAAACTCAGTATAAACATCCTCGCAGTATACATAAATATGGTTTATTGTTTATTCTATGAAAATGATCTTACTTTATGAAACTGTCAATACTATCGGATGTATAAACTCAGTATAAACATCCTCGCAGTATACATAAATATGGTTTATTGTTTATTCTATGAAAATGATCTTACTTTATGAAACTGTCAATACTATCGGATGTATAAACTCAGTATAAACATCCTCGCAGTATACATAAATATGGTTTATTGTTTATTCTATGAAAATGATCTTACTTTATGAAACTGTCAATACTATCGGATGTATAAACTCAGTATAAACATCCTCGCAGTATACATAAATATGGTTTATTGTTTATTCTATGAAAATGATCTTACTTTATGAAACTGTCAATACTATCGGATGTATAAACTCAGTATAAACATCCTCGCAGTATACATAAATATGGTTTATTGTTTATTCTATGAAAATGATCTTACTTTATGAAACTGTCAATACTATCGGATGTATAAACTCAGTATAAACATCCTCGCAGTATACATAAATATGGTTTATTGTTTATTCTATGAAAATGATCTTACTTTATGAAACTGTCAATACTATCGGATGTATAAACTCAGTATAAACATCCTCGCAGTATACATAAATATGGTTTATTGTTTATTCTATGAAAATGATCTTACTTTATGAAACTGTCAATACTATCGGATGTATAAACTCAGTATAAACATCCTCGCAGTATACATAAATATGGTTTATTGTTTATTCTATGAAAATGATCTTACTTTATGAAACTGTCAATACTATCGGATGTATAAACTCAGTATAAACATCCTCGCAGTATACATAAATATGGTTTATTGTTTATTCTATGAAAATGATCTTACTTTATGAAACTGTCAATACTATCGGATGTACAAGTAAGTGATATTACTTGGAGAATGACTTGTATCTCTCCCATAATATGTTGCATAACATTCCAGTCATCTATTTGAAATCCATGAATTTCGTCACCAAACAGTGCCTTAGTGGTTGGTTTTCGAAGCGTAAAGTGATCAGTATTAACATAAGTACAACCCCATTTTCTATAACCTCTTTTTGCGGAACCTACAAAGAAATCATTATGGCATACTGTATGAGCAACAGGTTTGATTTAATTTGATGAAACTCTCACAGTGTTCATAAGTATCTGCACTTTGTTGACGAGTTTCCATCTTTAGTAGGTAAAGGTTTCCTAACGCCAAACCTTCTGCCTTCTGTATATATACGGGCTTAAGACCGTCACCTGGCTTGCTTTCCTCGGTTATTCCTTTGGTGCTGGGAAGCACGAGAATGTCTCTATTGAAATACGAGCTGGAAATAATATAGAGAGTAATTGTATTGAGGGATTATAGCGGTTTTCGAGATTCTGAGACATACTTACTGGTTTTCGAGATTCTGAGACATACTTAGTGGTTTTAAAGATTCTGAGACATGCTTACTGGTTTTCGAGATTCTGAGACATACTTAATGGTTTTCGAGATTCTGAGACATACTTAATGATTTTCGAGATTCTGAGACATATATACTTACTGGTTTTCGAGATTCCGAGATATACTGGTTTTCGAGATTCTGAGACATACTTACTGGTTTTCGAGATTCTGAGACATACTTACTGGTTTTCGAGATTCTGAGACATACTTACTGATTTTCGAGATTCTGAGACATACTTATTGGTTTTCGAGATTCTGAGACATACTTACTGGTTTTCAAGATTCTGAGACATACTTACTGGTTTTCGAGATTCTGAGATATAATTACTGATTTTCGAGATATACTTACTATTTTGATGCAGGCAAGAGATTACAAAGAGAGCACCGAAAATGAATTTGACAAGAACCCCCATGATATAACAATAAACTAACAAAGAACTAACTAAAACTTCGCTTTCTATGTCTGACTATCGTCGCGTGATTTGGGGTCATGACATGCTCATTCTGTGAATGATGCTGGAAAAGCAGCTATTCCCCCCCCAAAGAATCACTTCGCGGTAGAAGATTCCCTGCCAAGTTCAAAATAGTGCCTGCCCAAATATTACAACTTTGTTCTCCCCTTTTCTACCTTCCTTTTTACTTGTTATTTCAGAACTCTCCTTTTGTGTTTGTGGGGACCTCAAAACGTTTTTTGGAATTGAAAACTCAAATTCGATAATTTCAGCCCATCACAATATTTTTTTATATATTATATACCTAAGGAACGTCGTGCGATGTTCATTGTTCACACCAGATTTTTACACTTTGAATCTTACTTTCGCCCTTGTCGAGTTTTCAATGCCAAAACACATTTTGAGGTTCCCAGAGCCCAAATTTCGAGTTTCAGCCATTGGTCCCTGTGTGTTCCTACGTCTATCAGTTTGTCCTTCTGTCTGTAAACAAGATATCTCAAGAACGGTAAGTGCTAGAGGCTTGAAATTTGAGTAGTATTTCAGTTTTATCGAAGTTACTGTTGGTGGTTTTTCGCCGCTCTTTAGCGATTTTGATTAATCCCGCCTAAAAAGAAAACGTTAAGAGCTAGAAATTTGGTGCCTATTAATATTAATATTTTATCCAATGATTTCGCTAAGACGCACCTTTGTTGAAAAGTTTAATATGCCATTGTCGATTCCTGCCTAAAAGGGAGCGGTAAGTGCTAAAGGTTTTTTGTACCTGTTTATATCTATTTTATGCATAGAATGCAAAATGATACTTTTTATTGAAATCGCATATACTTTTGACGCTTTTTAGCGGTTTTTACGAGTCTGGCATAAAAAGAAAACGGTAAGAGCTAGAGATTGAAATTTGGTGCCTATTCATATTAATTTTATGCAGGGAGTGCGTCACGACATTTTCAATTGAAATTCAATCTATCTTTTCTGATTTTTAGCGGGTCTGACCGATTTTTTTGTGTTATGCACAATCCACAAATGCCGTAAAGAAGAACGGTAAGTGCCAGATCTTAAAATTTGGTGTCCATTTATATCAATTTTATGTGTTGCACCTACGCGTCTCGAACTTGAATCAATTTTAATTCAAATGGAATGTACCTACCGTTGTCGGTTTTGCCGCTGAATATGGGTTTCATGAATACTGTCTGGAAATTGAACTCAAGATTTGGGCTCTGGAGAACTCAAAATGTGTTTTGGCATTGAAAACTCGACATCAAAAATTTCAGCCCATTACAAAATTTTCTTCATATTTTTATAGATAAGGAAAGTCGTGTGATGTTCACACCCAATTTTTTTTATCTTGGCGGGGCGGAGAGCTACCGCGCTAATTAATATTTTCCAACCCAATTTATTAAGCGAATAGACGTATGAGGTGTCATTTTTAAAGCCAAGTCAACCATAAATTATTATATTAATAGGCATAGTGTGTCTGAAAATAATAAACCAAAAAGTCATTATCAAGTTCATATTATGTTATTATGTACATTTCTCTAGGTAAAACATGAAGCTTTTCTAACAAGATACTTAATCCTTACATAGAACATTGTTCCCGCCACGTCTGTCTGTTCGCGATAAACTCAAAAACTCGAGACATTTCACTCTTACGAAAGAACGGGTAGAGTAAAATTTAGTAAAAAAAAAAAAATTAGCTTAGAGTACCATTTATCCTTTACTAGCAGGATACGCCCGCTTCGCTTGGCGCCTTAGAGGCATGGCCGTTTATAGTTTCAACCCCAAAAGTAGCCTATGTCCTTTCCTAAAGTTTAGTCTATCTCCATACCAAATTTCATCAAAATCGGTTCATTAGTTTAAGCGTGAAAGCGTAACATACATACAGACAGACAGACAGATAGACAGACATACAGAGTTACTTTCGCATTTATAATATTAGTATGGATTGTAACACAGGTGCGATCATATTCCTCGTGTTCCTGCCAAAAAAATCATTTTCATCAAACGATTGTGCCGATAATTTAGGACGCTTTTTTCTTGAGTTTTTTTTTTTAAGGAACCGTCTGTGGCCCTTCGGAGCCCCCTTGAATCCGTGGGTTCCATGCAACCGCATTGGCATAGTTGAGTCACTAAATGAAAGCAATTACAGGCTTTCCAAAAAAGTATGCAAAAAAGATCGAACAATAAAGTTCGGTCATATTTCCGTACTATATTAAGAAATGTTCACACGATCAACAAAATGTTGTTTTATTATCATTACTAGTGGAGGTCTAGAACAGGAGGATCTCTTGAATCGATAGAAATTTTTGTGATAACATTGTGATAAGCTTTCAGCTAATAATTAATAATATTACACATAGAACAAATATTTTTGCCAATTAGGTATGAAATTAATAAATAATAATTGCATCTAAATTTCAGTAAACACTCAAGATTTTTTTTTTATTTGTGAAATTCTATTCGAAGTAACTTTTCTTATCTTTTTATTACTTTATCCTGTCACTTACAAGGTGTACTATTAACCTTTCCTAATTAAATAAATTGTGTTTGCGTTTTATCGAATAGGAAATTGAATAATTAAGTAGCAGCTTTCTACATGGTTCAACATTCAATAAACAATCCGAAATAAAATTGAACTAGACAAAGATTATATAGGTAAGTTGTAAAATAAATTGATTAATAGCAATAATAGTAACTAGGTACAATAGTTTCGTTTGTTTTGTAACTATTGTTAGATCCTGGATACACATCACGCTAGCCCGGAGTCGTTTTGTTATATATATTACCAATTCAAGTCTGATTTTCACCAAACTTGTTTTAATATGTTACTTAGACTGTAAATATAAGAACTGGGTCTGGAATTCAACCTAAAATGAGTTAATTTTAGATTCGTTTTAGAAAAGTTGAATTCAACCAAGTTTAAATTGTTTTGTTTTTCTCTCTCAAATTCTGTTTGCTGATTTAATGGTAAATAGTTGCTAGAAATCACTATCATTTCTATTTTGTGACATTGACAGGATATGCCAGCCATAAGTGGAAATTTACATGTAAAATCCTGTGGGACGACTAGAAAGTGCAAACCCTGTATGGGTATTCATATTCCATTAACACTTCTCAATAAAATTACAACCAGAACACTAGTAGCCTAAACTTTTCTTTGTGCCTATTAATACTTTTGCTAGTTGTATCCAAGAGCCAAGAGTAGGATGCCGTTTTTCCTAATTGGTTTTAGAATGGTCTTATACACTAGTAACTGATTTTATAGTGTCAGTGCTGAATGAAACTCTTGAGCGAATCTATCATCAAAGATAGTATCTATATTCTACACCATCACATATATGGAGTTTAATAAGTTGACATAAAAAAAAAATATATAATAATAATAACATAACATTGTACCCAGCTATAGATTGTTATGCTGTGTTTTAGCACCTTACAGTATGTAAGCAGCATGTTTTTGTTTTGTTAAAAAAATAAAATTGTTTCTCTCTGTCAAATTGTTCATCTCCTATTTCTAGACTATGCCCATTGTCAATCAAGTGTTTGGAGTTGAACTTATAGAACAACTGAAGCTAGATTTTCAAAACTCTCAATCAGACGTGGCGGCTCAATCCTCGCCCAGGTACTTTACCTACTGTTTTAAATTTTTGATTGAACGTTTATAAGATTGATTTAGTTGCTTCCCGTAGATGTCATTTCGGAGTTTGTTCATTCGTTCTGTACCTCATTTTGGATTTCAGCTTTATAACTACTACCAATTTAAGGCAGTTACAGTGAAAATAGGGTATCTTCGAGCTGAAAAATAGATATAGACTCTTGTATTATGGTGCGTGTTCCTCGGGACGACTGCAACGATTATTAGTGAACGATGATCGTTGTAGGATTCTATTGGAGCACTATTGTAATTGCATTTCAGTGAGACCGTGTTCCTCCCAACGACTGTCAGGCTGGTCGTACAAGACGGTCGGTTGAGAGTCGTTCGGAAATTCTAGAATATAATCGTAGTCGTTACGGGCTATTTCATGTGAGTTGATCAATTTCTATGATTCTTTGAGGATATCGTTCTTTATTAGTTCCAACACGTAGTCAACAAACTGCTCAACAGAAAGTCGAAAAAAATCGCCAAACATTTGGTCGTCTAGGCGCAGGTAGTTTCTTATCAATTTTTGATAAACTCCTTATTCATATTTTAGCAGAAACATTGGGCGTATTGTGGCCCCCTTAATACCAAACAATTGGTAGACTATTTCGTCTTCCTCCATCTCTTGAATCAAAAGGCACTGGAGAATTTTCCTCTTACGTGCAGATAAACTAATTTTTATCAGAGAAGTGCCCAACACAAGCTTCTTAATCGGTGAACGATAATTGTTGGTGGTTATGTTCTTCGGAACGATTTTAACTGAGAGTTGTGTACGATTTTTTGCAGTCAGTGTGCTACAATAGTCGTTCAACGATTCAGTCGTCTCAAGAAACACGCACCTTTAACCCTAAAATTTTTTGGAGAAAAATGAATTTCGAAAATTGTCGCTTATTGTTTTTTTTTTATATTGACGATAGTGTACTCTCAAATGCCATAATGTCAACAAATGCCTTTTTGTTTGTTTGTTTGTTTATTTGACTTCTCTTTAACATCTAAAAGACGGGGATATTTCGAAACTTACAAAGACAGGAATATCTAGCACCACGAGGGCGCGAACTTACGTGGTCACCCACTTAGTAAAACATCACTTGACGTTATTTAATTTCAGTGATCTAACGGAAACTGTTGTGTCCTACATGTAATAGGCACTGGCCCACCTAATGATAATGATGAATTTCTTTTCAGACGGAATTTCAACTTGGAAGATATTAAATTTACTGTAAATAAACATTTGAATGCTATAGATCCACAGTGTCTCTTACAAAATGGCAGATTGGGTCCTCCGGAAACTAAATTGGACAGAGAGCAACGCAATGTGTATCTGCATATAGGTCAAGATGGACTAGTTGTGAAGTATACAAGTTTTAAAGGCTTTGGAACTGCTCAAGCGAACACTGCAGTTTTTGATGGTAAAATATTATTGTAAAATATTATTCAAAATAAATTATTTACAGTGACGAGAGCTTTCGAATTATTTAAAGTTGATACATGATGTTTTTTTTTTTTAATTAATACTTTAATGTGAGTTGTTGTTATAGTAGTAGTCATATCGGTTCAACACTTTTTATATTCTCTCAAAATTGGACGGTCAAGGAATTTAGCCACCTGTACAGGTCTAGTTCACAGAAGTTAGGGTAGTTGGGCTCGCTGGACAGTTGAGCAGGTGATTTGTATCATGTGCAATCCTTGGCATGGTAGACATTCATTTCGGAGGTTGGGATCAATTATGAGTTGATAAGGATCCTAGATAATCTGGATCTGATTGATAAGGATCCTAGATAATCTGGATCTGATTCATAAGGATCCTAGATAATCTGTATCTTATTGATAAAGATCCTAGATAATCTGGATCTGATTGATAAGGATCCTAGATAATCCGGATCTGATTCATAAGGATCCTAGATAATCCGGATCTTATTGATAAAGATCCTAGATAATCCGGATCTGACTGATAAGAATCCTAGAGAATCCGGATTTGATTGATAAGGATCCTAGAAAATCCGGATCTGATTGATACGGATCCTGGATAATCCCGATCATATGGATAAGAATCCTAGATAATCTGGATCTTATTGATAAAGATCCTAGATAATCCGGATCTGATTGATTAGGATCCTAGATAATCCGGATCTTATTGATAAGGATCCTGAAGAATCCGGATCTTATTGATAAGGATCCTAGATAATCTGGATCTTAGTGTTAAGGATCCTAGAGAATCCGGATCTGATTGATAAGGATCCTGGATAATCCGGATCATATTGATAAGGATCCTAGAGAATCCGGATCTGATTGATAAGGATCTTAGAGAATCCGGATCTGATTGATAAGGATCCTGGATAATTTGGATCATATTGATAAGGATCCTAGAGAATCCGGAGCATATGTATAAGGATCCTAGAGAATCCGGATCTGATTGATAAGGATCCTAGAGAATCCGGATCTGATTGATAAGGATCCTAGATAATTCTTATCTTATTAATAAGGATCCTAGAGAATTCGAATCTTATTGATAAGGATCTTTGATAATCCGGATCTTGTTATTAAGGATCCTAGAGAATCCGGATCTTATTGATAAGGATCTTTGATAATCCGGATCTTATTGATAAGGATCTTCGATAATCCGGATCTTGTTATTAAGGATCCTAGAGAATCCGGATCTTATTGATAAGGATCTTTGATAATCCGGATCTTGTTATTAAGGATCCTAGAGAATCCGGATCTTATTGATAAGGATCCCGGATAATCCGAATCTTATTTTGTGCTAATTTTGACCTAGTCTCTCGAGCTACATGTATCTCTTTCAATGATAAAGGCTGTGGATGTGTGCTACCCACTGTGATGTGAAAAGCGGATGGTGGCGGCATTTTTTTCACCGTTACAATACTTTACTTACCTTTACTTCGTATATGGGAAGATAAATTAAAAAATGGAGTGGTAGAAAAATGAATAGATTATTTATTAGTACATAAATTTGCTATGTAACACCCACAAAAATTGTAAAAGGNTGGTGGCGGCCTTTTTTTTTACCGTTACAATACTTTACTTACCTTTACTTCGTATATGGGAAGATAAATTAAAAAATGGAGTGGTAGAAAAATGAATAGATTTTTTATTAGTACATAAATTTGCTATGTGACACCCACAACAATTGTAAAAGGTTATTTCGACCTTGCTACAAAGAAACTCTACATTTAAATTTATTTTTTAAAACGGAAAATGTATTTAATTTTAGGTAAATGGCAATATGAAGTACAACTAGGGTCCAATGGGATTATGCAAATAGGATGGTGCTCCCCCCATTGCAACTTTATCGATGAGTCTGGAGTAGGTGACACCATCCATTCATATGCGTACGATGGAAGTCGACAGAGAAAATGGAATGTTGGGACATCCAGTTATGGGGAACCTTGGTTGTGTGGCGATATTATTGGTACAACCATTGACCTTGAAGAGGGAACTATTGAGTTTTTTAGGTATGCTTCATGTTAACTACTGGTGTCTAGTCGCTTTTAAACGGAATGCTTGATTAGCCTAAAGCGTGCCCACGATGGACGGTTCTACCCACCGGGAGGACCTGGAACATATGTTATCATGGTTCCAGCCAAGGTCCATGAAAATCTTTTCGGTAACCCGTTTCTACCATAAAAAATCTGGTGTGAACATCACATGACTATTTTTATCTACAAAAAGCGGGCTTCAACTAGAGATAATTAGCGTCCAAAAATATATTACAATTCAACCTAAGTTGTATTTTTCAATTTCTTGAAATTGAAAAAAAAAAAAATTCAATTTCAATTCAATGAATAGGCAGAACGCGACCTTCAACCTCTAATTAGCGGCCAACAATATATTACAATTCAACCTAAGTTGTATTTTTCAATTTCTTGTATGAAATTGATATGAATAGGCACCAATCTAGCTCTTTCCATTCTGCTTTTAGACAGAACGCCACCTTCAACCTCTAATTAGCGGCCAACAATATATTATACTTCAACCTAAGTTGTATTTTTCAATTTCTTGTATGAAATCGATATAAAGAGAACCAAGTTTAAATTTCTAGCTTTTACCGTTCTTATTTTAAGCAGGATAGGCGAAAACCAGTAAAAAGCGGCATAAAACCGCCAACGATATATTCGATTTCCACCAAAAGCTTATTTTGCCGTTCAGGACATAAAACTGACATACATACCAAAATTCAAGTCTCTAGCACCCATTACAAATTGGGAATAACGGTTGATTTTGGGAGAAACTTCGCCACAACAACAAACAGCACTAGCCTAAAGTAATGTTCAGCAGGGGAGCGAGAACTATCGATAGCTTTTCAAAATACACGATTAACCTACTTTTCAGGTTTTTACCGCTATAAATCTGACCCAAGGACTAAAACTCTAGGTCCAGGATGAAAAATATCTATTATGTTTTTTTTTTCCTTTTTGTATTTTAATCACTACAAACTTTCCTTTCAGAAATGGTGTCTCAATGGGTATAGCCTTTGAACAAGTTCAAACTGGTCCTGGTATGGCCTATTTTCCTGCTGTTAGTTTATCACATAGTCAAAGTATAATGGCCAATTTTGGTGCTTCCCCATTTAAATATCCTGTATCAAATTTTCAATCTCTTCAAATGCCACCTTTAAAAGATGTAGCCAAAGCAAATTTGATTTTAGAATGGATGAAGAATCTTTTGACTCACGATGAGGAGGTTCACGAAGAGGTAAATAAAAATCTTGTGACCCACAATGAGAAGAATCAATAAGAGGTAAATATTTTTATTCTGAGTGAGCCTCCAAGAATGAATGGCAATTAAAAACCAACTTATTTTGAGCAGCGGTCTCATACATCTAGCTACCATGGGACTTGATGGTACCGCTTATGAATTAATGAAAGTATGAAAGTGCCATGGTAGCTAGATGTATGAGATGTTTAAAAAAATATCCTGAGGAGACTGCTTGCATTTGGGACAATACCCACAAATATGAAGTAGAAAATTTGAGAAAAAACCCCATTTCAAATTTTTGACCCGATTGATGAACCCGTTACCTCCTTGGCTCAACTGGTTGAGGCGATTTATTCGAACCTAACTCCATCCCCGCCTCTTCAAAATACTGGTCACAATAGATCTAAATAAATGTCACAGTGATAATTATTGCAATCAGTCTCAATTACCCCCAGAGGGTTGGTTCTACGTACCAGAGCAACCCAAACATTTAAATAATTTTGTCCAAAGACCTTCAATACAGCAATGTACACCAGAAGAAGGGCCACATCGCCTCGCAACAATCATCCTCGTTGTGATGAAAGAAAATTTTACCAATCTATACTTATAAAACGCAAAGCCCAGTTGGGGTATATTGACTGACTGACGTACTGACTGATAATCAACGTAGTTCCACAGTGGCTAAACGTAGAGACTTAAAACTTTGCACAAAGGTTCCTTTTAGTATGTCGGTGCGTAATAAGAAAGGAAAAAATTAAAGTTCAAGTGGGAGCAAGTTACGGCTAAAAATGACGCTATTTAGCGGGTCTTTTTGCAATTTTTTTCTGGGCAAACTAAAAGAGATAACGAAAAATTACCGAGAATAGACCCCCCCAAAGCAGTATATAAGGACCCCATAAAAAATATAAAATTTGAAAATTTCCGGTTTCTCCCCGATTTATGGACGATTTTCACCACCAAAAAATCGGAATTGAGAAGTACCACTTCGGGATGAGCGAGAAAGCTGAAATTTGAGACAAAGGTGTTCCGAAGTACGAAAAGGGATATCTTTGAGTAAAATATTGAATTTTATAAATAGGAGCGGTGTTCACTCTGGGGGTCGGTTGTACGAAAATCTAAAATTGAGAAGATTTAATTTCGTGATCTCGAAATTGTTGTTGAATTTTGTAACCGTAGCGAAGCACGGGAAAACAGCTAGTATTATATATTTTAATATTCTTTTGTTTTCAATTGCTGCTACAACAAAGTCAGTCTCAATAGAGACATACAACCAGTTTTTATATTTATGAGGATTCGAACCCACTACCTCCTTGGTGCAAGTCGAGTGTGATTCTAATTTTTGATTTCAGATTCCCAGTAAAGGCAAAGTTACATATCAAGCTGAAAAAACACTTTTTGCTAGTTTCTTGTTTAATCTTTTAAGTCCATTGTTACCTAAAAGATTTGTTATTGAAGCGTGTTTGTTAGAATTTATTAAACGACTTGTTATGCCATCTGGTGGGGAGGGAAAATTGGTCGTCCATCATTCAAATCCAGCACTCAGTGTATTTCTAGATTATTTTTGGATGTTTCTTGATGTAAGTATGCATGCAAGAGACCAGAATTGCTACATCTGACAGAGAATACTTGACAATAAATATGGGAGTTTTTTTTGTCAAAAACTTCAAATTTTTATCCCAAATAGGTGTACAGTTTCTTTCGTCGGGTTTCCAGTGTAAATAAAATAATGAAGGAATGCTTTTTGCGCCACTCTATTCATGGCCAAATATTTGATCACAATGGACGCGCCAAAGTACTGATGCCCACTCTTCCACAATTTAACGGATAGTCACCTCAGCGTTCTTTGTAGCAATGTTTGTCACCGATGTGCAATCGTCCTTAATCTGTGTGATGCCTATAGACAGAATGGCCACAGAGAGCGATCTGAATCTTCCGAATTGATTTTTTTTGCCAAAAACTTCAGATTTTATCTCAACAAGTGCAAAGTTATGGTTGCAAAAGTGAACCCCTCAACTTGCAATAACTCTACCTCTGTTTTAAGAACAGATCTCAAATAAATCTCAAAATGGTTCAATTTTCTTTTACTTTTAAAAAATGTATTACAAAAGGGAAAGTTCTATATAAGGTTTCAAAGTTGACCCCCCCCCGGGACCGACCTTCCCTGAAAGTACCCCAAATTTCGAAACCTTTAGAATAAAGAATTAAGCGTTTCAGCGTTTTTTAAAATTTGAATTCGTTCTCAAAATTTTGAGTTCCACTCCTTTTTGGGACACCCTGGACTACTCCTTTTACCATATATTGTTCGAAAGATACACATAGATATTTAATGGTTTCCAAACCTCTGTCCCCAGGCTTTACTTTTAAAATAGCTACATATATTTTACCTCATAATAGTGATTCCTCATTTCAGAAAGAAGAAATTAACAAATGCTTACATGTGATAATTCAATCTTTGGATTCGACGTATAGAATGGTCATACATGATATTGACTACCCCCACCAGAGGGAAGCACTGTATTTGTTGTCTGCACTGGTAAAGCATACTTCCACCAGGCGACATTTGTTGGATATAGTACTTTTTGAAAATATCACGTAAGTGACAATATGGCTGATCTTCAGAGCGACAATTATCACTGCTAATTTTATTTAGATCTATTGTGACAGTGTTTTATTCTTCCGACATACTGGCCTGCTTCCCATAAGAACAATGTTCTCATTTAATTGGTTGAGAGTTTGTGTCCTCGCCTGTCTCTGTCCAGAATTCTGTCTTCCCCCCCGTAATGAGGATCAGGTCCCGGACTTTAAGTCCAGGTGTTTGTGGTTTTGAAGATCTTTGGTGCCAAAAATCCTGAAACTTTTATTCTCCAGCGCCCCTCATACTCAAAGAAAATGTAAGTAGTTCCCCCCCCCCTCCCCAAAAATTATATATTTTACGTTTCACGGTACGTAGAATCCAAAAATCGAATTAAAAAAATCTATTTGTTTACCGTGATGGGAACTTTGCCAGTTAGAGTCACATATTATGGTTCCATACTAAGTATTTATTTTGGAACCCAAAATGACCGGTTACACACCCCTCAACTTTTGTACGCTTGGAATTTTTGAATTTTGAAAAGCCCTAGGGATAGGAAACGGGCCATGGCCAGTTGAATGGTCATGATGAGATCCAGGTTCGACCCCCGGAAGTGAATTTTATTGACAAAAAGTGTCGATCTCTCAAGAAATTTAAATGGAATCGTACAAATATTTTTTGTTCAAATAAAATAAGAAAATACTTTCCTTTACATTATTTCAAAAAATAATCAGGCGCGGAGCTAGAGAGGTCTAAAGTTTAATCGTAGAATATATTTTTTTATCCAGCAAAATGAACCTATTTCTATATATCACAGAGAGTAAAAAATAATCACAAATATAATACGAAACCAGGAAATCAAGAGGCGATTTTTTACTGTCAACAAACAGAGCAAACCAGATTTCAGAACAGACCAAGTAAACCAATCAACTCCTCCCCTGGATTGGATTTGGTTTACCGCGATTACTTGGTTTCTTTTCTTTCATTTGTGTGTGTTCATATTGGCTTACTTCTGATTGTTTTAAATTTGCGAAATAAAAAATCACCTTTTGATTGTCCGGTCACCTGATGTGTTCTTTAGCATTATCCAGTATACGTATATACTACGTGTAGGCCAACTCACATTGTGCTATGTTAACACGAGACTGTGTCTTCTAACCAGAAGATTCCGACCAAAACCAAGATAATAAATACATTCGAACGGAAGGAATCTTTTAGTAAACATATTTTTGGACTTTTTCCTTTTCATTGACCCCAACTTTATATTGTTCCCATCAGGATCCACAATTTTCTGCACATCAAATTGTTAGATACCAAAAGTTTAGCCAAAGTGATTCCAGTTGTTTGGTGGGATCAAGAAAATGGAGATGATCATTTCGGTGATGACGACACTAAGGAGAAATATATGAACTCCTGTAAAGCGATTCACGAGGCAGTCAAAGGTAATCTATGAACTCTTATAAGGTGATTCACGAGACAGTCAAAGGTAATCTATGAACTCTTATAAGGTGATTCACGAGACAGTCAAAGGTAATCTATGGACTCTTATAAGGTGATTCACAAGACAGTCAAAGGAAATCTATGAACTCTTATAAGGTGATTCACGAGACAGTCAAAGGTAATCTATGAACTCTTATAAGGTGATTCACGAGGCGATCAAAGGTAATCTATGAACTCTGGTAGGAAGATTTATTGTCGGTTAAAGGTAAACCAAATTGTTCAAGTCCTCTACTGTTATGAACTCTAGTAAGGAGACTATAATGAACTTTCGTTCCTAAATTGAATTATGAGCTTTTGATTTATCAACTTTTGACTAGTTTTTTTAAATATCTAAGATAATGGAAACATGAATATAATGACGCCATTTTGAATAACAATTTATTCAAATTTTGCAATTTGTATCATTTGCTAAATTTTAAGAAAAATAAAAATATTCAGAATATTTGTTTCAAAAGGAAAAAAAAATAGTTATCGTTCTTGTAGACTAAGCACCTCGTCCGATCTCCACGGCTGGGTTGTTAAGATCATTGACTTTATTGTTCCAGAGTTTGTGGGTTCGAATCTCGCCCAGATCGAAAATTTAGTATGGCTGTAAAAATGACTTGCAGTAATGCGAAAGCGGTTCAGGGATTTAACACCCAATTTTTTAATTAGATTTTTGGATTCTTGAAACGGAAAATATCAAATTTTTTAGAGGGGGGTATTTTTTTTTTGTGACGATTCCAAAGGTTCATTTTTAAAATAATAAACTAAAATGAGCACCTGAGCGGGCAGGTCTGATGATTTTTGTTTAATATGTTTTCAGAAATAGAACAAATCCAGCTTGATCTTTTGAAAACACTTTTTATCAACACTGATGGGACTGCCGACCATCCTTCATCAAGAAAATTATTTTTCAGGGCGTTCCTATTTACACATGTTCATGTAAGTTTAATATTCGGCAACAATATTTGGTCTGAATCTTTTAGATTGACTTTGGCACAGGTAGTCCAGTAGTAAAAAAGGGGGGATGAATGGATAAATTGGGACAATTTTCATTTGTTTTGATGTTTGTTGAACCTTCTCGTCAGATATCCAAATTTTCGACCCCCTAACCTTTAAGCGGTTTTTTGACGCCCGTTTTCCCGCCAGAAAACTGCGCCAAATTTGTAAGTATTTTAAGCTAAAACGGCGCCATCTATAGGAGCACTCCTATTCATCCTACAGGAAAAATGTATGAATTCCTCCAACAAGGCACGATTAGTGGCTTGGGAGGAGTTTATGTATGTAAAATCAAATATGTTAAATAAATGAAATATTATTATTATTATTTTTTTTAAAAAAAATTCAAATTGGAGAAAATTAAATAAGCCGCATTTTTTAATAGAGTATTTTTTTGCGTTAGAATAACCATTTTTTAATTATTTGCAGAGTTACAAATTTGGCGGTAAAATGGCCACCAAAAAAGCGTGCAAGAGTTGAGAGGTAGAAAACTTGGATTTTTGACGAGAATCAATAAATATTCAATTTTGGTTGTCGATTCCAAAGTTTCATTATTGAACATAATACCTACGTAATGGATCTAGAGAGATCCAGCAATTTCGTGTACAAAGATTGAAGAATCAGTTAGTAAAATCAAATTTTAATGATCGGATGGAATAAAATCAAAACTGACACTTCCTGATTGTCAGCCAATAATCTATTTCGAAAAAGTCAGAAGACGAAAATTAAAAGATTGAAATAATCCTTCAAACAAAAAACATTTTTTCTGTCTATTTCAGAAGTACGGAGCAGCACTTGACATATCTGAGCCAACTATACATTCTTGTTTTCATCGCCTTATTTCACTCCTTCAGTCAACATGGCAAGATGAAATCAGTTCAGACCTTTCCATACACATTCCTGTTCAATATTTCTCAGAGAATTTTGAAAAAAATGATAAAATTCGTTTTTCAAAGATGCCCCGTATTGGTGGAACGTTTTCAAATCTCAAATTAATACTATTGAATTCAAATGAAGAGTCCAGTGAACCGCTCATTACAGAAAGTGATCTGCAGACCGACAACCCCACTCTCGAAGCACCTATAACTCAGAATGAATTGTTCAGTTTATTTGTAAATCAAAATGACATTCAGCGGGTCCAAGGTGAGATGATTGACCATTTTCATATTTATTTTCATTCAATCAATCATCGTGTCCGATGCTAACCGGATGTATGAGACAGCAGCTCCAGATATGTTGTAGTCTACTGCTAATGTTTTTAGTTATCATTATTCGTCTGTTCTTGGAGCCTTATAATTGACATGGGTCCTCAAAATCATAACAATCACGGTATTATAATAACGTCAGTAGCACAAGAGTTACAAACATAAAGATAATATGTTTGATCTGTATTATTTTACACCATCAGCTCAGGTGGACTCGGTTCGTAAAATGAAAATCTCAAAATCTCAAGAATGATTTACTTTTCCTCATGGAAAATTAGTGAGTCTGAAATGGATTGAAAAAAATACGCCTTTCGGTAATGTTTGTAAACCATATCCGAAAGGGCAAAATGGAAACCTATTGCCAAGCGTACGATGTCCGTCGGACTTTCACATGCTCTGTCTCAGAAACCGCAATATGTTGCCATCTGAATTTTTCAGATTGTGTAGGTATTTCTTGTTATTTTTTTGTTAACGTTCACAACGTCAAATTCATATTCTGGCCCTTGCATGGAACTAAGATGGTATGCGTTCCAGGTCGTTCTGGTACGTAGAACTGGCCATTGCCAGGACGCTAGTTGTATTAGCCGCGTTTCTCTCAACTATAGAATAGGCTGATATGAGATAGTGAAAAGGACTTCATGGCCATTGGCTGGATCTGTGATGGTATGCATTCTCGGTGACGGTCCAATTTTCCTCTCCTACATCTGATCGTCCTGGTCCAATTTTAGAAGTATTACCTAAAATTGAATTCCTGTGAATATCTTATTTTTCAGACGCCACCCCAACTACAAGAGAAAATTCCATTCCAACATCTGATCGGCCCGAATCTACCAGTTCTGTTAACATCATGCCACTTCTATCACATGTCATACGCTCTGTCCGCCATGGTAGTCGAGAATCTTATAGGTTGCCTTGTTATTCTGTTCTTCAAAAACAGAAAGTTGGCAACATGGACACCCACCAGTCACTCATTGAGTTATTCAACGCTATTGTACTGTTATATTACACAAGAACCAACAAACAGTTGGTCAAGGTAAGTAGGCTGTGTGACTCTTGGCCACCAGAATCTTGGCTCCACATTTACACAGATGGATTTCTACAAAATCTAGAAGAAGGTGCTGGTGTAGGAGTTTCCTGTGATCTCTTTTCCTTTTACAAAAAACTGGGCAAATTTTGACGTAAAAATATCTGCCATAAAAATTATCTTACAACTTATTCTTTATAGGGTAAATCGATTTGAAAAGGCCGTTATTCTTTCTGATTCGAACGCTGCCATCCAGGCGATAGTAAAAAATTCATAGACCCGAGTTTTAAGTTCGTGAAATTGGATGGATGATGCTAAAACAACCATATAACATCCAAAAAACTGTAGTACTACATTGGATTCCAACTCACTGGGGCCTAGGAGGCAACGAAAATTCTGACTTCCTCGCAAAAAAGGGACAAAAATTGTAAACACCATGCTTCAAAGCCCTCCTTTCGAATCAATCAAGAGACTAATCGGGGCAAAGTTCAAAAGAAAGGCACAAATATTTGATCAGATTGGAAGGAGAAGGAAAAAGTTGGAAACCAGTTGTAGAAAATCCAATCCACAGTAGATCATCGTAGAATGATAACGGGAAATGACGGCCTTGCTCAGCACCTCCAAAATCGACCTCAAAACCTCTTCCACATACCCACCCTGTCCTCTAAATTCTCCCATGAATTCCGCTCATCTTACCTCCTGCCAGCAATGACAATGTCCATAAATTTTGGAAATACGTTTTTTTTTTTTTAAGAAAATTCATCTTTAAACGTAAAATGTTATCAGTATGAAATTTTTGAGAGGATCCATAGTTTTTTAGAAAATATAGAAGTACCTTTTTTAGATTAACTTTTTTTTTCTACAATTTTTCCATTTTGAGTTATAAGGTTTTTCTTTGTTTTCCAGAAGATTAATTTNTCGTCACATAGCATGGATATTAAGTTTAATTTATAGCAAGGAAAAACGGTTTCCCCTGGTTTGCTAAGTGGCCAGAGTTTGGTTATATTTCAGGTCCTAATGACAAGTATTAACAATTTGTGTCGTCACATAGCATGGATATTAAGTTTAATTTATAGCAAGGAAAAACGGTTTCCCCTGGTTTGCTAAGTGGCCAGAGTTTGGTTATATTTCAGGTCCTAATGACAAGTATTAACAATTTGTGTCGTCACATAGCATGGATATTAAGTTTAATTTATAGCAAGGAAAAACGGTTTCCCCTGGTTTGCTAAGTGGCCAGAGTTTGGTTATATTTCAGGTCCTAATGACAAGTATTAACAATTTGTGTCGTCACATAGCATGGATATTAAGTTTAATTTATAGCAAGGAAAAACGGTTTCCCCTGGTTTGCTAAGTGGCCAGAGTTTGGTTATATTTCAGGTCCTAATGACAAGTATTAACAATTTGTGTCGTCACATAGCATGGATATTAAGTTTAATTTATAGCAAGGAAAAACGGTTTCCCCTGGTTTGCTAAGTGGCCAGAGTTTGGTTATATTTCAGGTCCTAATGACAAGTATTAACAATTTGTGTCGTCACATAGCATGGATATTAAGTTTAATTTATAGCAAGGAAAAACGGTTTCCCCTGGTTTGCTAAGTGGCCAGAGTTTGGTTATATTTCAGGTCCTAATGACAAGTATTAACAATTTGTGTCGTCACATAGCATGGATATTAAGTTTAATTTATAGCAAGGAAAAACGGTTTCCCCTGGTTTGCTAAGTGGCCAGAGTTTGGTTATATTTCAGGTCCTAATGACAAGTATTAACAATTTGTGTCGTCACATAGCATGGATATTAAGTTTAATTTATAGCAAGGAAAAACGGTTTCCCCTGGTTTGCTAAGTGGCCAGAGTTTGGTTATATTTCAGGTCCTAATGACAAGTATTAACAATTTGTGTCGTCACATAGCATGGATATTAAGTTTAATTTATAGCAAGGAAAAACGGTTTCCCCTGGTTTGCTAAGTGGCCAGAGTTTGGTTATATTTCAGGTCCTAATGACAAGTATTAACAATTTGTGTCGTCACATAGCATGGATATTAAGTTTAATTTATAGCAAGGAAAAACGGTTTCCCCTGGTTTGCTAAGTGGCCAGAGTTTGGTTATATTTCAGGTCCTAATGACAAGTATTAACAATTTGTGTCGTCACATAGCATGGATATTAAGTTTAATTTATAGCAAGGAAAAACGGTTTCCCCTGGTTTGCTAAGTGGCCAGAGTTTGGTTATATTTCAGGTCCTAATGACAAGTATTAACAATTTGTGTCGTCACATAGCATGGATATTAAGTTTAATTTATAGCAAGGAAAAACGGTTTCCCCTGGTTTGCTAAGTGGCCAGAGTTTGGTTATATTTCAGGTCCTAATGACAAGTATTAACAATTTGTGTCGTCACATAGCATGGATATTAAGTTTAATTTATAGCAAGGAAAAACGGTTTCCCCTGGTTTGCTAAGTGGCCAGAGTTTGGTTATATTTCAGGTCCTAATGACAAGTATTAACAATTTGTGTCGTCACATAGCATGGATATTAAGTTTAATTTATAGCAAGGAAAAACGGTTTCCCCTGGTTTGCTAAGTGGCCAGAGTTTGGTTATATTTCAGGTCCTAATGACAAGTATTAACAATTTGTGTCGTCACATAGCATGGATATTAAGTTTAATTTATAGCAAGGAAAAACGGTTTCCCCTGGTTTGCTAAGTGGCCAGAGTTTGGTTATATTTCAGGTCCTAATGACAAGTATTAACAATTTGTGTCGTCACATAGCATGGATATTAAGTTTAATTTATAGCAAGGAAAAACGGTTTCCCCTGGTTTGCTAAGTGGCCAGAGTTTGGTTATATTTCAGGTCCTAATGACAAGTATTAACAATTTGTGTCGTCACATAGCATGGATATTAAGTTTAATTTATAGCAAGGAAAAACGGTTTCCCCTGGTTTGCTAAGTGGCCAGAGTTTGGTTATATTTCAGGTCCTAATGACAAGTATTAACAATTTGTGTCGTCACATAGCATGGATATTAAGTTTAATTTATAGCAAGGAAAAACGGTTTCCCCTGGTTTGCTAAGTGGCCAGAGTTTGGTTATATTTCAGGTCCTAATGACAAGTATTAACAATTTGTGTCGTCACATAGCATGGATATTAAGTGTTATTTATTGCAAAGAGAAGCAGCTCCACCTGGTGTGGCTACTCCAAACATTGCTGAGAACTTTAACCAGTGCTTCCAATCAAGGCTCCGCATTTAAGTTTGTTCCTTGTTACTACGTTGAGAGTATTATGATGATGTCCACAGTACTGAGGACTCATTTCAATGCTCTTGTCCCCATCACCACCGTACCAGGTAAGAGCCAAATGAACATTTCACAAGCCATTGGTCCTACGTACCAAGTCCACTCTGTTTTTTTTTTTTTTTTTTAANCTCTTTTTTTTTTTTTTTTTAAACTCAATGAAACAATAAGTTTTTTTTTATAAAAAATCGACTATTCCTACGACATACCCCCCTTTTTTTTCTCAACTATAGAGCGCCAGATTTCAGCTGGGTTACTCTAAATGCTATTTCTTAGATGGCATTTTATGAAATTCTTTGACCAGTAGAGATAGGACCAATCAAATAATTCAAAACTTTTGCTTGTTATGCAGATGACATTAGAAACATTTATAGAGGCCCTGTANTCTTAGATGGCATTTTATGAAATTCTTTGACCGGTAGAGATAGGACCAATCAAATAATTCAAAACTATTGCTCGTTATGCAGATGACATTAAAAACATTTATAGAGGCCCTGTAAACCTTACGATTGCCAATTTAGCAGTCGGTCAAAGCAGTCCTCCCTGTCTAGTAGGTATGACACTGAAACTGAACTCGGGGATCTGGGTTCAATTCCCAGAGGGGTCGAAAAAAGTGTTAAATAATTTCGGGGTACACTCAGCCAGTGCCGTTATTACCAGAGTAAAAAGTTTTTTTTCTTTTTCTTAACCTCTCTTTAACATCTATATTGGTCATTCGAAACGGGGGTTTTACCGTCTATTCGCTGGAAGCTTACAAACTAGCCGTACACATTTACCTCACCCAGCCTGATTTGGGTAAACGGAAAAATAGCTGGACGTTGCTTAACATCAGTGGTTTAACAGGAATTGGAGTATTCAACGTGGCATGGGTTATTTCCAGTCTTGGGTTGGACCGGGAAAATCAATCCGCCTCTTTGTGCCCAATCAATGAGTTTCTTTTTGTATTGTTTTCAGATCATCTCCAACTTATGAAAGACGTCTGCGAATTCCTCACCATTCACATTGCAGATAGCAGAATTGTTGACAAGAATGTAATCAATGAGTTTCTTTTTGTATTGTTTTCAGATCATCTCCAACTTATGAAAGACGTCTGCGAATTCCTCACCATTCACATTGCAGATAGCAGAATTGTTGACAAGAATGTTCAAGAAATACTTCGGGCGAGTGCAGCTAGTTTCTTTTGTTCGCCTCTAACTTTACAGTGCATGGAAAGTGTGCATCCACAGAGGTGAGGGAAAACTTGTAGCGTGGCACATTTATCAAGTGTTAGACTTTAGTTCGATTATGTCAACCCAAATAATAGTCCTTATTTATACTGTCCGAATAGGATTGAAGAGTCCCTTGACAGCGGGTAGTTTTTTAGTGCTATTATTATGTGGCAAATATCTCAAATTCTTGAGAATAAAATTTCATGGGTTTGCTGTGTTTGAACGTACGCCTTATTGTTTTCCAGTCAGATTTACTACTACGTCAGCTGTGTAAAAGTGTNTTTTTTTTTTTTTTTTTTTTTTTTTTTTTTTTTTTTTTTTTTTTGCTCTCATTAAGGGGGTTACGATTCAAAAAGGGTTGGACACCGCTGATGCAGTGGTAAGACGCTCTGACTAGTAAACAGTAGGGTATGGGTTCAAACCCAGTCAACCCATGGAATTGGGTTTAGATGTTTTGGCCAGCCGAATCGTAGCTGTGCAATAGGTGTTCTGGGAACATTTTGGATGAACTGTATATGAGTTTGCGAGGAAGCTGTTCTGACCCACTAGACAGACGTTTTTTTTTCATTCCGCTTTTTTTCTTCTGTCCTCAGTATGGAACGTTTCATTCGTGCTTTACTTGGAGCTTATTGTGATGGCTCAAATTGGGCCCAAACCAATTGGATTCTTGTTCGAATATGGCATGGATCAGGATTTGCTTTTCGATACACCCAATCACCTCACGTATCCAAATTTGGACCTGAAATTGTTGTGTCGGAAACAAATCTAATTTGTCAGAAAATATCCCCCTGTCCATCTAAAGTTTATCAGAATGAAATTCAAAGGCTGCTGCTGGATGAGAAAAATGAGGACATGGCGTCAACATTTCTAAATTCTTTATTGAATCATTTGAATTGGACCTTCTCCGAATTCATCAGTATGATTTCAAGGGTAAGCTTTTTAATGTAGTCACCGAGGGGAGCAAGCCAGCTTCATTAGGGGATGGTCCTAAGCCCGTGTAAATACAGAAGGGTTAGTGTTAGAGAGGACAAATAAAAAATGGATTGTTCAATGGAGTAATATTCGGGTGTCACATAATACTCAGTTTTTCTGAAGTTAATTCTCTGGTAGGTCAAGTTACTCTGGGTTTGATCATATAAACCTGCTTTAAATATCTCTGCTTCAATTCAAAGATGAAAAGTCATCAGTAAAATGCATTTTCTACGCAGTTTCTATGGATACCGTGAGAAGCAAGCCAAGGTTACCTTGCCAGGAAAGGGTAGAGCTAAAGAGAGTTGGAACAGAAGGTTGTAGCATTAAGGAAAACAAGGCCAACTGCAAATGGAATTGGAGAAAGGTGAAGTTAAAGATGATTTCCACGGTAAGCTTCATACTGGCAACCACATTTCTGGTGTTCGATTTTGTTGTTAACTTTTTCAACCACAACTTTCTGTGCTGTCTCCAGACCTCAGAGGGACGCAAAATGGTCACTCCAAGATATACAGGATGTCCCAATAAACATGCACCCTTATAACCACGCATAGTAACTAAAACGCAAATAATGGCCACTTTGCTTTATAAACTGACCAAAAAGAAGTTTAAGGGTAGGAAGTAATCAGTACATTGTTGTTGTTGTTGAAGCGGCAGACAACGAGTTTCCTCAGATTTCCTCCATGTTGAGCTCAAGGAAATCTGTCACCTTCTTGGGTTTGAGCCATAGGTCTTTGACAGTGAGCGGCGTGGGTTTTTGACAGTTGAATAGGTAGTGCACGTCATGTGGATGTCCGTGGCAGAGGGGACATTCATTTTTTTATGGTGGGATCTAATCTNGGGTAGGAAGTAATCAGTACATTGTTGTTGTTGTTGAAGCGGCAGACAACGAGTTTCCTCAGATTTCCTCCATGTTGAGCTCAAGGAAATCTGTCACCTTCTTCGGTTTGAGCCATAGGTCTTTGACAGTGAGCGGCGTGGGTTTTTTACAGTTGAATAGGTAGTGCACGTCATGTGGATGTCCGTGGCAGAGGGGACATTCATTTTTTTATGGTGGGAACTAATCTGTGCATGTATCAATTGAGTATCCTGGATCATCCGGAGCGATTTACATTTATTTCTTCTTGTGTGTTTTGCAGATTCAGAACATCCTCACCGAGCGACACTCCTTCGTATTACGTCATTCAGTTATAAAATCTGCGCCCACTTGTTTTGATATGTTGGTGTGTCTGTTGCGGGTATTGGAAATGGTTGTTACATTGGCACGACCTTTGTTTACTAATCCAGATAGACCAAACTCTAGCTCAATGTTAGAGAGGCTTTGTCAGGTAATCGAATGTAATATTTGTAATCAAATTGGAGGGGGGGCTTCATTTCATACTGAACTTAGAAGCGCGTCTTCCTGAATTGCAAACTATTGACCATTTCCCCAAGGGAAAACGAGCTGATAGTTTGGACTCACTCTTTTTCAATTTCAGATATTATGCCAACTGCTAAGTCGAAGTTGTTCTAAATCGGGCAGTTTTCATTTCATACTGAACTTAGAAGCGCGTCTTCCTGAATTGCAAACTATTGACCATTTCCCCATTCTGAGCAGCATAGCAGGTGTCCTCATTGCATTACTGGATGACGAAGTCCATCCTAACCCAGGTAGGTGTGAAAAATGCATGGCGTGACCGTAAGAACGTTTTCTAACCTATCAGGATCCTAACCCAGGTAGGTGCAAAAAATCCATGGCGTGACCGTAACAACGTTTTCTAACCTTTCAGGTCTCAATGTCATCAAGACAATATGCAGGCCCTTTTTTGAATTCCTTTTTGCAGAAAACAATTAGTTTGTACGTGAACAACCCAAACAATTACCTTAAACTAACTTAATTGTAATTTTATTTTGCACATCCCTCCACAAATATTTACGATGTTGGGATTTACAAGAAATAAGAAAATGAAAATATAAATTTTACATTAAAGTAAAAAGATTGGATGAAAACAAAAATAAATCAATTAAGGAGAGTCATGTTCCACCTCATCCCCTCCAGCACAGCCTTGAATTTGCCAAATGGTTGTACGGGTCCAGAACCTCCCATAGCCTCTTGTACTTCCTTTTCGCTCTCACGAGTGGGGACCCCTCAAAATTAGGCACTTTTATAAGGGGAATATGCAAATAATTTCCCCGGTTGCGCAAATTAAAATGGGGAATTTAAATACTCATTGCCAGGTGGGATAACAAAAAAGAGTCATCCACTCCACCAATTATCAATTTGTGCAAAAAAAGCAAATGGTGTATCTTGTGTGTTAGTCTAAAGCAGAGGCAGCTGCTAATTGTTGCAGAGATCCTCATGGATTTGGTTTTTAATAATCTTTTTAAACGCCTCTAGGGGAGGCACTTATTAAATATCTGCCAGTCTTCATCGTCAATGAAATAGGAACTTCCTTCAGACGGATGAATGGCAATTTTTATTGGAGACCCTTAAGAAGCTGTTCCCCAACCCTCAACTTTAGATCTGTATCTTGAGAAAGGCTCAGCCAGGTCCAAATTAGCAGAATGCGTGTTGTATTTAGTAAGAGGAGCTCTTTTCAAAGTTGAGACACAAGTTCGCACATTGTCCTCATGGAATAGTGATAATCCCTAGAATCGCCGTAGAATCCGTTGTAACACACAAATATTTACCATCCATTTCTTTTTGGTTTTGTCAAATTTTAGAGCTAAATTCCATTCCTCCTGTCACCCGAGCACTTCTCTCTGAAACGTTCCCTCTGGATGCCATCAAGTTTATGTTGAATGAGACGGATACCACTGGCGTCCCTGCGGATCCTGGTGACATTCCAGAGATTGCCCCTTCCTTCGCTTCCAATAGAAAAGCTTTCTCATTTGAATCATGTAAGTTCTTGTAGAGGACCTTGTGTCCAAAGTTAGCAGTAAATTATACAGGGTGTTTCACAATATGTATCATTCTTGTAGAGGACCTTGTGTCCAAATTTAGGAGTAAATTATACAGGGTGTTTCACAATATGTATCATTCTTGTAGAGGACCTTGTGCCCAAAGTTAGGAGTAAATTATACAGGGTGTTTCACAATATGTATCATTCGATTTGGTCAAAATAAAAACCCGGAGGGAGGATAGTCCCAAAAAGTTGAAAAATGCGCACTGAGTTAAATAAAGTTTTCTTGTCATTGTTAATCCTTAATTGTATCTTGAGTCTCAAAAAAAAATAATGAAAAAAATCATGGCCGATTTTACGACTTCATAGGTGACGAACCTCCGCTTTTTATTTTGATCATGTCGATTAATCAGTCGACAGCTTATTTTAAAAGAAGACAGTAATTTAAGTGGTAGAAAATAACTCCGGTATTTACCTCGCCTAGTGGTTGCCTGCTCATGATGTAATTTATGAGCAACCAATAACTATCCATCGAACCCAACTAATCTAGAGCCGTCAGCATTATGGACAGATCCTGTTGGAGAGGCCGCATTTGTATCATTCGATTTGGTCAAAATAAAAACGACTCTCACTTTGTCTGCCTCGAGACAAAGTGAGAGTCGTTTAGAACGTTAACAACAACAACATCCTTAAACAGAAGGTTGTGGAGTGGTAAAATTCAGGAAGGCAACGCCGACCCCAATACGAGTATAATTGGGAAAGGGTGAAGTTAATGAAGAGATTCTCTAAAATCGGAAAACATCGCATTGATTTTAATGTCTGAAAAAGCCGTCCATATTTGCATT
Organism: Pachypsylla venusta; assembly: GCA_012654025.1. Classification (NCBI taxonomy): domain Eukaryota; kingdom Metazoa; phylum Arthropoda; class Insecta; order Hemiptera; family Aphalaridae; genus Pachypsylla; species Pachypsylla venusta. The sequence goes on from CM022875.1 coordinate 5,047,627, forward strand.
GAAAATAAAATCTTTCCTTATCAACACATAATCATAAATTTAAGTATTTCATTATCCTGCCCCCCCCTCCTCCCGAATTTCTCTTCTGCATTCGCCCCTGGTATGTGACTGACTGAGTGACCAAAAGTTTCCGGCCACATTTAGACCTCAAGTGGAATCTATACACCAAACTAAGTGTCTTGTGAATGCTAAATTTATTTTTGTTCCCCAGATAGCAGCGATGTAAGCGAATCAGAAATCAATTCTCTTCGCTTGATAATTCAAAGTTTTAACATTTATCAAAAAAGACTTTCCATAGCGAGTGACCTGAATGATGAGGACAACCGATGTGCCATCTGTTATAATTATGAAAACTCAACCAAATTCCATCCCTGTGGACACGTCTCCTGCAGGTAAGTTCCCTTATCCATAAAAAAAAAATGTATTCAACATTTGTGTTCTAAGTACTTTGAAACGTTATGTCCCCCCCGCCTCGACCTTAATAATAATTGCAAGTGTTGTGTTTGATCCTGATTGCAGGTCCTGCATCAATCACCATCTTCTCAACAACAATCGCTGCTTCTTTTGTAAAACAGTTATCCTTAAAGTGTTCGGCAAAAACAATGAAACTTTGCATGACTTCACATAATTGATCGCGACTTCAATGGCCATCAATGATTGGTTTATTTTGTTCCATGTCAAGGAGAAATTATGTATATCGTAAAAAACATTTACGCGAAAAACAATGCTGGTTTGGACCACGTGACTCTACAATGTTCAAACTTGGCTTGAAGACGTTAAAATTATTCAATTGTCAATCCCGGGATTTCTTCGTAGTGTTACCAGGGCAAATGCTACTTAGGGAGAAAAAAATCTCATTTTATCTTCTTTTTAATAAAAAAAATTGTGAGCTCAGGTGAGATGACGCTCAGCAGAGTGGTGTGAATTATAAATTTGAGGGGACTATAATATGTGGTGATTATCTATAAAACGCAAAGCCCAGTTGGTATACTGACGGACTGATAATCAACGTAGCTCCATGATGGCTAAACCTAGAGACTTGAAACTTGGAACTGTTCTAGTGAGAGCAATTTACCACCAAAAATGACGCTTTTTAGCGAGTTTTTTTGTATTTTTTTCTGGGCAAACTAAAGGAGTTAACGAAAAATGACCGAGAATCGACACCCCAAATAGTATATAGGGACCCCGTAAAAAATATAAAATTTGAAATTTCTCGGATTCTTCCCGATTTATGGACGGATTTCACCACCAAAAAATCGGAATTGAGAAGTACCACTTCGAGATGAGCGAAAAAGCTGAAATTTGATACAAAGGTGTTCCGCAGTACAAAAAGTCATATCGTTGAAAAAAATATTGAATTTTCGAAATAGGGGCGATGCTCACTCTGGGGGGTCGGTTCCACCAAAAATCTAAAATTGAGAAGCTTCAATTTGGCGATCTCGAATTTGTTGTTGAATTTCGTAACCCACTCGTGTGCATGCATCTAATATTGGTGCCCGTTGGTCAGATATAACTCTACGCATTTTTTTTTTTTTTTTTTTTNTTTTTTTTTTTTTTTTTTTTTTTTTTTTTTTTTTTTTTTTTTTTGAGGCGTTAAGCTTTGCTGTGAACTGATCTGAACATATTTTCCTCCATGACACAAACTGCATATCGTATTCAAAATAATATAATCATATCTTTCTTCTTAGTTTCTGAACTTTGTGCTGACTTTTTATTTCCTAAATTTCAATAAATAATTTTTGTACCCACTACAAAAATTATTAGAGTACTGAGATCATTAGTAGAGAATATCGTAACAGACGAATGCGCTCGTGACTCACCTATTTTTTTGTAGTTGATAACAAAATTATTTATTGAAATTTATTTTTTTGATTACCGTGCCAGGAAATGGTTCAACTAAAGAGATTATGCTGAGAACAGAAGGTTGTGGCATGGTAGAATTAGGGAGCTCTACGTCAACCCCAAATAGAATTGGGAAATCGTCACGAAAAAAACTCGTCACGTTTTAGACGTTCGATGATCCAGTGGAATGTTTAATTAAATGGAGATGTCCTGCACGTTTTTAGAAAACTAATGAATTAATAATTCTAAACTTTTCTTTTTAACTGGGAACACAACCGTCTGCACGCACGATATAAAAATCGTGACGAACGGTTGTGTTAACACTTGGGAAAAAATCGTACATACTTCATCAGTTTTCTTACGTTTTTTTTTTTTTTTTNGATTACCGTGCCAGGAAATGGTTCAACTAAAGAGATTATGCTGAGATTATCACCACCATCAAAAACAGGAATTTGGGGCCCATCCTTTTTGTGTACAGTCAAAAAGAACCCATCAGGCAACGTTGAAAGTTGTCCAAAAATGACCTTCTTCACCCTGTAATTCGACTCTGCTTCGTCTGGCTCACTAACAAACGAATTTCATAAAATATGTTCTATTAATTTAGTCTCGGCTAACACCCTGTATATTTTACAACACAAACTAAATTCTGCTTATCTAATGGTATTGCGTTTGAATTTATATTAAAACATTTTTTTTATTAAATTATTTTTTCCAACTTTATTTTTTTATTACCGACTTTATATTTACTTTATTTTCTATGAATTTATTTAGAGTAAATTTATTTAATCTCGAGTTAAATTTATTAACAAAATATAATAAGAAAAGTTTTTTGTTTGGCAATTATTATACCGCTTGGAGCTGGTAAGGGGCTCAGAAAAAAATATTCTGCACCTGTTGTCCATCTATAAATTGGTAGTTTTATTGTGTCATTAGGGATATTTGCCTTTAGTACTAGGGGTGTTTTTCATATTTAACTATGACTGTTTGCCCGTATCGTACTATTGACCTTCCCCCCNCCCTCCCCCCCCCCCCAATTTAGATGCGGCTCAATTTAGAAACTATTTAGAAAAATCAAGGTTTTTTTTTGTACTGCGGGACTGCGGAAAACCTTTGTTTCGAATTTCAGCTTTCCTGTTATTCCCGAAATGGTACTTCTGAATTTTTTTTTTTGTGATGAAGGGATCAGGTCGACTGTTTTATAGTATTTCGACATTTTCGACTATAACCAACTCAGTGACTGGCATTCGTATATTTTTCGTATATTCGTGAGCTAGATTCCTCTTCGGGGCTAAATGAACCCCTGCACCTAAGCCTCAACTGGGCCTTTTGTGTTTGGGAGGTAGCCTGTTCTGCTAGTCAAGGCCAAAGATCTGAGCAATCTTGATCAGCCTTTTGGGTATTTATTTTTCATGGATGTCGAGTCTGGGTTGCTGCTGTCCCATGTTCAGTTTCCACGCTAGTAGGGAGTTGCAGTCAAAGATGACGTAAGAAGCAGTTTCCTCGTCCTCCCCACAGAGTCTACACGTAACCTGGTCCTAATGAAAGCCCATAGGTCGACTGTTTTATAGAATTTCGACTATAACCAACTCAGTGACTGGCATTTGTATATTTTTCGTATATTCGTGAGCTAGATTCCTCTTCGGGGCTAAATGAGCCCCTGCACCTAAGCCTCAACTGGGCCTTTTGTGTTTGGAAGGTAGCCTGTTCTGCTAGTCAAGGCCAAAGTTCTGAGCTATCTTGATCAGCCTTTTGGGTAGTTATTTTTCATGGATGTCGAGTCTGGGTTGCTGCTGTCCCATGTTCAGTCTCCACGCTAGTAGGGGGTTGCAGTCAAAGATGACGTAAGAAGCAGTTTCCTCGTCCTCCCCACAGAGTCTACACGTAACCTGGTCCTGATGAAAGCCCATAGTGTGTAGCTGTTTTCTTAGGCCACAGTGGCCAGTAATCAGGTCTGTGGCCAATCTGATATTTTTCTGACTGAGGGCCAGGATCTCGATCGTGAGGTTCTTCGATAGTCCTGGCCTTGCTGTGTCTCAGACCTGGGACGTTCCTCCACCGTTCAAAGTGGCTGGAATAGAAATAAGAAATGTTACCCAAAAGATATAAATAATGTATTGAAGTCAAGGGATATTATGTTGAATAATAAGACGGAGTGGGTTTTTATTTTCCTTCTCTATCTAGGAACTTTTGGAACTGCCCGCGTATCGAATGTAACCATCTACAACATTTTTTTAAAAAATATCGTCATAAGACTTTAATTAGAAAAATACTTTCCTCTTTCGAGATAAGTAAAAAAAACAGTCCTTAATACAAATCAGTCCGTGTTCCCATTTTTCTTCTTTCTTTTTCTCCCTCTCCCTCTTTTCCTTCACCAACGAATCTATAATATACAGGGCGCGACTAATGCCGGGAAATGATTCTTTTTTTCAAAAAAGAATGCCTCGAACCCGTTTTTCCATTACTTTAGGGCACTCCCTTTTACAGCCATGCTATTCCGGAAACGAGAAAATTTGTTCACAAAATGTTTACCCAGTGCGGTATTTGAACCCACAACTTCCAGATCAAATCCCAGAGGTGCTGAGCATTAGACTTATATATTCATTTTTTTCCAAATCACGTTTTTTTTCTCGACAATTATTAATTTTATTTAAGGCCTATTACATTGTTACATTATTTGTTACACCTTTTATACATAAATTTAGGGTAATATTATTTATTACATTTGTTACACCCTTTATACATAAATTTAGGGGATATTATTTGTTACACCCTTTATACATATATTTAGGGGATATTATTTGTTACACCCTTTATGCATAAATTTAGGGGATATTATTTGTTACACCCTTTATACAACATATAAATTTAGGGGATATTATTTGTTACACCTTTATACATAAATGTAGCGGATATTATTTGTTACACCCTTTATACATAAATTTAGAGGATATTATTTGTTACACCCTTTATACATAAATTTAGGGGATATTATTTGTTACACCCTTTATACATAAATTTAGGGGATATTATTTGTTACTATTTTCGTTTTCTTTTTCTTATAAATCACAATTTATTTTCAATGAAATGAAGAGAGGAAGAATCTGAAATCAGTCGAAACGGATCGTGATTTGAATATTAGCTCCTGTTTTTATTTGACATGGAGTAGAAATTATTGCTTTATGTGGATTGGGTGTTCCTCTTAATATATTTTCATTGGATTGAAGAATTTTCCTTTGGAAGAAAAATGGGTGTGACAGACAAAAACAATTGCCAATTCAGTAGAAATGGGTTTATTATTTTTATTTCATTAATGTTGACTTACCCAGCCAGGGTTGGGCCGTCATCACGAGACATCTTTACGAGGGCGCGCGGACACCCACATCGTACAACCTCGGTGGTCGTTGTTTAACTTCAGTGATCTAACGGGAACTGATGTATGCAACGTGCCATAGACGCTGGCCTATTTTGGTTTTAATTATTAACTGAGAGATGCCATATCAAAAAACCACAGGAGTCAATATTGAACTCATTCTATATTTTAAATTAGACATGCCCGTTTATGTTTGATTGTTGCTCCTTTTCACTCTAAATGGGCCTAGGTCTATCATAATCGGCAGTGCTGGATTTACCAATAGGCTTAATAGGCTGGAGCCTAGAGCGGCAGATTTTAGGGGCGGCAAATTTTTGTAAGAACCTAATAGGATTAGTCCTATTAGGTGCATACAAACATTTCAACATATAATATGTTTATGTAATATGTTTCAAACTTTATTAGATAACTTTTACTTTCCTGATCCTATATTAAAGGGAAAGTATTGTAATGCACTGAAATTTTCGATGTCGAGTTTTCAATGCCAAAATATGTTTTAAGTCCCCAGAGCCCAAATGTCGAGTTTCATCCATTGGCCGTGAGTGTGTCTGTCTCTCTGTCTGTATGTGAACAGGATATCTCAAGAACGGTAAGCGCTAGAGACCACGGAGCTTTTGGTTGACTTAGAAGTTACGGTTAGCGGTTTTCCGCACAAATGAAAAAGAACAATTTCATTTACAAAAATTATAATTAGGTAATAATTATGATTGTGAACTAGGGTGTAGAATTGTAAATATCGGGAGGGGCGGCAAAATTTGAATAGCTTACAGGCGGCTAATGTGTAAATCCGCCACTAATAATCGGCCAACGTTAATTACAGTGCGGCCGGCGAAAGTATAGTTTAACGTGTTAAGAAGTATTCGCAGTAAGCAGTGACAGTGTCGGCAAGTTATTCCTGCTGACCGTGAGCTCACAGTGATTCACTGCCACTGTTACGTGCCGGTCTAGTATGAGTATGAACATGTTCCTTCAAACGCCTAGAAGCATACACACTGAACAGTGACAGTTCCGGCTGATCACTTGTCAGTCAATTCACTGTCACTGCTTAGTGTGAATGCTCCTTTAAAGGTCATTTACAAAGAGCTTTTAATTTCTACCTTTACCCTATTTATATAATTGCAATCAGAGTACATCATGTTCTTTCAAACGCCTAGAAGCATTCACACTAAAGAGTGACAGTTCCGGCTGATCACTTGTCAGTCAATTCACTGGTTACTGCTTAGTGTGAATGCTCCTTTAAAAGTCATTTACAAAGAGCTTTTAATTTCTACCTTTACCCTATTTATATAATTGCAATCAGAGTACATCATGTTCCTTCAAAAGCCTTGAAGCATTCACACTAAAGAGTGACAGTTCCGGCTGATCACTTGTCAGTCAATTCACTGGTCACTGCTTAGTGTGAATGCTCCTTTAAAGGTCATTTACAAAGAGCTTTTAATTTCTATCTTTACCCTATTTATATAATTGCAATCAGAGTACATCATGTTCCTTCAAAAGCCTTGAAGCATTCACACTAAGCAGCTACAGTTTCGGCTGATCACTTGTCAGTCAATTCACCGGTCACTGCTTAGTGTGAATGCTCCTTTAAAAATCATTTACAAAGAGCTTTTGATTTCTACCTTTACCCTATTTATATAATTGCAATCAGAGTACATCATG
>CM022875.1:5055382-5069541 GCA_012654025.1 Pachypsylla venusta
AAAAACTGAGTATTAACTTGACATACTAGAGAACTAACTTGAGAAAAACTTAGTATTAACTTGACCTACTGCAGAATAAACTTGAGAAAAACTGAGTAATAACTTGACCCACTAGAGAATTAACTTGAGAAAAAATTAGTATTAACGTGACCTGCGGGAGAATTAACTTGAGAAAAACTGAGTATTAACTTGACCCACTAGAGAATTAACTTGAGAAAAAATTAGTATTAACTTGACCTACTGGAGAATAAACTTGAGAAAAACTGAGTATTAACTTGACCCACTAGAAAATTAACTTGAGAAAAACTGAGTATTAACTTGACCCACTAGAGAATTAACTTGAGAAAAAATTAGTATTAACTTGACCTGCGGGAGAATTAACTTGAGAAAAACTGAGTATTATGTGACACCCACGCTAAATATTACTCCATTCGCGTCTGAACAATCCATTTTTTATTTTCAGAGCTAATCCTCCCTCCATATGCTGACTCAATGAGAGTCAGTTTAATGCGGAGGGAGTCATTTTATTTATACATTTTTAAATAAAACATATTTAAAAAAATAGAAAGTTGGTACTTATCTTTAGCACAAAAAAAAAAAAAAAAAAAAAAAAAAAAAAAAAAAAAAAAAAAAAAAATCTTTTTAAATAAATAATTTATGCTAAAATATTTCTAAACATTTCTACTTCAATTACAGAAAAAACTTGGAAATGTTGATGGATGGGGACGCCATCTGCACAGCTTCCTCACCATGACATCAGTTTTTATTTTTTTTCTCACGGTTCTCGAAAATGTATATACCAACGTAGGTATATTCTGAGAAGTAACAAAATTTCCATGAAATGTGCTTGTGAATAAAATTAATAATTATTTTGTAACCTAATAATTAACTCAAATAATAATGTTAATTATTCATTTGAGAAACAATGTTAATTATTTATTTGAGAAACAATCTTAATTATTTATTTGAGAAACAATGTTAATTATTTATTTGAGAAACAGTCTCTGTACTTCAGACTTAACACGCCATCACAGGCGTTCTTGATTTTTATGAAAGATTACTTGGGGCTTTTGTCTACCTCAAAAGTTGAACAATATACCTACTGTGCTCACTTTTTCTTATATTGAATTGAAATTGTGTACAGAGAAGAATAATTAGTTCTCTATCAACTTATTCAATCAAATTACCAAATTAAATAATAATACAATATTGGAACGATCTTCTTTGTTAATTTAATTCTCTTTCACGCCATGACACACACACACTTCTACTCACTCTTCCCCTCAAATCACTCTTTACACCTCCTTCTCACTATTCCCCTTCAAACTCTCTCTACACCTCCTTCTTAGTAATCCCCTCCAAGAGAGAATGGAAGAAGGGGTGAGAAAAGGATGTATAAAACTTTACATCCTTTCCTCCCTCCTTTTTCCAATCTTTTTACATGCCCTTCTCACCATTCCCCTCCAATCTCTCTTTACACCTCCATCTCACTCTTCCCCTTCAAGCTCTCTCTACACCTCCTTCTTAGTATTCCCCTCCAATCTCTCTTTACATCCTTTCCTCACTCCTCCTTCAATTCTCTCTTTACATGCCCTTCTCACCATTCCCCTCCAATCTCTCTTTACACCTCCTTCTCACGATTCCCCTTCAAGCTCTTTCTACACCTCCTTCTTAGTATTCCCCTCCAATCTCTCTTTACATCCTATTTTCACTCCTTTCATTCTGTCTTTACATGCCCTTCTCACCATTCCCCTCTAATCTCTCTTTTCAACTCTTTCTCACTTTTACCCTTCAACCTCGCTTTCCACCTCCTTTTCACTATTTCCTGTCCCACCGGAGTATCCCCACCTTCACATAATTCCCCTCCAATCTCTCCTTACATAACCTTCCCACTATTTTCCTCCAATCTCTCCTTACATCCCCTTCCCACTATTCTCCTTCAATCTCTCCTTAAATCCCCTTCTCACTCTCATCGTTCCAGCGGATCGTCTCCACCTTCTCACTTTGAACAGATTCTTTCTTCAATTTATTTATTACATTATCATAATATTATACATTTAAAATTTGAAAATATGATCGCTTCCACACCTCCACGCCTCCCATCCAGTAGAATCTTCATCTCCTACTCTCTCATCTTGCATTCCCATCCCATCCAATATATTCTCGTAAAAAAAATCCTCTTCTTCCAAAATCAAAAGTTTTCCCCAAGGGATGAGTCGAACATACCTATAAAGTACAAGTGGATATAGCTGATAGCTTTCAGAAATTTAGAATGCGTTACTATGTTCTTCTGCATTAATTGAATATTTTATATTGAAAAAAAAAAATGGAATCATGACGTTATTGTTATCTTTAAACATAACAGTTATGACGTTAGTGTTAACTTTTAATATAACAATTATAACGTTTTGAAGGTTAAAAGTATTATATCTTCACTTGACAAGTGAAGATATAGTACTTTTAACCTTCAATATGGTTTTACTTGACATAGTATCCCAATATAACGAATTTAATTATAACGTTAGTGTTAACTTTTAATATAACAATTATGACTTTAGTGTTAGCTTTTAATATAACAATTATCACGTTAGTGTTAACTTTTAATATAACAATTATGACGTTTGTATTACATTTTAAAACCTATAAAAATTATGGGGTTAGTGTTTTCTCTAAATATAACAATTATAACGTTAGTGTTTATTATTAACTTTTAATATAACGATTATGACGTTTTGAAGGTTAAAAGTACTATATCTTCACTTGACAAGTGAAGATATAGTACTTTTAACCTTCAATGAATTTATTCAATTATAAAAATTCTATAAGAATATATAGTATTTTTTTATAGTCGTCTACGCACCATTACTTCTCGTATGATTCAAGAAGTGTGGAGCAATTACTGACGCTGTTTTGTGATATTGTTTGATGAGTGATGACTGGGTGAGTTTTTCATCCCTGATAAATTTTAAATTCAAAATAAAATGGTTTGAGATATTTTTATTTTATATTAACAATATGAACACAACAGCAGCATAACAAAACATTTAAAATCAGCCATCAGCATGGATTTAGAGCAGCATTTATCAGCAACGCCAGTATTATAATTTTTATTTTACTTAACGGATTTTGGTAAGTAGTTCTGTGTGACTGTTGATGTTGTTGTCAGAAATACATTTGGGAGCCGCCCCCCCCCTCCACGGTATAACAAGGATAAAAAAATTGCATTTAAATAATCTCAATTTTAAAAAATAAAAAAAAAAAATTGTTTACTCTGTTGTGTCAATTGAAATATTGGTAGTGGCGACTCCCACTAAATGGTTTTAAGGGGTTCTCGCCGCATACTTACTTATCTTATTGTATTGCACACATCTTTGCATATATGCAAGGAAAAACAAATTCACATATTCCTCTGAGAGTTGGCAAATTACTCGATCTGCAGAATCCCATAAGAACATGTGTATTTGTTTTAGTTGCATACCTCTATGCGAAGATGTGTGCTATGCAATATGATAAGTAACAATGTGGCTGTCTGAGATTACCTTAAATCGTAATGGGTTGAATGATTTTTGCTGAGTTTTTAATGCTAAAACACTTTTTGAAATTCCAAGAGTATAAATCACTAGTTTCAGCCATTAATGTGTATGTGCGTCTGTTTGTCCGTGAAAAAGATATCTCCAGAACGGGAGGAAGATGCCTATCTCCAGATCTTCCGCGATATATCATGAATCTTGTGGTAAAAATCTGCGTTTTTTACAAATCTTTGTTGATCTTGCATTCTTTCTCTTTCTCAGGAGAATCTAGAAATGATAACACATCCTCTTCCTGAGAACACTTTTTGATGAGAGGAATATTTTTAATTTGGCTTAACATCTCTTTAACATCTATTGATCACCCACAGGAGAATCTAGAAATGATAACACATCCTCTTCCTGAGAACACTTTTTGATGAGAGGAATATTTTTAATTTGGCTTAAAATTGGTCTTTTAAGACGAGGGTTTCACCCTCCATTCGCTGGAAACTTGCAAACCGGCTACCCACATTGACCTCATCCAGTCTGGGTGAGCCGAAAAAATAGCCAGCATGACGAGGGCGCAAACCTAGGCGGATACCCATATAGTAAAACCTCGCTGGACATTGCTTAAACTTCAGTGATCTAACGGGAACTTATGTATTCAACGTGCCATGGACGCTGGCTGAGAGGAACGCTGGACCGTATTCTGAGATTTCCAACAGCACGTCAGGGTGAATAAATATCAATAATATCAGAAGCAGGCTCTAGACCAACTCCAATTCTTTCAACGTCCAGAGTTCTAATTCTTGCATCGACTTCTAGTTGGTTTCTCATGAGGTTGTCCATAAACCCACCTTGGTCTTCATCTGCTGGGCCCTGATCACTATCAATTGCACCATGAGGTTTAATGAATACGTCACCGGTTATTGTCTCCAACCAAAATCAAATAAAACGAATATTTTTATATGAAATGTTCATTTAGCTTACGCTTATATGCTCTTGAAATATCACTGTTACCAAGATACCATCTTACACCAAACCTAAAGATTTAAGTTGGTGAATTATCTAATTTTGATCTGTCCTCTTTAGTATTTTTGGTGATTTCAGAGCATCGTGTGAAAGGTTCTTTACCCTTACAGCTAATACTATAATAGGAGGGGACGGAAACAAAATTAGATAATTCACCAACTTTTGGTAGCTAGTTTGCTACCACGGGCGCGAGAGGGCTAGTAAAATAAAAACATTTTTCAAAGAAAATTTAATTTTTTCCAACCCTTAATTTCTACCTGAGTCCAACTTTTTTTGCAACCCTTAATTTCTACCTGATCACAACAAAGTGAGACCGGAGGCAGAAGTCAAAAAATTTCCCCATCCTTGTAATTTCTTATTCAATTAAAAATTAACAAAAAAATATTTTCAAATTATAATATTATTTTCCATTTATATTCTACAATTAAAAATAATTAATTACGTACGAATTTTTTTTTAAACTATTTTTAATTTAAAAATATAATTGAAAATAATAAGTTTGACTTTTGTTAGCACTCTCATCTTGTTTCTTGTTCAGTCATTAGTCATCCTTCTCTTGCGATTGCGTGCGTACAGTCTTATTTCTCCCAATTAATTAAGTAGGTAATTAAATATTTAACGAATTTTAAAATTAAAGTGTTTTTACATGTTTAGAAGTGTTTATTTCTTTTGATATTATAGAATATTATTTAAAAAAGTAAATATAAATACGTTTATAGAGAAATAATTTGTAATTTTCTTAACATAAAGATTATCCGGTTTTCGTTTTAAAAATAAAGAAAGTTCGTTTCACGACAATGGCGTCGGCTTCGGTTTTTGAAAATTTAATAATTCAAATGTAATCTAAGTATACTTTTGTATTAAAATGGTGCTTTATGCTTTATCTCTTGTGTTTTTGACCCAACGAAGTGAGGTCTAGTTTTAACACATATAATTTATAAATTCAAATGTAATAATCTCTGGGTGAGCGTGGGGTCCATGACGGTGCGTTGCACTCATTGATGGTTGGTGGTTTGGGAGGTGTTAGGTCTCCTATTCGTTGTCCCTAATAACCCTAAATGACAGAAGATTTGTTAATATTTATAGATATATAATAACCGTCCTTTCATCCTCACTTCTCGACCTTTTCCGGGTGCGTGGCTCTCATGTGTGGGTCTTGCGGCATTGTGTTCACTCTTTTGGTTTGTGTTATAGGTATAAACCAAAAGAGGGTAATATCCCAAAGATAATGGATAAAAAACCATCTCCCAAAAATTAGCTTAGCCTAACCTCAAAATATAAAAAAAAGGAAAAAAAGGTAATATGTTGCTTTATTCTTTATTTCTTGTTTTATAATTTAATAAAAAATGAATCTAAATTGATAACTTAGGTAATTGACTGAACGAAGTGAGGTCTAGTTTTAACTCCTAAAATTTATTAAATTGTAATAATTTGAAAAAATAATCAATTCTTGATTAGTTGTAGTTCCGTTTTATTTAACCAAATTTTATATTTTTTAATATTTAACCTGTCTAGTTATTTTTTCTTATTTTTTGTGTGTGCTAAAATATTAACTGGATCTCCAAGCGTTGCCCTTCTTCATTAAGTCAAGGTAAGATTACAACCTTTGTATATCCTCTTTATTTGGTGTGCTCGATATTTGCGCCTGTACCTATACTATCATCGTATTGTACCCTCCTGTGTACCGGTCCTCAGAATACAGTATGCCTCGTAACTCGTAACTTTTGAATGGCTAGGAAACTTTTAAATTCTGATAGATTTTAGGGATAGAAAAAGAGCCGTGGGCATTTGATTTGGTGACTGTAGAATCCAGGTTCGATTACCGGGCATGGCATTTTTTAGACAAAAGTTTCGGTTTCTCAAGAATTTTAAATAGAATGGTACCAATTTTATTTTTTAATTTCAAAATAAGGACTAATATTCATTTAGAAAAAAATAATCACGGGCAAAGATAGAGGGGTTTGAATTTTCATTTCGTTACACCATGTATAACGGCCCCAGTTTCGAGTTTTGAAAAGTTCAATTATTGTGTTTCAAAAAAGGTTAGTCATCTACTGAAATCATCAAAAGTACACATTTTAATTTTTATCAGGGTTGTGAACTGATAAAGACAAGTCTTATTTTTCATTAAGAGGTTGCATCCAGGCCGTTTAGAAAGAGGTCGTTTTTCGGTACAAAGTCTGAAGTAAAGTTATGATTTAGTAAAACAGTAGAAAGTAACCTGAAGTAATAATGATTAAACCTTCTCATTTATTTCAAATTAGGGCCAGAGTAATGAGATATTTTCAATGCAATATCATAGTAATAAACTCGCATTCTAAACCTACAGTATTTGTATTGAAAAATTCTCATTCCTCTGGCACCCCTGTAAAAGAAATGAGACGGGTAATATTTGTAAATTTATGGTAAAATGTTTCCATATTTAAGTTACATTCTACTGTTCTAAATCATAAACTTTATACCGAAAAAGCCCGTTTTTAAAACTGCCTGAATTTAACATCCTGCAGAAAAATGAGATTTGATTTTCTCAGTCTACGGCACTGATAATTTCAGCCTCGTAGCCCTAATAGATCCAAAGATATAACAATTCGAAAATTGTCGATCTTTGCAAAAAAAAATTTTTAAAAAATCACTTTCAGTCATCTTTTGACATAAGTTTACTCCCAATATCTACTCATCCTACGGAGAAGTCATGAGAAATGCAGTTGAAGTGCAATAATTAAGTTTTCATTAAGTACAAGTGGTAGTTTTACGGGAACTGATTTTTCAATTCTTCCTTCAAATAAAAACTTCTTATTGCCGTTTTGGTTTCTATTATCTTTTTGTGCTCGCATGAGGCCGTAAATGGGGATATTTTAGAGGATGAACTTGAGATTATTGCATTGATTCTGGAAAATAGAGAAAATTTCAGCCAGCGTCTATGGCACGTTGAATACACCAGTTCCCGTTAGATCACTGAAGTTATGCAACGTCCAGCAAGGTTGTACCATGTGGGTGCCCACGTGGGTTCGCGCCCTCGTGATGCTGGCTATTTTCCCGGCCCAACCCAGGCCGGGTGAGGTCAATGTGGGTAGCTGGTTTTGCAAGTTTCCAGCGAATGGAAGGTGAAACCCCTGTCTTGAATGACCAATAGATGTTAAAGAGACGTTAAGCAAATTAAAAAAAAAGAGAAAATTTCGGCCGTGTAAATCAAAGAATATTTTTGCAAATCAATGTGAAGTGACATTGGTGAGCTTACAGTGATGCACCGTCACTTTAACGTGCCGGTCTAGTATGAATCACTTCCCAGTCACAGCATGACAGTGTGAATGCTCCTTTGCTCAATTCAGACCACATTATGTATCTGATTAGCCAGCCACGTCTTCACCAACATAAATTAACAAAGCACTAATTAGTTTGCTCAATTCAGACCACATTATATAGCTGATTAGCCAGCCACGTCTTCACCAACATAAATTAACAAAGCGCTAATTAGTTTGCTCAATTCAGACTACATTATATAGCTGATTAGCCAGCCACGTCTTCACCAACATAAATTAACAAAGCACTAATTAGTGAAGGCTGCCGTTTTGAGTTACTTCTTGTGTAGAAACCTCCCACCCTGTGTGGGTTGTTCAAATGAAAAGTTCAACTTAACAAGAAGGAAAAGCAAAACCAAAGGCAGGAAGAAATACAACACCTTTCAAAAGTAAGATAAGAAAGTTGGGCTTTGCAACTTTGAAAAATATTAACACTAGAATTGAAAGAGGAAAGTTTTGTATTGAATTCTGGGGGATCTCATGAGAGATTAGAATTGATTCAATCTGTACAGGTTGGTAAGAGTGGTGGTTACAATTATAAGTTGGGCTTTGCAACTTTGAAAAATATTAACACTAGAATTGAAAGAGGAAAGTTTTGTATTGAATTCTGGGGGATCTCATGAGAGATTAGAATTGATTTAATCTGTACAGGTTGGTAAGAGTGGTGGTTACAATTATAAGTTGGGATTTGCAACTTTGAAAAATATTAACACTAGAATTGAAAGGGGGAAAATTTGTATTGAGTTCTGTTAGGATTATGGTAAAAAATCTAAATCAGACATCTGTGTGTCAGAGGCGGATACAAGGGGGGTGATAAGGGGATCGCCCTCATCCAAATCAGACATCTGTGTGTCAGAAGCGGATACAAGGGGAGCGATGAAGCAATTAAACGTCAAAACAATTTTCTCAGATTTGATGTTTATAAATACTATACTGACCTCCATGTCGTATATAATTTGTAGCTCAATCGCCGCCCCCCCCACTGGAGACTTGTATCCTCCCTGCTGTGTGTATCCTTATATGCACTGTAACTGTGGTAGTTAACCGAATTAGTTTTAAATCCAAGGAAAGTTCTAAACGTAGTTAAGATACGTTTTCCGTAGATTTGTGCAAGATAACGTTTAAATTAAAAGAAAACACGAAGAATTTCTATTTAATTATTTTTATTATTATTTACTTACGTATTTATATTTATTAAGTTGTAAAGATGTTATAAGATCTACTTGGTGAAAAAGGTATAATAAGGAGGGGACTCTCCAGGCCCGTTAAAAAAAAAGTTAAAAAGTAACCAACGAGATTTAACTAAGTGGGTGTTCACGTACAGGGAATACTCCCAGGTCCGGGATTTCCTAAGAGTCCCGGTAAGAAAATTATCATAATGAAATTTTTCATGTTTTTTTCTGAATAATAAATAAATAAACTTAAAAGATTTTAAAAAAAATGAAACACACAAAATCAGAAGTTAAAAATGAAACACACAAAATAGAGGGCTAATAAGGGACAATGGCTATTGCAGGACACTGATTTTACAATATAGTGCGACCTTTCAGCTTGTACAGCAATCATAAATATTGGTATATTTCGTAAACATTAACATCTGATAATCGAATTATTTGTTGCCAAGAAGAAGCGTACACGCCTTTTCACATCAACTAAGTGAATTGCCTTCTTTTATTTTATTATACAGCCCATACGTTGATTTTAGATGAAAGAATAATAAAGGGGACCGTAAATTTTTTCCCCCGGCCCAGATTTTCTGTTTACGGCCCTGGGGACTTACCATTAGAAGATTCTTTGACTTCTTACACTAAACTCCTCCCATAATATACCTCATTGTATATGATGGAATTCTGATAAGCTGTTAACCAAATCATCTTTCTCAGGCTTGTGGGGTTATAGTACCTACATACATATATGTGGTAGGGGTTGTTTGTTGCAATACCACAGCCTGCATGTAGCCGGTAGCAGATAGCAAACAAGAGATTTTAAAAAAAGAGTCGCACCGTTTTTGAGTTACAGCCGAATTTCCAATTTATTAACTAAATTCGGCAAGTTACGTTTCGATATCATAAATTTTGTTAGGATATCGAACAACCCGACTTAAGAGTTAGGAATGTCAAAACAAAATATTATTTTTGAACTCTTGTTGAACCATTTTGTCATGGTGTCGACATATGAAGAAAATCATTTAATAAGTTCTGAGAAAGAAAGTTCTAATCTAGAAAGGAAAAGTTCAACATAAAAACACATTAAGAAAAAGTTGACGGCAAATTTAGTGTGGTTTATGAGATGAGCAACATCGGGAACAAATTCGTACAAAATTATAATACGGTATCATATTGATACATTATCGTATGCTGAGTGATATAGAATCATTCAACAGACTAGTATGCTTTTGAAATGTCATAGTTTTTTTTTTTTTTTAATTTGGCCTAACGTCTCTTTAATATCTATTGGTAATTCAAGACGGGGGTTTTACCCTCCATTCGCTGGAAACTTGCAAACCAGCTACCCACATTGACCTCACCCAGCCTGGGTTGGGCCGGAAAAATGAGCCAACGATACGTGGTGTTCCCAAGCGGTCACCCATCCAAGTACTGACCACGCCCGGACGTTGCTTAACTTCAGTGATCTGACGGGAACTGGTGTATTCAACGTGGTTTGATCGTTGTCATAGTACTTTGCGACAGAACCTCCTAGGCGGGTGGGGATAGAAACAGTGTGTTCACAAAAGTTTATTTCTGTTCAGTAATGAATATGGTGTGGACAATTGGATTTGGCTTCGTCAAAAATTTGCGCGCCGCCTGATTTCACTTTGCCTATCGGTCCCTGACCTATAGTCCTGTGACTTTTTGTGTGAAGATACCTCAAAGGGATAGTCAAAACCAAGTACTCTGGACGATTTGAAAGAAGTCATAATTGAAGAAATCAACCGCATTCCTAAGTTTCAAGTCCCTCGCTCTTACCATTCTCTTTTTAGACAGGATGAATGAAAACAGCTAGCGGTATATTTGATTGCACCCAAAAGTTTCGAAGCTTACTGAGACGCTAAATATGACATACATATCAAATTTCAAACCTCCAGCACTTAGGTAATACTATTTTCTTTTTAGACAATATTGCTGTCAAAAAGGAACCGCTAAAAAACGGAAAACCGCCAAGGGTGTATTTAATTGCATCCAAAAGTTTCTTGGCACAATTAGAGCCCAGTTGAGTCCTATATACCAAATGTCATGCAAATAGGTCAACACTAAGTGGCAATTTCCATGGCGTACGGCAGACAAACGATTTTTTTTATTCCATTTTTGGATTCTACGTACCTTTTATAACGTAAAATATCAAATTTTGAGGGGAGGGGTATTTTTTTCGGGACGATTCCAAAGGTTCATTATTGAAAATAATAAACCAAAAAGAAGGTTCCAGAATTGTATTATTTTTTGTCTTCCCTCCTCGCTGTTGTCAGTGGTAATTCTGCAGTGGAGCTCCAGCACACGTTTCTTTATTTTATTAGCACGTTTCTTTATTTTATTGGCACGTTTTTCTATTTTATTAATTTGGTAATAGATTTTAACGTTTTGATAGAATAAGCTGAATTATCCTTAATTAACTTCCTGGGAAAAGGCGAAATTGTGAAAATGATTGAGAACTTAATTATTATGCAAATTTTATTAATTTGGTAATAGATTTTAACGTTTTGATGGAATAAGCCAAATTATCCTTAATTAACTTCCTGGGAAAAGGCGAAATTGTGAAAATGATTGAGAACTTAATTATTATGCAAATTTCAATTTTGAAAAATTCAAAAAAAAATTGTTGTAAACATATTGATTAACATTTGGGGCAGCAAAATGCTGTTCTGTGTGCTCTTTCCTAAAAAATAAGGGCGCGTGGTGTGTTAAAATACAAGATGTTTTTCTTTCACGATAACGAGACACATGAAAGAATCAGCCGTATTGCAAGCCTTTAGAATAATCCACAAATTATATTTTTCTGAACGATAAAGTAAAATGAAAATCATGTTCTTATTTCATTTCTAACTTTCATTAAATTTAAGTTTTTATACTTTGGCTTGTATATAAAGTTTAGTTGTCACCCCTCGTTCATCTGTCAGAAGATATCACTACGTGATAATGTCCTTTACACTTCCAATATGGTGCACAACTTCTAATTACGCCGCGGCTGCGATAAGAGCGTCAAATCTAAAATTTTATGTATTCATTGATACTGTGTAAATACGATGAACCTTTTAATTTTGAAAATAAAATTGATTTTAATTGATTCCATTAAAATCAAATTATTGTTTTCACTAAAAACGAGTAGTGAATCACGTCTTTTTCCATCCATGTTTAAATTCTAACTGAAGTTTCACCGAAAACAAAAGTTGACGCTCTCGTCGGAAAGTTTGTTTTCTCTTATCATAGTGGATGTTGGAGCCAAAAATGTGGAAATAGGGGTCAAAAATACTGATTTTGAAAACTGATTATGGACTGAAATGATTTATTAGTATTTCACTAAAATATAGATATATGAATTTCCGAACGCGTAATTCCTTCCAATCCAATTGAGAATTTCTAACTTTTTTTTTTTTTTCTTTTTTTTTTTGGCTTTAATTAACATCTATTGGTCATTCGATTGGAGGGTTTTACCCTCCATTCGCTGGAAACCAGCTACCCACATTGACCTCACCCAGCCTAGGTTGGGCCGGATAAATAGCCAGCATTACGAGGGCGCGAACCCACGTGGTACAACCTCGCTGGACGTTGCTTAACTTATTAAATTATTCTACTACTGATGTTATTATATTGCAGTTATTGACATGTTTCTGGGGCTCGCAGGTCAATGATCAGCCTCCAAGATCAAATATATGATGACAATTAGAAATTTTAGCGGTCCCGATGATATCAATATAAGTTTAGCGTACTTATACCACGCTCGTTTTGTTTTTCTTGTCGATGCAAAACTAGCGTTTTGCTTGATTCATTGATTGATTGATATATGAACAATTGAACAACAACAAATGAACAAAAGTAATAAGAGAACAATATTACGAGTATATAAAAAAAACAAACGAAAACTACAAAGTAAATAAATAAGAAATAACGAGAAGTTAGAGAGATCCCCATAGAGGTGATCAAAGGTGGTTAAATAATCTCATTTTACATTCCATCTTAAAAGGCTTTAAGGTTTAGAATGTATCTTCAAATGCCAAAAGAGTGTTTTCACTTCTCCTATCAGGGATGATGTTTTATCCCTTCAAAAATAAATTCTTGAAAAAAAAAAAAACCGAAGTTGGCAACTTTTTTTTTTCTCTCATGTATGGTAACCTGCCTTTGAAGTCATTTTTTTCTGTTCAAATATTTATAATGTCTTTTTGAAAACCTGAGGGTGAATATAAAGAATGCCAAGTCGTTATATTTTTCAACTCTGGAATAAGGCAATACTATTTTACGGATTGTGTAAATTAGACTGTTAGGAGAAAAATACGTTTTATACGACCTGTTTAATGTCTGACTTTTTAATGTCTGACTAGTAATTTTGATTTTTGGATGGAGAGTTGAATTTTTTTCAAAACCCTTTATTTCTGTTCGGAGTCAGAGCCGTGCTTTCCTGAAATAAATTCATAAAACTGTTTCAGCCCAGTATAAATAAAATATTCATTTTGGAAAGTGAATACCAAAATTGAGATCTTATTTCATATCTCCATCTTAAAAACAAGTTTTTTTTTTTGCCGAGAATTGACTACTGTCAAGTTTTCGTTTAACTTCCTCGTAACTGTCTCTTCCTAATACAGTCCCGCAACAGACGGTTCTAATTTTATGCATACGTTTAAAATTCGTAGCCAGAACTGGATTCAGGGAGCGATCGCCCTCCTCCTACCAGACCTGAAATAATTGAATGTTGAAACGGATTTATATTTTATGAATACTGTTGACTGATGTTATGTCAATTGTAAGTTTAACCCTCGATCTCCCCTCCCCTTCATCTGGGGATTTGTATCCGCCCCTGCTCAACGGGATGAGCAATTGTTCCGTTTTATGCGTACTACTCATGGTAGGCTTATTTTTTGGTTTTCGTTAGCAACTTCGGATATGGGACCATAAGAGTGATCATCTCTTGTAAACTTTTGAGGAATGGCACCCCCATTGAAGCATAATTCCAAATCCCAAAAAGTTTCAATGCATTGTTATTGGTTCCCCTGGTCTTCTTTATCGTTTATCTCAATTAAATATCCCCAATGTTATCTTTAATTCAACAGTAATCCCTTTTTCGAAAACTGTAAAAAATCTTGGTGTCATTTTTGATCCAAATCTTTCTTGGG
>CM022875.1:5099625-5110643 GCA_012654025.1 Pachypsylla venusta
GGTTTATTATAGAAGTAATGAATTAGGCGGACAAACGGATTTTTTTTTTATTCGATTTTTGGATTCTACGTACCTTGAAACGTATAATATCAAATTTTGAGGGGGGGTAATTTTTTTTTTTTCGTGACGATTCCAAAGGTTCATTATTGAAAATAATAAACCAAAAAAATGTTGGAATTTGCTTTTTAGAAAAAGAACCACCGAGCGACTTGTTCAAGTTGTTCAAAAATTAACTTTTCATCTTTGTATTTCAGCTTTCTTCGTTTGACTCACTAGTGAATTTTGTAAAATATGTTTCATTTGATCTCAGCTAACACCATATTCAAGGGATAACTAGTTGGGATGTCATTTAGCACATGTAGTCTCATGCTCCATTCCCCAATACCTCCATCTTTAATTATAATATCAGGAGTTCTGTTATATCGGAAAATCCATTTATTCACAAACATGATATCACATTTTTTTTTTTTTTTTTTTGGTNTTTTTTTTTTTTTTTTTTTTTTTTTCGGATAGTATGGAATATTAAAAAAATTGCTGACAAAAATGATTCAGTTTTTTTTCCTGAAGATTAGTTGCCAATGCAGGAATAAAATTGTCTTTTTTAATGAATGAGCGCCGACAAAGCATTACTTAATGTCATTATACCAGCGAAGTAATCAGCTCTTGTAATGCAATTAATGTCAACAGAGTGACATGTTGATTAATCAGAAATTCTCATCTCAGTCGTTGAAATACGTCGAGACTTAGAATTAAATTAATTAGATAATGTTCTTAGTGATTCTGTACCCGAAGGATGCAAAAACTCTTTTGTAATAAATATTAGATACACTAAATTTATATACTATAGTGAATCAAGTTGATCAGGTGTTCACGTTAGTGTTGTAGTCATTTATAGAAAAAAATATCTTAATCAAAAATAAAATATTGGACACCCTGGGTCGCCGGGGGGGGGGGCAGGGCCCTCAATTTCAAAATTAAAAAGCCCTTATCTCCAGCCATGACATATCAAAATTTTACGTTTCTACAATAAAACGCTAAAAAGATAAAAATAATTTTCAAAAAACACAATATTGGACCCCCTGGCCCCCCGGGGTGGGCAGGGCCCAAAAAAACTATACAGCAAATTTCCTTCTTGTCCTAAACATGTATACCAAATTTTGTCAAAATCGGAAGAAAATTGTGGATTGTATCGCGTAACATAAACATACACATATACAATTGCATTTCGGGATGCACACCAGGGTCAAAAGTGGAGTTCACTAACGTTAACAATTAGTCATGTTTTTGATTCATATTGAAATCTATACTAGTGGACCAATATGATCAGGTGTTCACGTTAGTATCATCAATCATCATCAATCTCTAAAGGTTAAGACCTTGTTGTGATTGCCATATGCCATGTCTCTTTTTCGGATGCTTTTCTCTTTAGTTGTTTATAAGATTGGCAGTTCGTTTGATTGCAGAGGTCTTTGAAATATGACTGTCTTGGGCGGCCTCTTGTTCTCTTTCCCATGACTTTTCGTTCAAAGATGTTGGTAATGAATTTGTTATGTCTAAGAATGTGTCCTATTAATGTGCTTTTTCTTTTCAGAATGAACTCCATCAGGCTTCTTTTCTCCTTCACTTCTAATAGTACTTGCTCATTTGATTTCTTTTCTATCCACTTCGTCTTTGTCATCTTCCTTCACATCCACATCTCTGCTGCTTCCAATCTCTTCTTCTCATACTTTCCTATCGTCCATGCCTCGTAACCGTACGTTAATACACTCCACACAAACGTTTTTATGAAATTCTTCTTTGTCTCCAATTTAAGATATTTGTTGGTGAGGAGGTTATACTTATACTTCTTTTGGAAAGTATAGTAGTCATTAATAGAAAAAAATATCTTAATAAATTTTTTTTAAAAAAAATTGGGCCGCCCGGGGGGAGGTCCCTCAAAATAATCAAAATCGAAAAGCCCTTAACACCAGCCATCACATATCAAAATTGTAAGTTTCTGCAACAAACCGGTAAAAAGATAAAAATCATTTTTAAAAAACAAAAGATTGGGGCCTTCCCCCCGGGGGCGAGGCCTCCAGTATGTTCGAAATCGTAAAGCCCTTAATACCAGCCATCACATATCAAAATTTTACGTTTCTGCAACAAACCGCTAAAAAGATAAAAATCATTTTCAAAAAATAAAATATTAGGGGCCCTCCCCCAAGGGGGGAGAGGGCCACCAAAATGTTCGAAATCGAAAAGCCCTTAACACCAGCCATCACATATCAAAATTTTACGTTTCTGCAACTAACCGCTAAAAAGATAAAAATCATTTTCAAAAAACAAAAGATTGGGGGCCCTCCCCCCGGGGGGAGGCCCCCAGTATGTTCGAAATCGTAAAGCCCTTAACACCAGCCATCACATATCAAAATTTTACGTTTCTGCAACAAACCGCTAAAAAGATAAAAATCATTTTCAAAAAATAAAATATTGGGGGCCCTTCCCCCAAGGGGGGAGAGGGCCACCAAAATGTTCAAAATCGAAAAGCCCTTAACACCAGCCATCACATATCCAAATTTTACGTTTCTGCAACAAACCGCTAAAAAGATAAAAATCATTTTCAAAAACACAATATTGGACCCCCTAGGACCCCGGGGGGGGGCAGGGCCCCAAAAAATATCCAGCAAATTTCCCTCATACCCTGTATACCAAATTTCGTCAAAATCGGATGAAAATTGTGGCTTGTATCGCGTAACACACAAAAGTGTAGTTCACTAACGTTCACAATTAAAACTTTTTGGATCAATAAACTGCTTACCCATTTGTTGTGTAAACAATTTTATATCAAAAATCTAATAGAATTGGTGTTCCCTCACAATACCAAAGAGAATTAATTTAATCAATCAGATCCAAAAGTTCAGAATCAGAAGGCGACATGAAAGTAATAAGTTATCATAAAACTTTCCTACTGGACGGTAGCGTTGCTCTGTACAAATTGTATCAAATCAAACTGCGACTTATAAAAATATATGTTTTTCGTTTTAATTGGGAAACGGAAAGTACATTACTTAACGTGTCACTCAATATCAGTCAGTTCTGGGAAAATGAGGATGAAATTTCTGAAAGATACAACCCACGTCTCAAGTGGAATAATTTGACTAGCCACGGTTACACCCCAGTCGTAGATGTCACCTCACTGATTGTGAACTAACTAAACCAAACACTCGAATGCTCCCTGGGTTCCTGTCACTATCCGTCTGCCCTTGAACCATCTACAATAATTGATGGTAAAAGACTCGACGAATTGACATTGGTACCCTGGAGAAGAGGGCGTCAGATGATCTGGGACGTAACTTGCGTGGACACAATAATTGCCAATAGTAATAAAGGTTTTTCTTTGAAGGAAAGGGGAGATACAGCAAAACAGGCGGAACTAAGAGAATGCCTGAAATATAAAGGATTATAAAATCTCCATGATATTATCTCCTTCGAGGTTGATACCTTCGAATATTTAGGAACATGTGCTTCGGAGATTTTCAATTCCGTCCCTAAAGCCTTGGTTATCTCCTTCGAGGTCGATACCTTCGAATATTTAGGAACATGTGCTTCGGAGATTTTCAATTCCGCCCCTAAAGCCTTGGTTATCTCCTTCGAGGTCGATACCTTCCAATATTTGGGAACATGAGCTTCGGAGATTTTGAGTTCCGTCTCCAAAGCCTTGGTTCTTGAGACGAAAAATAGATACACGGGGGATTATTTCAGGCAAAGAATTAGTTTGGCATTTAACGAAACGTTTCCTCCGCCCCGCCCTGAGCACACTGCCTCAGGGTATCACCATAGATGAAATTTTTTGCATGTTTAATAAAATAAATGTCTACTAACTAATTACCAACAAATGAATCAGTTTTTCTTCAGGTAAGCTTTTCTATTTTCCATGAATAAGTTACCTGAGAGATATTATTCTGTCTCCCTAGTACACTGCATCCTTTACAGTGCACTGCAACTATATAGTTTTTATTTCATTCCATTTTTGCGCGTGTTTGCTGATTACAAAGGGTTTATCTCAAGTGTTTCCGCGATATTTGTATCACATTTGGCAAACTGTCGATATGAGAATAGAGTATTATTTGCACACTGTGTTCGCAGCGTTGTTCTGGGGGAGGAGAAGCAGCAAAGAACGACTGATAAAGAGTAACACATTGGGATGTATGGTAACCCACATTAGTTTCAAAAGATATTACTGGTATTAATATCTTTTACTGACATTTTTATTGCGCATATTATAGAGTTCTCAGAGCTCACTTCTGGTGCAAAGAAGGTGCCTTGAAGCAGATTGATATTTGTGAATGATATGGTCATCAAATTAATAAATATATAAATAACGGTAAAGTGGACTGATTTTAGGTTTAATAATGTTTTTATTTTAAATATAATTTTTGAATTAAAGAAATATCGCCAGGAACTTATAGATATAAAATTTTAACAATAAAATGAGTTGTAGAATTAGTCCAATATTTTTTTTTCTGGTTGGTTATCAGCGAGGAGAGAAAAATTTGTAATGATTGTTTTTGGTTTGAAAAATGGACGACTCTTTGGACAATTCCCATTGGTCAAATGCTCCAGAGAGGCAGTTGGCATTTTGTAAGCAGCATATTGCAGATTAAACAAAAAACAAAATACGCGGCGCGACCACGCCCCCAGCTTTGCAGAGTCTAGCTTCTTCAAAAGGTAACCAAGGGTTATGCAATTTCAAACTACCTTGAAAAACATAAACAAACAACCAACAATCCTAAGTCTATTGAACTGGTAATGGACATAGTTTACAAAGATATCCATCTATTTACACAAAATACATCGTTATCTCATAGGCGTACCCTGCGCATTTTGGGGATACAATATACGAGTATATACCAATTCAGCAAATTCTATGAACTTACACCAAGTTTCATTAAAATCGGACCAAATTCGAGAGTAATAGTGAAATTGGTCAAGCGGTAAGAGATATCGAAAAATTTATGAGAATAGACCCCCCGAAACTATAGGCAAAAACCCCAGGTTAAATATCAGAATTAAAAAAATGTCAAACCGTTTTCGAGTTACGGCCGATTGTTCGATTTTTGACCGAATTTAGCCGGTCATGGTCCGATATCTTAAATTTTGTCGCAACAACATATCAACTCAAAGCGAGAAAGTTTTAGGTGTCCTCTTAAGCATTAATTTGGAACATAGTTTGCAAAAAACGGTCCAACCGTTTTCGAATTATGGTCGTTTTTCTGATTTTTGTAAGGGAATCATAGAATACTATTAATACTATTATGTTCCGATTTTTGAAGGGGAAATCATAGAATACTATTAGCACGGGAACGCTAATGCCTCTAAGGCGCCAAGCTATAGACCATAGCGAAGCACGGGCGAAACAGCTAGTTGAAATATAAAAATCCTGTTTTTCAAACTAGACTTTACTTCTTCTTCACCTTTTCACCAATTCTATTTGGTGCATTGCCTCCCTTAACTCTACCATGTCACAACCTTCTGTTCAGTGCCTACTGTCTTTAGCCGTAAACTTTCCTGATATGGTAACCCTCGCTTTCTTCTCATAGTATCAATGCGCAGTAACTGCAAGTTTCTAATGACTTAACGTCATTGGTTTGAAGCAGAGTTTTTTTAAAGGCTGAACACCAAACCCTCTGTTTTTACATGGGCTTACTACCGTCACCTAATGAAGCTGGTTTGCTTCCCTCGGTTGCTTCATTCCTCACTAGACTATACTTTAAATCCTTCAGTCAATTCCGGGCACTTACTGTGTACTGTGTGTAATAAATTGGCCAACTGACAGAGAAGTTTATTGATCTGAAAGGACGATTTAATTTAGGATTTTAAAACGGCTTTTGCAATTACGTAATTCACATAAAAAAATTCATTCCAAACAATGCAAAATCTATAATAACAACTGATTCATCGATGACCTGCGATGTTCGAGGCACGGCCAGAAAGTAACTCAATTTGTGTAGGTTTCAAAAATATTTAGCGACCGTCTATGCACTTCGAATACACAAGATCCTGTTAAATCATTAAAGTTGAAAAATGTACAGCGATATTTTAGTAAGTGAGTGTTCACGTATTGGGTTCGCGCCCTCTTGATTCTGGGTATTCCTGGAGAAATACAGGCTGGGTGGGGTAAATGTCGGTAATGTTTAAGATTACAGGTATGCTACATCATCATCATCATCATCATCATCATAATCAACCATTAGTAGTCTACTTTTGAACAAAGGTCTCCTCTAAATTCTTCCAACATGATCTATCCTGAGCAACTGCCTGCCATCTTGTTCCCGCAACCTCCCTGATCTCATCCCTCCATCTTCCTTTAGGTCTACCTCTCGGTCTTTTAATATTTCTCGAGTACCATTGTAATATTTGCGTGGTCCATCTCTCATCCCTCATTCTTGCTATATGTCCCGCCCATCTCCACTTCATTATTTCCATGTATGTATGTATAATGTACGTATGTATGCTACATACGTACATTATATTTCAACATACTCGCTAACAGCATACTTGATTCCTGCCTCGAACCCCGCCAATTTCTTCGCCGAATTCATCACAATATGTTATTTTATGGTGATGAATTTACGTTCTAATTTTTTTTTTTAGATCTCAACTGGCGTTTTCCCTTCACAGCAAGGTATAGTCGATGACGGCACGGCATTAGCTCTCAGCGAGAAATTAGATCCACATTTTCTCGAGAAATGCTCCTGCAAAAATAGTTTTCAACTTTTTCAATAACCACGATGGTCTCGAAGTAATACCTACGGCCATCAGAACTCCATTATACTTTCTCTTCTGGCCGTGCCTTATACTTTTAATATAATCTCATTGAACAATCAAATGCCATATTACTTAAATTTAATATAAAAAAAACGAAAGAAACCAAAGTGTTATCTAATCAAAACATCAGTAACAAATTACGAAATCCCTCCCTCCCATCCCCCTCAAAATAATAGAATAGACAGAACCTTTAAATTTCCGTGGACACGTCTTGAAACGTGTCGTTTATGTCTCTCTCTTATCGTCTTTACTAAGGTTTTCATTAAAGTGTCAATCTGCGTCTTTTATTCTTTAAGAAGGGGGTGTAACATATTAAATTTAATGTGAAAAGATAAGTTCGGTCATTTCTTATTTCTATCAATTTGTGACCAATTTTGGTTTGAGTCGTTTCCGTTTCGGGGAAGTGTGGGGTACAAAAAAAAAAATCACGTATATTTTTTTTCGGGGACATCTGTTCTTAACATTGTTGACTTAATACAATTTTCAAAAAAACAAAAGAATATAGAAAAGTAACTCATTTTAGTTTTTGAAATTTATTGTGAAATCGTGCATAACTTTTGATATAGGAAAAACAAACCCAAACTCTCTTCTTGCTTCTTTCTTCTGGATTTTGCACTCGTTTTCGGTTGAGATAAATATCTCGGTTTTGAGTTTTTCAAAGCTCTGCGTGTTTTGGATTTTTATATTTCTATTTTTGTTTATAATAGATTAAGAGGGACGGTTTGTTTTGTGTGCTATTTTTGTTTTCACTAATCAGGTATGTATGTTCCTAAGTATGTTTTTTAATTTATGAAATATGCTGGTATGCTGATATTTTTTTATGAACAGGGTGCCGAACAGTTAATAAAAGGTTATTGCCACCGTGATGGTGGCAAAATTGGGTCCAGAGATGGGTGTTATATATTTCGTTCGCTGGAAAATTACAGCTCAACCACACATATTACTTTCATTTAACCTGATGGTTTGGGCTGGGAATGGTCAGCATTACGAGGGTGCGAAACTATGTAATCATCTATCTAATAGAAAACCTCGCCCGTCATTGCTTAACTTGAGCGATCTAACGGAAACTGGTGTAATTCAACGTGCCTTTGATACTTTCGATTAGATTTTTTTGATTTTTTAATTGTTACTCAGTTGTCTTCACGAGGCTGAGTGAACTTTAACGATGCGAAGTCCCGTCGGGCGGGCTCATCTGTTTATACATCGCCCAACATTGCTTAAATTCAGTGATCTGACGGAAACTGGTGTGGTCTCATTCAAATTCAAACAATTCGACTTTGGGTGAGTTATCAAGCCAGTACACATGTTTGTTCCGTGAGCACTTGCTATGACAATTGCAAAATAGATAATGTCAGCAATCAGCATACTCGTACGTATCAATTTGGATACCTGTTGTCAAAAGAATTTATAAGTCGTCATTCTGAGTCAACGCAGAGCGGTCTTTGTATTATTGAAGGTTGAGGCTAAAAGGACACATTGATCTTTAAACACGGAGACGACCTGACAAATGTATCTCCCTTTTGGTTGTAAACTCGAAGTATCTCTACATTTTTGACTAACTGACAAATGTATCCTCCTTTTGGGTGTAAACTCGAAATATCTCTACATTTTTTGTTATTAATAAATTTGACTTAATACTTCATTTCTCTGATGAAAACTTCAAGAAACCTCATCAACAGAAGGTTTTCTATTGAAGACTATCCTTCCCGTCTCCTTTTGTCGAGTAAATCCAAAAGCCAAAGGGATAAATGTCTTTGTTGGAAAAGGAGGAGAAACACTATCAAATGAAATTGAAACCTGGAAGGTAAAATTTTCAAACTAAATGTGGTCAAATCCTTTGAGATTTCAATAGAATTGAATGAAGTAAGAAATTTTTTGGGGTGTTAAATCGAGAACATCCTTCCCCACCAACTTGGTGTGGGTGGACTAGTAGAATATTGGAAAAAAATTTTGAGAAAGGTGTTCAGGATGGAAAGTGTTTGGGATCGCAGGAGGCAGAATGACGTCCTTCCGTACCAACTTGGTGTGGGTGGACTAGTAGAATATTGTAAAGAATTGTTGAGAAAGGTGTTCAGTATGGAAAGGGTTTGGGATCGCAGGAGCCAGAATTACGTCCTTCCTTACCAACTTTGTGTGGGTGGACTAGTAGAATATTGTAAAGAATTGTTGAGAAAGGTGTTCAGGATGGAAAGGGTTTGGGATCGCAGGAGGTAGAATGACGTCCTTCCTTACCAACTTGGTGTGGGTGGACTAGTAGAATATTGTAAAGAATTGTTGAGAAAGCTGTTCAGGATGGAAAGGGTTTGTGATCGCAGGACTCGCAGGAGGCAGAATGACGTCCTTCCTTACCAACTTGGTGTGGGTGGACTAGTTTCTACTATTAGAAAGATTTTTTTTCAATTTTTATCATATGTACAGATTCAGCATATGGATATGTACAGTTTCAGCAGAAGTCATATTGCTGACCCCCCTCCGAAAACTTTCACTAGCGGTCCTCCACTTTTTTTCTCCTAGAGATCCCCTCTCACAAATATAGTAAGAGGCGGGTCTAATTTAACTGTCCATCTGCGGGATTTAATACAGAGATGCCAAGACTGTTATTTGTTTTTGAGTCTACGGTTGAGCTCCTCCGACTAATTACGTATACCTTCCTCAATACTTTTGAGACCTAAAAAAGGTCTGCCCTTCTGGAATTAATTTTCTAAATATAAAATTCAAGTTCTATTTCAAATAACAAATATCCTGCATCAAAGGCTACTATTATATACTTACTTGTACCGCCCATGCACTTTTGTTAATACCTAATTATCGTGCCGCACCCAATGACCTGCCTATTAAACAAAATCCAGACTTTTCACGATCACTATTTTTCAACAAGAGGGGCATTTTAAAGTTCAGTTCAGCGTTATTATATTAGTTTATTTAACCTTTGATGTTAGTACAAGAATACACCGAAGGGAATTTGGCTTCGAGTTAGTCAATGGCTTTTCGCTTCAGTGAATATCATACGGTTTTGTGGTGATTTTTATTTTTTGGGCGTATCATGCAAATATAGCAGCTCGCTCCCCACTAGTACTTGACGATTTTTTTTCGTCGTTCGTGTGCACCATTTTAATTGGAATGTTCTCATTCTGAACGTTTTTCCGTCTACGATAAAAGAAAAAATATAATATTAACATAGCGTCTTGTCTTGTGGGAGAGCGTCACACACACACAAACACTCATCCAGTGGCATGTGTTCCCACTTGAAATAAAAGTTCATAACTTATCATCTTTATACAGAGTGTCCCAAAAGTCCATGACGGCCTGAATATCTTTTGAACAGCTTTATGTGGAGTTTTGAAATTTTGCATGGTAATATACCCCAAATTAAACCACCTGATGGTGTGACCAATTTTTCAGGGACTGGCCCCATGTGGCTCCCAGGGGGTCCAACTTTTGTTTTTTAAATAAGAACCCCCATCTTGTGATACATTTTTACAAAGACAATAAAATTAGAAGTTAGAAGTACTTTGCAAAAAAAATTACACGCCTAGCGTGTTTGGTTTCAAAATGGCGGCCGTTTGAAATTTCCAAGATATGACCTCCAAGAGTTTTTAAAACTAGGCGAAGTGTCTAAAACTAGGTGAATTATTTCTAAAAAGCAGGTTCCTCAACATTGATGTCCTAAGCAATCATTCAATATCCCATTGCAAAAAATTCGCCCAGTTTTAGACACTCTTGGAAGTCATATTTTGGAAATTTCTAATGGCCACCATTTGAAACCAAACACGCATCACAAGATGGGGTTTTGTATTTAAAAAACAAAAGTTGAACCCCCTGGGGGCCACATAGGACCCGCCCCTGAATAATTGGTCACACCGTCAGGTGGTTTTATTTGGGGTATATTACCATGCAAAATTTCAAAACTCCACATAAAGCTGTTCAAAAGATATTCAGGCGGTCTTGGACTTTTGGGACACCCTGTATATAAAATAAAAAAGGCAATGTCCTGAGTAACTGATCAAGGTAGGGCCGAAACTATTAATGCTACAGACTTGAAATTTGCCATGGACCTTCGTTGCACCAATGTAAGTGTGAACTAAGAAAGGATTTTGCAAAATTTTAATTTTAAGGGGTAGAAATCGCGAAAAGTAAACAATTCCCATAAGAAATACATTTTGGAAAGAGATAGCATGATACATGTATATACATACATACAACAGCGTACA
>CM022875.1:5128791-5142248 GCA_012654025.1 Pachypsylla venusta
TACCCCCCCTCAAAATTTGATATTATACGTTTCAAGGTACGTAGAATTCAAAAATCGATGGGCACTTTTGCCACTTAGCGTTGGTCGATTTGGATGAAATTTGGTATATAGGTCCCATATGGGCTCTAATTGTGCCCCAAAACTTTTGAATGCAATCGAATACACCCTTGGCGATTTTTGCCGCTTTTTAGCGGTTTTCAGTATTGCTGTCTAAAAGGAGAATGGTAAGAGCCAGAGACTTCAAATTTAGTACCTAGTTATGTCAAATTTAGAGTCTAATTACGCCCCAGATTCATTCGATTATTGTATCCTAAAATTTTGGGGGAGGCGTTATTTTTTTTATCAAGTAAAGCTTCTCTATATTCCTTAGTTGGGGAAGCAATATGCAACAGCATGCACATTGCCATCTCTTCCCTGAACTAATGATAGACGTTGATGCTGGATTGCAAAGTTTTCGCCGGAACATTTGGCTGCCACCAGCCGTCAAAAAAGTTCTTCTTTTTTTTTTAGAAAAAATAAAATATTTCTTAAATTTATCGTTGGTTACATTTTTATTTTCAAATGCAATCTGTCGCGTAGTTTTGTTTTCTTGTAAAATCCTCTTCAACATAACATCGCATATAATATGGGTTGGTTGCAATCCTTCTTGCTGACCAATCTACTACTTCCTTATCTTCACACTTTCCCAAATCTATTTGGGGTTGGAGTTGCTTCTTTAATTCTTCCATGGCAGAATATTTTGTTCGGTGCCTACTCTCTTCAGCTGTACCCTTTCCTGGCACGTTAATCCTAGATTGCTTCTCACATTATGCATAGAAACTGCGTATTAGGAACTCGCATTTTGCTGTTGACTTCTCATGATTGGTTTGGAGCAGAGTTTTTGAGAGGATGGGTGCCCTTCCTAATCCTAGCACATAACCTCCTGTATTTACACGGGCTTAGGACCGACCGTCACCTAATGAAGCTGACTTGCTCCCCTCGTTGGCCACATTTACCCATCCAAACAACACGGAGTTATTTTTGCTATGTATATTTAACACCTTATAAAAATTTCAAGAATGATACAAAAACATGTCAAACGACTTTAGCAATTTGGACCTTTATAGATTACGCAAAATTAAGAAATTTAAGTGACAAGTCGTGTCCGGCAGCATTTTGCTGCATTATTTTGTGTGTGCGTGTGTGTTAGTGTGTTTGCGCCATGACGCGATTGAATTTTAGGCTAAGTCCCAATGATCGCGCGGGAGGAGCATTCACATGACAACGTATGTACGCGCGGCATTCTGGCATCAAAATATCTTCTTGGCTACTTTATTTCGCCACAAACCGCGCAGGTCGACTGAACAAGTTTGTAGAACTAGTACCGCGCAGACAATATGCACTATTTACATAGATATTGTGCCGCGCGGGCATCTGAACTTAGCTTTAATCAAAAGTTGAGACCCGTCATTTACTTCCTCACTATTTATTCACAAATCGTGTTTTATGTTTGTTTCAGTTCATCTCACATTTTTCTACATTCCACTCTCTGATCTCTACTTAAAAGTCTCTACATTCCACTCTCTGATCTCTACTTAAAAGGTAAGTGTGTACTGGCATCATCGGTTTTGATGGTAGTCAGATGTTACGAGTATGGAACTCTATATTAGCTCTAAATAAGTTAATCTGCTAAAGTTTGTAACTCAAATATTGGAGGCTAATAATTGACAATGGCCAACAGAACCATGTCAATCATTGCATTGTGTTCCACTAACTCAGTAGTCACACAGTCTGCCTGATAATCTGGGGGTCACGGGTTGGAAACTCAGCCGAGGCATGGTATGTAATCCTTTATGAGGCATTTTGATCACATAATAATACGACTTGGTCTTTTTGCCGGCAGAAGAAGACTCCTAATTGACTTAATTAGGCGATATAAAAATGTCAATCATTGCATGGCGGTATAAGCCTATTATCTATAGCTTTACCACAAGCATAAAAATTAGAGAATGTTTTAAGTATCTTCTATACGATGTTGTAATATTCAGTCAATTGTCTTGCCTGAAAAAAAAAATATCCTCAAGACTATACAACAATGATAGTCCAACATTTAGAAGATGTTGTAAAACCAAAATATAAGAAGTTATCATGGAGCTGTCGACCGTCCAGGGATGGTCGCGATGCTCAAACATAATAATATAGGAAGTTATCATGGAGCTGTCGACCGTCCAAGGATGGTCGCGATGCTCAAACATAATAATATAGGAAGTTATCATGGAGCTGTCAACTGTTCAATGATGGTCGCCTTGCTCCAACATAATAATATAGGAAGTTATCATGGAGCTGTCGACCGTCCAGGGATGGTCGCGTTGTCCATACATAATAATATAAGAAGTTATCATGGAGCTGTCGACCGTCCAAGGATGGTCGCGTTGCTCCAACATAATAATATTTTTTCACTATAGCCCAGTCAATAAAGGGTTTGTATAAGGAAAACATGTTTCTAATTTTATCTAATCCAGTCTAATAAATAATTCGAAATAGAGGTAAACTACATAGGCTCCTTGATAACAAAGTCATCACAACAAAAACTATTTATCATCAGCCAAATAATAAATAGGTAATAGAGTTATAGACCAGTCAATAGAGGTTTTCAATAAGGAAAATCATGATTGTAACCTAGCCAAATAAATAATTGGAAATAGTGGTGAGACTCCTTGATAACGAAGTCATCACAACAAAAACTATTTATCATCAGCCAAATAATAAATAGGTAATAGAGTTATAGACCAGTCAATAGAGGTTTTCAATAAGGATTATAAAATCTCTATTACTGTAAGTAATAGAGATTTTACACCAACATTTAAGAGGTTTTAAACCAAGCGTACATAATTAAATTATTATTTTGTTTAATAGAGAATAATCATTCCTAATAAATACATACGTGAGCTACAGACGATAGGTATTATTGTATAAATCTTAGATAGGCCAATATATTAAGAATCTAAACGGGCCCGAGCTTGTATGAAATATAGAAGTGGCCAAGATTATCAACAGCCTGTCCTGTGGTATGCTATGAGTGTAACACTAAGTTTTCAAAGCTTGAGGGGCAATTTTTGGTGCTCCTTGTTAGCGTAAATTTTGACACAAAAATTGCTTAACCTAAATAACTTATAGGACCGTAAAAATTTAGACTTCTAAAAAAGTTCTACTACAAGTGATGCCGTTTAGGCCTAACATGAAGCCACTGCAACCTTAATTTTGGTGTTTTGAATCTTTGCTCAAGAAATACAAACGGACAAAAGATCATTTTACACCCAAACGGCGTCGCTAGTAGTAGCGCTTCCATACACCATAAGTGTGGGATAAAAGTTATGGGAAATTTAATTGTACGTTTTAAGTCAAATTTTTTGCACTATTAGGGGAACCATTCTTGAGAATCTTGAGTTATTTGCACCAAAGTGGTTTTTGTGTCTATATTACCAAAAAGGTTCGGCGCACAATTTGACATCAAGTGGGACCTTTATACTGAATTTCATGAAAATCGATAAACGCTATAGGTGAGAAAAATGCCCTGCATAATTGCATATATTGTTCAGTGTACGGGGTACTTTGAAACGTAAAATATCTCGTTTTTGATATTTGCGCCTCTTTTTTCGAATTATTTGGGTGTTGTGATAATTTGGCACCGCGTGTACGGTAGTCTCGTATACCTGTAATCTGTAAACATAGAGATTAGTAGCATTACATAACGCTTACCATCCGAGGGTCTTAGTCTAACATTACAGTAGACTATTATAATACCATACTATCACACTAAAACCATTTCAAGAAGAACATTTAATGTTCCTTTCACATTGGTATGTTGTGGTAAACCAAACGATCGGATTGAAGAGAGTGGGCGAAAGTCTAAATCATATAAATTTCACTCAAAATAGAAAATTAATGTAAAATTATTATTATGTAGATAAAGAATGAAAATAATAATTTGAACATTATAATATTTTTTAAAATTTAGAATCGTCAACCCCCCTCAATATTAACTGGACTTTTACTAGTTAGCGCCGACCGATTTTGATGAAATTCAGAATGTATTTCCCAGGGGCCTAGTTTTATCCCGATACTTTTCGTTATTGTCAGTCACATAGATAGGGTTCATTACTAAATTTTTAACGTCTGTCGAATGAAAACTCTCGTCATTTCCTATACGATGGTTTCCTTTTTTTACTTGTTCGTTCATTTTATATATAAAAAAATCAGAGAATAATTTTTGTGACTCCAACAGTTTCGGAATAAATTGAGTTGGTCACTTAAAATGGGATATACCTTGTGGGAACTAACATACAGTTTTTTTTTTTTTTTTTTTTTTTTTTTTTTTTTTTTTTTTTTTCGAAATAATTGTTGAAAGCCCAGTTTACACGGTATGGGGCGGATTACGAACAATTTTTTATTCCATTTTTGCATTCTATGTAGGTAGGTACTTTGAAACGTAAAATATCAAATTTTTGGAGTTTTTTTTTTTTTTTTTTTTTTTTTTTTTTTTTTTTTTTTTTGGTACCAGTAAAATAATAAAAACCTTGTGTTAAATCATTGGCAGAGTTTTTATCTAAAAAAGACCAGGGTGTCTATAAGACTGGAAATCCTGGAATTGTCAGGGAATTTTTGGAGACTGGAAATGTCAGGGAATTTAGGAGAAAACGCCGAAAAGTCAGGGAAATTTTCAAATTGAGTTTTTTTTTTATCTCAATGAACAATTTTATGCGTTTATCTCATTTTTTTTTATCTCAATGGCCAATTTTTTCCTAAAAAATTTCGACTGCGCCGTTTATTATCGTCTTCCGCTAAAATTTTGGTATACATATTTGGGGTGTGAAGGTTGCTGTATAGTTTTTGGGGGCCCTGGGCCCTAATATTGTGTTTTTTTTAAGCCAGATGGGGGAGAGAAAATCTTTAAAAAGTAGACTGGAAAATCTGGAAAAGTAGACTGAAAAACCTGGAAAAGTCAGGGAATTTCACTTTGACGGGAATTTCACTTTGACCCTGAAAGAGAATATATAGAAAGTAATAATAAGTAAATTATTGGCCGCTATATGGGAAAGCAAAGTCGGTATGACTTTGCTTGCCCATACAATAAAGTGAATAAAGTAAGAATCAGATTTAGTAAAATTGCAATTGTAAGAACAAGGGTAGCACCACATGAATTACAAAACGGCTGAACATTATTATTGTAGAGGCACTAGAGCGTAACACAAAATACCAGTGGAGGAGTGTGCTTTCATATTTGGTGTAATATAAAAAAGATACCTTTATCCAAATAACCATGTTATTCAAAGATTTAAATTACTTTCTTTCCCTGTCCATCTCTGAAAAAAATGGTTAGTGCAAGGGTGGGAAAGTATATTATGTTTAAATGTAAATATATTTAGAAGCAATTGTTTACAAAATCAGTCTCATTACTTTATTTCCACAAAATTAGTCTCATTAAATTTTTCACAAAATTAGTCCCATTATTTTATTTCCGCAAAATTAGTCTCATTAATTTATTTCCACAAAATTAGTCTCATTACTTTATTTCCACAAAATCATTCTCATTACCTTATTTCCACAATATCACTCTCTTTACTTTATTTCGAAAATCAGTCTCATATTTTATTTCCACAAAATTAGTCTCATTACTTTATTCCCACAAAATTAGTCTCATTACTTTATTTCCACAAAATTAGTCCCATTAGTTCATTTCCACAAAATTAGTGTCATTACTTTATTTCCACAAAATCAGTCTCATTAATTTATTTCCACAAAATCACTCTCTTTACTTTATTTCCAAAATCAGTCTCATTACTTTATTCCCACAAAATTAGTCTCATTACTTTATTTCCACAAAATCAATATTTTATTCTTTAATCCGTCTCATTACTTTATGTCCACAAAATTAGTCTCATTACTTTATTTTTCCACAAAATCAGTTTCATTACTTTATTCCCAAAAAATTAGTCTCATTCTTTATGTCCACAAAATTAGTCTCATTACTTTATTTCCACAAAATCCGTCTCATTACTTTATGTCCACAAAATTAGTCTCATTACTTTATTCCCACAAAATCAATCTCATTACTTTATTTCCACAAAATTAGTCTCATTTCTTTATGTCCACAAAATCCGTGTCATTACTTTATGTCCACAAAATTAGTCTCATTACTTTATTCCCACAAAATCAATCTCATTACTTTATTTCCACAAAATTAGTCTCATTCTTTATGTCCACAAAATCCGTGTCATTACTTTATGTCCACAAAATTAGTCTCATTACTTTATTCCCACAAAATCAATCTCATTACTTTATTTCCATACCATGTATGTAGTGCTAATCACTCCTCAAATAATATATACCCCTGACAAACATCAAATTATGTTCATCTCCTCCACTGCATTCAACTCATCCAGTAGATTCAACAACCCCACTGCATTGAACTCCTCCACATCATTCAACTCCTCCACTGGTCGTCATTTGTACATGTTACTAATTTTAGAAGATGAAGCGTTAGGGGGTTGGATACGCTATTTACCGGAACTCTGTTGGTAATAGTACTACCTCTAAGCTAGAAATCTGAGTAAGAACCTCTTTGTTCTATTAAAGAATACTTCTCGTAATATTTCTCTTTTACCTTTTCATTTTCTATCTCTCTGTGACATAATATATTTTCTTTTATTTTGTTAAAATTAATATTTCTCTTTGAACTTTGAATAGATGACGCACAGGAAGGGGTGATTGTGTTTACCTTTTGGACATCATAAAGAGTGTGTGCCACCGTTTTCTTTTTCTTCCTTTGTGTGTTTTGGTATTCAGTTTAATTTTATTATAGGTTTTCCTCTCTACTACTTTTGTTAGATCAGAAATCTGAATTATTTAATTTTCGTCAAAGCTTTCTGTAACAAAGGTCTTTGGCCCTTCATATAATCTATTAGGTGACTTGAGAGAATATACGAGTATATTTCTTTGTGTTATTATTCACAATTTTAGTGTGCATGATATTAGCATTTTACAGATAGTGGCGCACCCTATAGTAATAGAATTGTGCACATTGGGAAGAAAGCATATTTTTTATCACTGCATGTTGGTAGATGAGGGAACAATGATTTTAAGATCTTAGGGCACTTCAAACCCCAACTCTAAGGCCTCGAAAAAACCCTAAATGAATCCCAAATATAAAGTTCTCACAAAACCTATCAACTTGGGTATTTGTGGAAAGGCCTGAACCTGTAGATTAAAAAAAAAATATATATTAGCTTCTCTTGTGATTTAGGTCTTCAAGGTGCCCAGAAGTGTAGCAAAAAGGAGCAAAAACATGACAGATCAATCATCGTGAGACATTCTCGAAGTGAATTATCGACTTGCGTTTAGTAAGTCATTGAGTTTTCTCTCTCTCACTGAGCAAAAACTTATTGATTCACTACACAAAATTATTCCACTCACAAACTTATCTTAAAATTTTATAAGGCAATCAACGAGAATTTCAAAGAGTGAAAGCTAGATAATTGTTTTGATAGTGTTTACTATAATAAAGAAGTCATTTATAAAAATCACTGTAAATTTACATTGTCATCACATATGGGGAGGGAATAACAACACATGAACACACTGAAAAACATGCGGGTATTAGCTGCTGTGGGTCAAATGAAACTGTAATATGATAAAAAGAGTAGCCCGCACCCTTTGCAATTTAGACATGACATTGGAAGAGGCTAGTAATATACATGAAATTGAATGTCAAATTACAAAAATAGTAGCCTTTTGTTAGAATTCTTCTTTTTCTCCAAAATTTTATAACTCGCATGGTCTATACAGTGTGAACCTAAAAAAACGGTGACACAGAAAAAGGGTAGTTAGAGCAGGTTATCTCAAACACAAAATACTCTATTGAGCATATGCCATTTTCGCTTCGTTTCCAAGATGGCACGCATGGGTCGTGCCTAGTTTAATTTAAGTGACAATCTGATTTTTCTCACGACAGTTTTCTGGCTTTCCTGCTCAATTTTTTGAAATGAAAATCTTCAGCGATCACCGAAAAGTTTTGAGTGTACGACCAGAGAAAAGTTCTAATAAGATTGAGCCATCCCCAAATTTTTGTCCCCGCCGGAAACCGGTTCATATCCAAACTTTTTTTAAATAAGTGCCACTTAATGTTAGGTTAAGTGAAATTTCATTTCGAAACGTGTGAAACCAAACTTGTTGAGAAAATTTTTTTCCAGGCTCTATTTAATATAGGAATGTCTTCAATAGACATGATATTTTGGTTTATGAAGAAAAGAAAATTAATTGTTTATTAACAAATAAATTAATTTCGTTGATTCATTAAATCGGCGAAAATTAAAACTTTAAAAAAAACCTTTGCTTCATAAAACAAAATATTTTCCAGGTTCTGTAACTTAGAGGGGAAGTATTTTCGAGCATGGCTTTATTGAGGTAAATCATCTTACTTTGGAGAATATTTTGTAAAGAAAATGACATCGATTGTAAATCCCAGACTATTTCACCAATGTAAAGAAACAATTATAAGGGTTAGGATGTGGATCAGATGGTATGGTGATCACATCAGATGACATAGATTCTAATGTCAGTACGCCTCTAATGGTAATGCCATTAACCGCCTATTCATATGCAGTGGTTTTAAATTGGTTAAGGGTGCTACCATGTTAAATATAAGAATATAAACTTCTGTACATTCACAGTCCATATAGGGTGGCCTGAGTTCAAGTTGGGAATATTTTTTAATCGATATTTACCTATATCGGAAAATTACCTAGAACACATTTTAATTTTTTTTTTCTATTTATCGGAAGGTTTTTTTTTTACCTGATTTATCGAAAAATAAAAAAAGCTTTTTTTCCTATTTAGATAGAGAAAAAGATTAATGGGCAGGGTTTTCCAATATTTTTTATTGATATTTTTCAAGTGATATTTATCGGATAGTCGATATTTTTCACTCAGATTTTCACCCTTCTTTTTAGTTTTTATTTCGATTTTTCGAAAGGGTTTTCCGATTTTTTGTATCGACATTTTTTAATCGATATTTTTCTGATAGTTGCTATCTTTTACGAGATTTATCGCTACCCCAGCATTTTTCCCTTAGGAGAGACCTAGGTATTTTGGCGATACTGCTCCTCGTCACCCGCGTAAATGAACTTTTCGCATTTTCGATGACATCTGTGCTTGCATCTTGCAGGGTGAATTTTGAAATGCTGTATTTTTTTTAAATATATGTTACATACCAAATATATTAATTTTTTTGTTGCCTGCAATATTTTGGCATTGGTACACCCAGTATCTGATAATCTGGTATTATGAGCAAGTATACCACATCAGCACATAAGGAATTAGGTACCCAGTCTGAGCCAAATTTGTAATTATTGTAATGCAGGTGCATAAGACAATTAAATTGTGGTTGACCGCAAAGTTAAGTAATCTAAAACTTGTGGTATTTGACTTGAATCAGTCAAACAACTTCCTTGTTCCTTCTTGGAAAGTTATCTCCCAGTGATCTTGGAATACGACGAGCAAGTCTGGTCCTCAGTAGCTGTTGGTTCGAATCTAACTCTATCCAGTGTTAAGATTTTCACTCGAATTATATCCTGAAGGAATATTGTGGCCAAATAATATCAAAATCGGACAAACTTTAAAGGATAAGCGAACACGATTTTTGCGAACGGATAACTCACTACATAGAAGTCGTTCCTTTACTTCTGTTAGTAATGATAAACTGATATGAAAGTTTGTGAGTCTGAGTCAATGTCTGAGCGAAAACTCAGTAACTCACTACATAGAAGTCGTTCCTTTACTTCTGTTAGTAATGATAAACTGATATAAAAGTTTGTGAGTCTGAGTCAATGTCTGAGCGAAAACTCAGTAACTCACTACATAGAAGTCGTTCCTTTACTTCTGTTAGTAATGATAAACTGATATGAAAGTTGGTGAGCGAAAGATGTCAACGTCTGAGCGAAAGCTCAGTAACTCACTACAAAGAAGTCGTTCATTTACTTCTGTTAGTAATGATAAACTGATATGAAAGTTAGTGAGCGATAGATGTCAATGTCTGAGCGGAAACTCAGTAACTCACTACATAGAAGTCGTTCATTTACTTCTGTTAGTAATGATAAACTGATACGAAAGTTGGTAAGCGAAAGATGTCAATGTCTGAAAGAAAACTCAGTAACTCACTACATAGAAGTCGTTCATTTACTTCAAGAAAGTCTCACGCTGATTATCCTGCTGTAAGAAAGTTGGAACATTGCAAAAACTCTTCGTATGAGAGAACATTTTGTGAGACGCGTCAAATAAGTATTTCATTTTTTTTTTTAAAAAAAAACTCTCGAAAGTTTTTCATTAAAAAATGTGTTTTTTATGTAAAAATAATAAAACTCCTGTGTTTTGTTTGCATCTAAAAGTTACAACGAAGTGTTTTCAAGCCAAACATCATCAGAAAACTTTAAGCTACTCGTTATTGTTGGAGCAATGTGTCAACACCGTGTGTGTGCGGGGGGGGGGAGGTTATAAATATTAGAAAAGTTCATTTTTTGTGTTGTATCTTTTATACTACGCTTATTTTGTGTATCAAAAGTCATGGCCATAGATTAATGAGTCATTAGATGGTGTTGAACTGTTGACTTTGTATTTTATGATTTATTTTCCAATGCATTTCTGGCATTGGATGGTGTTGAACCGTTGACTGTGTATTTTATTATTTATTTTCCAATGCATTTCTGGCATTGGATGGTGTTGAACTGTTGACTGTGTATTTTATTATTTATTTTCCAATGCATTTCTGGCATTAGATGGTGTTGAACTGTTGACTTTGTATTTTATGATTTATTTTCCAATGCATTTCTGGCATTAGATTGTGTTGAACTGTTGACTTTGTATTTTATGATTTATTTTCCAATGTATTTCTGGCATTAGATGGTGTTGAACTGTTGACTGTGTATTCTATTATTTATTTTCCAATGCATTTCTGGCATTAGATTGTGTTGAACTGTTGACTTTGTATTTTATGATTTATTTTCTAATGCATTTCTAACATTAGATTGTGTTGAACTGTTGACTTTGTATTTTATGATTTATTTTCCAATGCATTTCTGGCATTAGATGGTGTTGAACTGTTGACTTTGTAATTTATGTTTTATTTTCCAATGCATTTCTTGCATTAGATGGTGTTGAACTGTTGACTTTGTATTTTAAGATTTATTTTCCAATGCATTTCTTGCATTGAATTTTGTTGAACTGTTGACTTTGTATTTTATGATTTATTTTCTAGTGCATTTCTGGCATTAGATGGGACCATCATCTACTGAATCTTTTTCGAAAAAACTAACAGAGCGTCAAAATTTTGCCCCGCATGTAAGAGATATTAAAATTCTTGTCGTCTCGTAATATCTGATGACATCAGTTATGACTCTTCGGTTTGGTCCGACTAATTTATAATCATCTTGATCTTCAGTTTGTCAT
Source organism: Pachypsylla venusta (assembly GCA_012654025.1). NCBI lineage: Eukaryota > Metazoa > Arthropoda > Insecta > Hemiptera > Aphalaridae > Pachypsylla > Pachypsylla venusta. The sequence goes on from CM022875.1 coordinate 5,140,270, forward strand.
TGGTCATTTGTTGGTTCTATCATCTTCCTTTATGTATCTATTTTTTGTTCAAATGCCAAGGATTTCTTCTTGGCGAGTTCTTCTTCATGATATATACTGTAGATTAGCTAAAGTACAAAATGTGAGTAATAAATTGATATTCCATTGAATTATCCATTTTATGACAATATGATAGTTTGAAAATAAAATGTCAAGGGGTTTGAATGCAAAAGTTGATTTTTTAGAAATCAGCCAAAAGTTCTCTGGCCCAGCATCACGACACGTTAAATACAGATCACTGGAGTTAAGCAACATCCAGCATTGTTTTACCATAAGTGGGTGTCTGTCTCTGCGTAGGTTTACTCTTTCGTGATGCTATCTATTTTTGTCACGTTAAAAAAAAACGCAAGTCACATTAAACATAACGTTCGTCACGTTAAACAAAACGTCTTTCACGTAAAAAAAAAGTCACATTAAAAAAAGGGCGTCATTTTAAACATAACGTTCGTCACGTTAAACAGAACGTCTTTCACGTAAAAAAAAGTCACATTAAAAAAAGGGCGTCATCTTAAACATAACATTCGTCACGTTAAACAAAACGTATTTCACGTAAAAAAAAAGTCACATTAAAAAAAGGGCGTCATCTTAAACATAACGTTCGTCACGTTAAACAAAACTTCTTTCTCGTAAAAAAAAATAGTCACATTTAAAAAAGGGCTTCACATTAAACATAACGTTCGTCACGTTAAACAAAACGTCTTTGACGTAAAAAAAAACAAGTCACATTAAGAAAAGGGCGTCACATTAAACAACGTCAAAAACCAAAATTGGAGAGTACTTTTGTGTGCTACGTCAAGGGCTCCTTTTTTGTTTGTTTTTAGGCATACTTGATTCCAATATTTAATAAACCGCTAATTTCCATTGTTCTTTTTATGAAGCCCAAACACACAAACCCCCCAAATAGTTTCATTCGACTCTCCCCACTCATTCACAAGCACTTGACACAATCCTGTCAGTAATACAATAGTTGTTCAAGTCTACCCTTTCTCCTTCTTCAAACTTGTCAAAACTTCCTTCAACAGAAGGATATATCTTTTGAAAAGTTTTGTCGATAACTAGAAGTGCCTTTTCAATTTTAATAATGGCTACAATTAAAAGGTTTGAATTTGGAAAGTTTAACAAACTATATAAAGTTTGCCAAAGAAATTAATTTTCAAGCCTCAAATTTTGATAATCGAACAAAAGCCGACATTTTTCTTCCTGTTGGTCAATTAAGACCGATGCTTTATCAATCTCGCCCAACATTTGCGAATTTACTTAATTCAAGGTACGTAGATTTCAAAAATCGAATAATAAAAATCGGCGCCGTGAACTGAAGTCCGCGTTAGCGTTGACTGATACATATGTAGGGTTCCATACTAAAATTTGCAATACTTGGGGGTAGTTGTCTTTTAAGTTTCCAAGGAATGAAGGGTAAAAATTTCGCCTGGAATGTTCAGTAGATGTTAAACAGACGTTAAGCAAAAGAGCTAGACTATATACTACAGCGAGTCCCAGACTGACCGCCCCCCCCCCCCTTAACTTTTGAATGACGTGGATTTTTTTAATTTTGAAAAGCTAGGCATAGGAAAAGGGCCATGTCCAATCGAATGGTTATGGTGAGATCCAAGTTCGACCCCTGGAAGTAACTTTTATGTACAAAGTGTGTTCATTTCTCAAGAAATAGTATAATTTCGTTCAAATCAAGGTACAAATTAAATAGTGAAAAAAAATTCTTTTCATATTTTCAAAAAAATATTGAGGAGCAGAGCTAGGAGGATCTAAAGTTTAATTTTGTTACGTCCTGTATAACGGTGTTTATTTTAAGCTGTGATGTAAGTTACATCCTGTATAACGGTGTTTATTTTAAGCTTTGATGTAAGTTACATCCTGTATAACGGTGTTTATTTTAAGCTGTGATATAAGTTACATCCTGTATAACGGTGTTTATTTTAAGCTGT
>CM022875.1:5143069-5156651 GCA_012654025.1 Pachypsylla venusta
ATAGGTGCTGAAAAAAAGTTTTAGTTATTATTATATTCCTCTAAACTATAGGGAGCAATATCTAATAGATGATTCTTTAAATATAATTTAAAATCTTTGTAATTCATATTTTTGATTACATTGTTCATTTTGTTATAGATTTTAATTCCCTTATCCAAAAACGATTCCCCAAAAATTGTTAATCTTGAATGTATTAAATCTTTAGCGTTTCTCGTGTTGTATGAGTGTGCCATTGTTGGTAAGAAATGTTTGTTTTTATGAATTAAGAGGCACATGTCTAATATTATCTGACCATATAATGTTAATATTCTTTATTAATAAAGATACATAAGACTAGGATCCAAATAAGACATTAGGGGGGTTTGGAAACAAATTTTCATTCGGGAACACAAAGGTCATTGGCGACCTTATAATTATCGAACAAGATAGTCAAACAAACCACTGCTCGTCTTTTCCTTTGATGTCGAAATTATTACGAAGCCCGAGCAACCAGATGCAGTAGCGGTCTGTAGAAAACTTTCTTGTGAGAAACTTTTTGTGTGCGCGCCGGGAAATTTAATTTGAGATGAAATTTAAGTTGTCGATTTACAAAATTTCGCAGAGGTACAAACTTTTCAAATAAAATATAAGGCTTCTGTTTAAAAAGTTATGACCAGAACAGAATGGGAAGTTGATTTTAAATTCAATGGTTTCAGATACATGAAGCTTACAATACTCGGGGTTTATACGAAGTCCAATACCTCTGGTTTTTTTTGTCTGTTGACATAAACCATCACACGCGGCCTTGATTTTCAGGAAAGCACACGCGGAGCAGCATTTCGCGGCCTGAAATGTTGATCAATATACTGTGCTCAATTTTTCTTATTTTTTGTATAATAAGAATTAATTTTGATTTATTATTTAATAATGAATCTTTGGAATCGTCACGAAAAAAAACCTCTCAGAACACGATTCAAGGTATCCAAAAATCGAATAAAAAAAAAACTTTTGTCCGCCTACGCCGCACCGTCCGTTGGGGGGTCATTTTTTTAGATCAACATTTCCGTTTTTCTGTTTTTTGACAGCCTCGGTAGCTCAGTTGGTTGAGTTGGTGCATTCGTAACAAGGAAGTTTCGCATCTAACTCCGTCCCTTCGAATTCCTTCACATGCTAATTTGAGGTCTATGCAATGTGGGTCAGAAATATCCACTAGTATACGGATCATAGCTTTTAATAAGATCAAGGTTGTATGCTGGAGGCATGCATTCAGTAGCTGTATGGATGGCGTTACCCACCTCTTCTAACAGGAGAAGGACAACTTAGCTCATTGACTTGCTAATGCTTACATTATTTCAATTCCTAATCAATTACAAAATGCGAGAAATTTACTTGATTCCATTTTAACACGTTCAATTCCACAATTTTTTGTGGAAATAATCGGGTAGATTTAAAAATATCTAACCCATTAATAAAATATTTTCTTTAAAATACAGAACTTGAACTATGTGAAGCGAATGTTTTCGTACTATTTCTCATGTGTTTTTGAGGAGTGCAAAAAAAACAAAACATAAATGGTTTACCTATTTGTGTGTTTTTAGTGGACGTTGGGGGGTTTTAAAACTGAGGAAAACTCTGACAAAAGTTTACAAAAAATTATACATAAGTTTACTGTGAACCATGCCTTCAATACTTTGCATTGAACGTGTTTTACAGCATGCCGAAACTTATATTTGCTTTAGTATTCTTGGAGATATCCACACACTTGGCTATGAACGTGTTGCGTATCTATACACTTGGCAGTGAACGTGTTGCGCATTATGCAACAACTTACAGAATTGTCTACTTCACAGAATTATTGTAATTGTTACAACTTTGAATGTTCCGCTATGTGCTTCTTAATTTAATATTCTGACGCAAAGTTCCCAACGCTGTGAACGACTCTCCGGTTTGTTTGGTATTGTACTACCGTCCAATGGCCCGGCCGTATAGGATTGGAGTTATAGAGTCCGAACGCGTAATTTCTTTCCATTCAATCATGACTTGCTAACTTCCACACTTCCACTTGGGACGTGCCCACCTGGGCACATGGTGTGAAGCTCATCGTTCTGTGGGAACACAGAAAGCAACTCTGTAATAATATTAGGTTTTGTGATACTGATGTAATTATATTATTATTATTATTATTATTATTTTTTAATACAAAATCGCAAACATGTTGCCTCTTTATTTATTTTTTTACATAAACTAGAGAGATAAAAAACAAGAAATAAATATTATATAAAAAAAATTAGAAATCCCTGAAAAGAAAAACAAAATATATAAGCAAATAGAGTAAATAAGTTACAACCCATTCCCTCTGACCCCTGATGGTTTGAAAATAAGGGACCCCGAAGGCCAGAGAATTGGACCACCCTCACTACTTCAATTGTTTGGTTAAGAAGAGGTGAAAACTGAAGGCAATTTAAAGAAAGGATGAAATAGTTTCCGGTATGGTATGAATATAAACGTCTCTATGTCCTAATTTGACCAGCTGCAAAAAAATGAGTTCTTATAAATTCTTTTATTGGTCTCGAATGACCCATAGATGTTAGAAAAATGTTAAGCTTCCCCCCCTCCCCCCCCCAAAAAAAATCCTGCAGTTTCATACATCCGGCTACCAATGAACACGATGAAACCATTTGTGATAAATTATTGAAAAACTAGATTATCATTCAGTGTACAAAATATTAAATTAATGAGAGGAAAATTGAGCACAGTAGATCAACATTTGAGACCTAACAAATATTGATCTGCGTGCTGTTTCGTATGATGGGTGTTCAACACCGGAACATATATTATTGCATTCACCCCAAACAAAAGGTACAGGACGCATTTAGTATCTTCAAAGATTCTTGTATTTTTCTTTAGTAAGAAACTTGCCTAAGCAAACTTCGGGTTGAGAATATCTGTTAAAACGTTGAAAATATCTGCTATAAAGGATTGAAAATATCTGCTATAAAGGATTGAAAATATCTGTTATAAAGGATTGAAAATATCTGCTATGATGGGATGAAAATATCTGCTATAAAGGATTGAAAATATCTGCTATAGCGACATCTCCGTGGCAGAGTGCGCATCACACTCGGTTTGCACCAAGGAGGTTCCGGGTTCGATTCCTGGACGGGTCGAAAATTGAAAAAGGTTGTGTTTGGGGGTAACTCAGCCTCCTGAGGACAATTGAGTAGCTATGGTAATAGCGCCAAGTGGTAGCAGTATAAGGTGAAAATTGTTAAAGTGTAGCTTAGGCTTAGTGATATTGGAGTGAATGTTAAAAATACCTGGTAATGCTATGATGCCCACAAACATTGTGACATAATAACACAAAGAAATATACATTTAACATTTAAAATATCTGCTATAAAGGGATGAAAATATCTGCTGTAAAATAAAGGGTTGAAAATATCTGCTATAAAGCGCTAAGCGTGATTGCGGCGGCGGGTTACTTTACAAATCTAATAAAATATTTAAACATTTTACAAGAGAATAATTATACTATAGGTATAATGTGTACATAATTGAGCCCTGTGCAAAGTGCGGAAATTTATTGGGGTCATTTAATATGCATTTTGAAAATTTTAAAAAGATACCTTAAACCCACATTAGGAACATTTAAAGGGGCGGTTTTTAAACAAATAACCGTAAGTAGTTGTTTCTAATGTGAATTAAATAAAAAATTTATGAAAATCATAGAAGGAAGTGTTGAATAGAAGTTTAGGCTTTTGGGAGGGGGGGGATGACACGCGACTGCATAATAAACTAATCTAACTTTAGGCTGAATATTGACGTTATAATCAAGGAAATCTGATGATTCTACGATTTTTGCCTTGGAAATCAGGTGTGAATATCACTTAATATTCACACCTGATTGATAAAGATTTATCAATTCCAAATCTCGAATTTCTGCCATTGATCCGAGTATGTGTTTCCTCCAAGACAGGATTGTGTTCTATGTACAGGGTGTCCCATTTTAAGTGGCCATCTCAATTTATTCTGAAACCGTTAAGAGTGACAAAAAAAATATTCTGACCGGATGTTCATAAAAAAGAGGGGGGCGTATTATGATGACCTTGGCTGACTTGTCAAGGTTGTCCTTCAAGGTCAGATGAAGGTCAACTTCATTTTCTTAAATGAGACGACCTGAATTTTATTACATTTTCGGATTCCCCATTTAATTCTACGTACATTTGACTATTCACTTCATGTTTTCGTTGAACTTTTTTGCGCCAATTTTGGGAATGTTTTTTTGGTCTGACATACCCGTGTGGCATATTGAAATGCATTCCAAGTGTGATTTTTTTATAAAATGAACAAATGAGTGAAAAAAGGAAACCATCGTATAGGAAATGGCGAGAGTTTTCATTCATGGAAACGTTCTTTTGAAAACGGATCTTTTACATCGAAGCTCGAAATCGGGGTCATTATACAGGACGTAACCCAAGAAAAAATCAGACCGTTCTATCTCAGGCCCTGATTTTTTTTTTCTAAATAAAAATGTGAATGACGTTAGTCCTTATTTTATTCCACCTTTATATTTCAAAATAAATTTGGTAGCATTCCACTTATAATTCTTGAGAAACTGAAACTTTTGTTTAAAAAATGGCATTTTTGAGGATGGAACCTGGATTTTACTAACATCAATCGAATGGCCAGGGCCCCTTTTATATCCCTAGGATAAATAAAAATTAAAAAAAATCAAGCCATTCAAAAGTTACAGGGCTTCCGAAAGGACTTTTGGGACTTTTCGCGTACTCACTTTGCCTTTTAGTTTTGCTTATAGAATATAGTAAATAAATATCTATTTCAGTGTAAAGGGTAATGGACAGAAACCAGAGTAAACAATGAGTGGCAGTACAGACGCAGCTCTGGGAAGGACTATGGGGCAGATCTTGTCTAGCGGGGTTACCAAAGATGTTGACGACGTGGGGGAGGGGGGGGGGAGAGGAACTTTCAAAAGACCTTACAGCTATTATTAGTTCAGTCTATTTTCTCATTTATTAATCAGTAATATCAAAATTGTATTCTCAGAAAACGACTACCTGAATTCAGCCCCCCCCCCCTTCTCCGTTTATAAAGTATCACGATATTATATAATATATATCCTAGCTGTTTGGGCTACCTCCTCAATTTTCGAAAAATCATGATGTTGCAAACCATCTTCTGCTTCACCAATAGTATCATAACAGAGATTCAAGTTTTTTTTTTTTTTTTTTTTAATTTGGCTTAACGTCTCTTTAACATCTACTGGTCATTCAAGACGGGGATTTCATCCTCCATTCGCTGGAATTTTGCAAACTAGCTACCTACATTGACGTCACCCAGCCTGGGTTGGGCCAGAAAAAGCCAGCATCACGCGATCGCGAACCAACGCGGACACCCGCATGGTACTACCTCTCTGGACGTTGCTTAACTTCAGTGATCTAACGGGAACTGGTGTATTCAACGTGCCATAGATGCTGGCTGAAATTCAAGGCTCTATCACTCACGATCATGTTCACAGACAATTTACTCTCTGAAACCTGATATTTGGGCTCCGCGGAGAACTCAAACGTGTTATAGCATTGAAAATTCGACATCGGAAACTTCAGCCCATTAGAATGCTTTTCTATTTACAGGATAAAGTAAAAATGCCCACAATCATTTGATTGTATTTTTGGTAAATTAGCTCCCCCAACATTTCAGGGGGGGGCTGGGATGGTAATTCTCACCGAAAATGTCGTTCCTTTGTGGTGTCTTACGTTTGTACGTATATCAATTTAGCACACCACCTTGGTTATGTTATACATGCAATAAGGTCAGATAAAAACAATTTTATTTATGATTAGCAGGATACGCCCGCTTCGCTTGGCGCCTTATAGGCATGGCCGTTTATAGTTTCAACCCCTTTTTTTCGCGATTAAAAGTAGCCTATGTCCTTTCCTAAAGTTTAGTCTATCTCCATACCAAATTACATCAAAATCGGTTCAGTAGTTAAAGCGTAAAAGCGTAACATACATACAGACAGACAGAGTTACTTTCGCATTTATATATTAGTATGGATATGAATAGTATGGATTTCTTCTTCTTTATTGCTTAACGTCTCTTTAACATCTATTGGTCATTCGAGACGGGAGTTTTACCCTCCATTCTCTGGAAACTTGCAAACCAGCTACCCAAATTGACCTCACCCAGCCTGTGTTGGGCCGGAAAAATAGCATCACGAGGGCGCAAACCCATGTGTGGACACCCACATGGTACAACCTCGCTGGACGTTACTTAACTTCAGTGATCCAACGGGAACTGGTGTATTCAAAGTTCAATAGACGCTGGCTGATTTCTTCTTTACTAATGGATTCAACAATATTTTTTTCTACTTCTTTTTCGTAAAAATTTGGCCGCCTCGGGAAAATACCGTCCGGTATCCCGGGGCGCCAGCACGCGCCTCCACCTCTTCAACTAATTAACACGCAGACATCTTAGCAGGAAAGACGAATAACCTTTCTTTAAAATTAAACTCCCTCAGGAATATCCTGTTTTTAATTAGTTTCTTCAATATAAAGTTCAGGCATATTTTTTGTTGGAAAATGTCCGAGTTTTTTTTTATATGCTGAAAGCTGAAGGTTAACATTTTTTTTAATGAGGATGTTTCCCCCAAAGGGCAAACAAACACAAAGAAAACAAGAAAATGTCCAAACCAAAATAATTTTATATTTTTTAGCCTTTTCCTGTCTTTTGTTGTTGAGTTTTACTTCCAAAAAAACATTATTCGGGTTTATTATTATTATTTGGGATGGTGGTGCGAACGACAAGTTTCCCATGTACATAGTGATAATAATCGGAAGGAAATAAAATCAGTCGAGTGTAAATTGGACGCGCACATAAAGGTTTCTATATAGGCATTTGTTTTATTTTATAGGCATTTGGGATTTTGTTTTATGAAGGAAATTTTTTTTTAAAGTTTAAATTTTCGTCTGTTGACATTTTCACTTCAGGGAAAATTTTCTCTAAAGTGAAAAAGTCAATAGACGAAAATTTAAACTTTAAAAGAATCTCTCCTTCATAAAACAAAATATCAAATATCAATAGACATTCATATGTTAAATAATATAGGCATATACGTATGTTATGCTTGGGGGGTCTCATTTTTTGATATCTCCTATACCGTTTGTGAGTGAGTGTGTTTCTTTTATGTTTAAGAGATCCTAAAGCAAAAGGCCATTCGAGACAAAGGTTTCGCCCTCCATTCACTGGGAACTTACAAACCCGATAACCACATTGAACTCTATATTAATATAAATTCTTCGTTTTATTTGTTTACAGGTAAGGATTACGTATATACGTTTTGATTTTGTCTTGACCATTCTGGGTCAAAAGAACGAGCGAGCGTAAGTTTCTGTTTTTCATTCCAAAAATTTCGTACCCTCCCCCCCCCCTATTTTTGGCTCCTGCAGGGTCTATGGAGATCACCATTGCCTGTTTAGATAGATGAATAATAACCAACGAAAGAACATAATGCACGTACAAATTTATTGACGCTTTCTTGGCACGGAGCCGAATTTTCGAATTTTGCTGCCATATTTGATTTTTCGTTAATACCATTTTTAGGGAATTAGAATAAAGTCAAAATTCCAGGAATGTTTGATTGATGTAAAAACACGCCAAATGACTGACCATTCGCCTTCAAATTTTAAGACCTGAACATTATACGCATATTTAGGGTATTTATGTAATAAGACGTTCCCGGCAGCATTTTGCTGTATGCGTCATTGCGTCAATGAATTTTTACCAAACAGTATGATTCCAGAATTCTACTATGGGTGTCCACGTGGGTTCGCGCCCTCCTGATGCTGGCTATTTATCCGCCGCAACCCAGGTTGGATGAGGTCAATGTGGGTCGCTGGCTTGTAAGTTTCCAGCGAATGGAGGGTGAAATCCCCGTCATAGATGTGAAAGAGACGTTAAGCCAAATATAAAAAAAAAAAAAATGTACAATTGGGCATAGTATATTGATCAACACTTGAGGCCGCAAAATGTTGCTCCGCTTCTTCTTTCTTAAAAACCAAGGGCCCGTCTGATGAGGGGGGAAAAAGAAGTCAACGTACCTGTCCCCAAGCACAAATAACAAGCCCTTCGTATGACAAAAATATCGCAAAAGTTCAAAATGATTTGACAAGAATGAAAGTTGGATTTTTTTTTTTACAAAATAATATTATTATTTCTTGTTATCAATATTTTATCAACTCTGCGCTCCTCTTAAAGTTTACTAAAGTTTGTTTTGAGAAAAAAAAAACTTTCTATCAGTCCGAAGGTAGGGGAGACAAGAGACAGGGGAAGAGGGGGAAGAGAACGAGAAAATTAGGGTGAAAAAGAGGGGGGAATATATGGGAGGGAAAATGTTTAAATACAAAATGGTTTGCAGCAGCTGTAATGGTCATTGCACTTGGGGGACCAGGGTTCAATGTCCAATGATGCCTGAACATTTTCAGTTTAGTGCTTGTGATTCGGTGTACACTCAGCCTCGTGAGGACTATTGAGTTGTCCCTTTAAAGTCAGGGCCAGATTAACAATAGTCGCACTTGTAGTACGTGCTACGAGCCCCGCTAGAGGGACTCGCGCTTTGACAACTTAGACTAGATATTTTGAATCTAGGTTGTAAATTGTAAAGTGAAAGAGCATATCATTTTGACGGGGCCCCCAACTCTTCAAAGTATGTAGTAAAATGCAATTTCGGAAAGTACAAGTATTAGGTACCCACTACCAAGGTACTTAATGAAGAAACGAGTATTTCAACATAAGCAAACTATGTTTTATCGATGTTGGTATACTCAAAATTTAATTTCACTTTTCTCTACCAGCTGTAGGTATTAGACCAAAAGTTCAAAAGATAATACATTTTTGTATACTGGCTCCAAAAAGTAGAATACTTACGATTCTACTTTTTGGCGCCGGCGGGGATGGGGGGTGAGTGGAGGGGGTCCCGCTCTGTGAAAGAGCTACGGGCCCGCGGAAGTTTAATCCGGCCCTGTTTAAAGTATGGGTCAGCACAGTAGTCCTCAGAACGAATAGTTCTACCAAAACATTTTTTTTTGAAAATGTATTGGTAGAACATCTACCAAATAATAATAAAAATAAAAGATATGACAGTGTGATACCCCTTAGAACTGCTGCAAACCATTTTAATATTTAATCATTTTCTTCCGAAAACATTTTAAATAAAAGTTTTGGTAGACGATATAACCTAGCCGATGTAGGGTTGACATATTCAAGATATAATGTATTCTCTCCATCAAAGACCTTGTTCGTCTCTGACTAATGTTTGTACAAGAACGATAAAGAATAAAAAAGAAATCAAAAGAGAATGAACAGACGAAGAGGAGACTTGATGGAATGAAGCTAAGAAAAGATAAAAATGAAGAACCACAAAACATAATGAAATAATAATAATAAATAACAGATCTGTGCAGATGACAGTAAACCCCACACGGGGGGGACGTCAGATCTGGTCTGAGACTAGGGGTGATGTGATGTAATGGAGAGGTCGAAATGTGATAAAGTGATGACTGACGAGAGTATTAATAGTGAGTAGGTACTCACACCGAAAATAATCTGCTAATGTCACACGTGGGTTTATTATTATACTGGCTTAAAAAAAAATACGCCCTCCCTCTTAATATTTAATATTTCTCGTTTCAAGGTCCGCCTATCCCCGTACCTTGTACACCATCCATCGTGATGGGACCCCAAATGGGACCAAACCAAATTTCATTAAAATTGATGGTTAACGTTAAGTGCCCCTTACGTTACGTAAGCCGGAAAACGGATTTTTTTTAGTTGATTTTTAATTAATTGGTTCGATCTCTTCTTGTATAGGTACGCTTCTAATTGTTTGGTCACCGTATTATGTTGTGCATGCTCACATTTTGGAGCGTGTACAGAATACATTTTTACGTACTTTCCGTTTTCGTCATCCCAATGTTGTCATATCTTTGCCTTCTCTCAAGGAGCGTAGAATCTCCATCGAGGAAAAATTCTTTAACAAACTTTGGAAGGGAGATGTTGATTGTGCTGCGTTGCTGGAACTGGTCACACTCGACTGTCATCGCCGCCTGAGGGGTAAACGCACCTGAACAATTGTGCAACTAATCCATACTAATATATAAATGCGAAAGTAACTCTGTGTGTATGTATGTTACGCTTTCACGCTTAAACTACTGAACCGATTTTGATGAAATTTGGTATGGAGATAGACTAAACTTTGGGAAAGGACATAGGCTTTAGGAACGGACATACTTTTTATCGCGAAAAAAAGGGGTTGAAACTATAAACGGTCATGCCTATAAGGCGCCAAGCGAAGCGGGCGTATCCTGCTAGTTATCTGTATTTTGCACCAATCAACCGATTGATGAGACAAGCAAATTCTTGTTGATAGTAACGTTTTTTTTATTTTATTTTAATTTATTTATTTTTGCGTTGGTACGGTAATATTCTTTATATTCATTTTTTTATGATTATTTTATTTTTAATATTTTTTTTTTCTCGCTTGTTCGGTAATATTTTTTTCTTTTTTTATTTTGTTGCATTTTCACTTATTAATTTTATTCGCTTGCACGTACTTATTTTTATGATTTTTTTTATTTTACTTTTATTCAATGTAATATATTTTTTGTTATTGTGCAAAAGGTTCGACCAGTCAATAAATATATTATTATTATATTATTAATTCTGCGCATCTACCTTGAAAAGTAGTAACATATCAAATTTTGGGGGAAGGAGAGGGGTCCGTGCGATTTCAAATGTGCATTAATGTAAATACAAAACCAAAATGTTGCTCCAAGGACGGTTTCCTTAATTTCATTAAAAATTCTCCTTCAATCTGAAGGCATATCACAGTTTAAATACAAACCCATTTGAATTAAAAGTTAAGACACGTTTTTTTTTTTTTTTTTTTTTTTTTTTTTTTTTTTTTNTTTTTTTTTTTTTTTTTTTTTTTTTTTTTGGCGTATGGTTTTTACTTTACATCAAAGATAGTAAAATATAATACGAGATAGACGGATGATGTAAAGTGGACCAGGGGATCAAGAGGCGACTTTTCATTCTCAACAAACAGAGCAAACCAGATTGTTTAAGACATTCAGACTAGACCAAGTAAACAAATCAACTTCTTTCCAGCTTTGGTGTTAGTTTGCACAGATTGTTTCAAACTAGACCAAGTAAACCAATCAACTCCTTTCCAGCATTGGTGTTAGTTTGCCCAGATTGTTTCAAACTAGACCAAGTAAACCAGTCAACTCCTTTCCAGCATTGGTGTTAGTTTGCCCAGATTGTTTCAAACTAGACCAAGTAAACCAATCAACTCCTTTCCAGCTTTGCTGTCAGTTTGCCCAGATTGTTTCAGACTAGACCAAGTCAACCAATCAACTCCTTTCCAGCTTTGGTGTTAGTTTGCCGAGCTTACTTGATTTGCTTTCATTTTTTCTGTTTTAATCAAACCTAGCAACATAGTGGTTGTCGTGGTCTCGTTGTACGTTTATTATGGGTCATTAAGCGTATTGAAAAGTGAGAGTGCCGCATATTGCGCAAATAAGTTTAAATGGGGAATGGCATCGAAAAAATCGAATCTGTAAATATTCGATTAAAAAATTCACATCTGCAACAATAATTTATAGAAAGAATTCAGTATGAGTAATAATACGCATCAGTGGGTTTTACAAAAAACAAAAGCAATAGTCGTAAAATTAAAGTGCAGACTAATCTGAACGTATATTAAATGAGACAAACTTGTATACCATGAGAGAAGCAGAATAATATAGACAATAAATAGACGAAATGTTATTATTTAACAAATTTATATTAGACATCCTATTGGTAACTTTAAAAAACACTACCGTTATTTATGACGAGGATTCACTTACTTTTTCACTTCCGACTCGAGTTTCGTCTACATTTCCTTGAAAATGTCTACGAAGTAGACGAAACTCGAGTCGGAAGTGAAAAAGTAAGTGAATCCTCGTCATAAATAACGGTAGTGTTTTTTAAAGACGAAATGTTTTAGAATTTTATTAACTGCTTCGCTACGAGTATTAGGGGGGTGGGAGGGGGGCATGTGGCTCCTCATAATTTCGCAAAACTTGTCATAAATTAAGGCCCAAAAGGATATACCTAACATTCTCGATGTCGCAACAAAATTTAGGATAGCGCGAATTTGGTCAAAAATTTCGAAATTTGGCCGTAACTTAAATTCGGTACTACCAGCGTCTATGGCACGTTGAATACACCCGTTCCCGTTAGATCACTGAAGTTGAGCAAAGCCCAGCGAGGTTGTACCATGTGCTGGGTGTCCGCGTGGGTTCGCGCCCTCGTGATTTCCGACCCAACCCAGGCTGGGTGAGGTCAATGTGTATAGCTGGTTTTGCAAGTCCAGGGAATGGAAGGTAAAACCCCCGTCTCGAATGACCCATAGATGTTAAAGAGACGTTAAGTCACAAAAAAAAAACGAGTGTCTACGTTTTAAGTTTCAAAATAGTTGACTCATAGAGAAGGTCAACCAGGACGAAAAATGTATTTTTTTTTAAAATTCAAAATGTATATCTACATTTTGAGTTTCTACGGTTAGGTTTTCTGTAAAATTATTTTAATTAACAACAAGGGGTGGAGAAATATCGATAGTCGATATCAAAACTATCGATAACTTTCGATAGTTTTTCAAAATCCACGATCACAATATTTTTAAGGCTTTGTATCGCTAATCGCTATAAATGTGTAACCTAAAGACTAAAATTAAGGAAAACAACTATCGATAGTGGTAAGAGAGAAGGTGATATTACTTCCTCACGGCCCGATGGTGTTAAAATATAATGTAAACTTCGCTCTGACTATTTCTACATTTCATTTTGTAAAAGCGGGATGAAAGATATTAATATCAGAGAAAATAGGGAAGGCAAATAAGAGACCACCCTATACACCAATTTATTCCTGAGACAAAGTAGTCTATCTGAAATGGAGGACTACTATTAACTCATTGATGATGAGTGGCAGATCGGCTATCGATAGTCTTCGATAGTCAAATTTATCGTTAGTTTTCCACCCCTAATTGTCTAAGAAACGCTCAAACAGTTAGAAAACAGTACAGAATGTAACTAAATACATAATTTATTCCTGAGACAAAGTAGTCTACCTGAAATGGAGGGACTACTATTTAACTGTTAACTCATTAATGATGAGTGGCTGGTGATACTGGTCGATAGTCGAATTTATCGAATAGTTTTCCACCCCTAATTGACTAAGAAACGCTCAAACAGAAAACAGTACAGAATGTAACCAATTTTTTTTTTTAATTTTCTAAATTAATTCGACTGAGTTTCATTGAATTCGGACTGAATGAGGACTTGTGCCGTGCTCATAATGAATTTGTTTATCTATTCTGTCATCATTTTGTGTGATGGAGAACTCTTATTTTAGTTTAATCTTTTATTATTCTGAAACTGGTTGTATGTTTCCACAGAGACATGCAACCAGTTTAATCTTTACTTTTGTAGCTTTTTATATAAAAAAAAAAATTAAAGCGGAAAGGGATTTTTTGTTTGTTTTT
>CM022875.1:5159382-5197034 GCA_012654025.1 Pachypsylla venusta
AAATTATACATTATTAAATAATCAAATTGAAATTGATAAGGCCAGTGACAATATTCTATTTAAAAAAGTTTTAGAAATAGACAATAGATATTTTGATGGTACATCGCGTGACCCTACACAGCACGCGGTGAATAATGTTCAGTCAACTTCCATCCTTAGACTCGACTAGACGGATGATGAATTGAATGATTCGAAACTAGTTTTGTTTAAATTTAATTTATTTAATAGTTAATATTTTTTAACACTTATAATTAACATGTTATTCAAACATACTGTATACTAAAAACTTAACTATCCTTGAGTGTAAGAAAATTGGCACAGTAGTTATATTTATCATTATTTGAAGCCGCTAATTGCTGCTCTGCGTGAGAGTGTGTTAAGGCGTGGATTATATACCTATCGAAAATGCTCCTATCAAGTTTTTAATATAAACTATATTTTTAAGCTATTCGCAAAGAAATAAATCATTAGACTGCGTGAAAGAACACATCTCCGATACGAAAAATAACGGTTGTTAGGAATGATCTTACTGGACTCTTCAACGTTTCTCAACATAACGGTATAGTCCAGATTTGTAATTATCCTTTGATAAGTAGGGGTGCGTCCAAAGATCACACTTTCACGTTTCACGCCACTGATGCTCGATCGCAATTTAACAAATTTTATTGCTCCATTAACAGTTTGTTTTTCATAAAGAAAAATTCCAAAACTTTTGAAAAGTTCATAAATTTAAAGTCACTGGTTTCAATTAAACGTTAGTGTATACAGGGCAAAGTTTGCACCAAAAATCATTAAAAAAAAATCAGTAAATTTGTTAGACATACTCTGACGCCTGAAGCCGGCGAGGGGAGCAAGCGAGCTTCATTAGTTGATGTGTAAATACACAAGGATTGGTTGGAAAGAGGGCATCCTGCCTTTAAAAAACTCTGCTTTTCTAAACAAAAATGAAAATCAGCTAAATCTAGTTTTTTTTTTTTAATTTGGCTTAACGTCTCTTTAAAATCTATTGGTCATTCAAGGCGGGGGTTTTACCCTCCATTCGCTGGAAACTTGCAAACCAGCTACCCACATTCATCTCACCCAGCCTGGGTTGGGCCGGAAAAAAGAGCCAACGATACGTGGTATTTCCAAGCGGTCACCCATCCAAGTACTGACCACGCCCGACGTTGCTCAACTTCAGTAATCTGACGGGAACTGGTGTATTCAACGTGGTATGATCGTTGGCAGCTAAATCTAGTTTCTACACAGTTTCTATGATTATTGTGTCAGAAGCAAGCTAGGGTTACCGTACCAGGAAAGAACACAGCTAAAATTGGAAAGCAACGCTAAGCCCAAATAGAATGGGATTTAAAGAAGAAGTCTCAACGGTAAAAAGATGTATTGGAAGGAATAATAGAAGGACCCGACCAAAGGGACGGTCGATAACATGAAGGAATAATTTTGCGTTGTAACACGTGAGTCCTGCTTGACTCTCGGTCCGGAGGTTGTGGGTTCGAATCCCGCCCGGGGCGAAAATTTTCTGATCGAATTTTCTCGTTTCCGGAATGGCATGGCTGTAAAAAGGAGTGCCCTGAAGTAATGCGAAAACGGTTCCGGGGCATAACTTTTAAATTTAAAAGAAAAAAAAATTGACTGTCAACAGAGCCCTTTTTGTTCGCTGGTGTCAATAGCAATCTTCAATCTGTTCCCACTCAGATCAAGTACACTCAATAGATCATTGATGTCCCGTTCGGTGTCCACTGTCAATAGGGAACCCTTTTGAACACTGGTGTCAATATGAACCACCAATCTGTTCCCACTCAGATCAAGTACACTCAACAGATCATTGATGCCCCGTTCGGTGTCCACTGCCATTAGAGAACTCTTTTGAACGCCGGTGTCAATATCAACCACCAATCTGATCCCACTCAGATCAAGTACACTCAATAGATCATTGATGTCCCGTTCGGTGTCCACTGCCATTAGAGAACCCTTTTGAACGCTGGTGTCAATATCAACCAACAATCTGTTCCCACTTAGATGAAGTACACTCAATAGATCATTGATGTCCCGTTCGGTGTCCACTGCCAATAGGGAACCCTTTTGAACACTGGTGTCAATATGAACCACCAATCTGTTCCCACTCAGATCAAGTACACTCAATAGATCATTGATGTCCCGTTCGGTGTCCACTGCCATTAGAGAACCCTTTTGAACGCTGGTGTCAATATCAACCACCAATCTGTTCCCACTTAGATGAAGTACACTCAATAGATCATTGATGTCCCGTTCGGTGTCCACTGCCAATAGGGAACCCTTTTGAACGCTGGTGTCAATATGAACCACCAATCTGTTCCCACTTAGATGAAGTACACTCAATAGATCATTGATGTCCCGTTCGGTGTCCACTGCCACCATCATAATGTAAGGTTCCACGCCCTTATCAAAGCATCATATGACCAAAGTCCACTACTACGAGAAACTACCACCAACCTGTTAACTCAAATCAACTTGGCCAAGGCAAACCAGTGATGGTTAATATGATGCAGGTATGTACCTAAACCAACTAGGTGCCAACTCTAGGTATCTTTGGCCGCCCACTTTATGATGTTGATTATATAATTTGTTAATTTTGGAAACTTCTTCAAATATTCAGTACCAGATGGCTTATATCGTACTGCCTATCCAAAGCAACCTAGTGGCGAGGCACCATCGCCAAATTTTAATAAGAGGCCCCATTTTGTTTCTCCAGAGATCCCCTCGTGAGGGGCCAATTTCATTTTGTTCATTAGCCACCTACGGGGTTTAGTGCAGAGGTAGCAAAACTGTTATTTGTGGTCGCGCCTGCGCTGCGGTTGCTTCTTTGAATCAGGTTCCCGTTCTCTCAAGTATACAGGGTGTAACAAGTTGTTGTGGCCAACGTTATATAACAGAATGGTTAAAAAAAATCTGGTGTGAACATCACACGACTTTCTTTATTTATACAGAAAGAAGAAAGTATTGCCAATGCCAACACACCTTTTTAAGTCCCCCGAGCGGAAATACAAATATATATTACACTTCTTGATATATTTCACTTCATCCTAAGTTGTATCTTTCAATTTCATAAATGAAATTGATATGAATTGGCATAAAATTTGAAGTTCTAGCTCTTTTCATTCTGGTTTTAGGTGGAACCGCCAAAAAGCGGCCTCCAACCCCTAATTAGCGGCCAACTATATCTTACATTTCAACGTAAGTTGTATTTTTCAATTTCTTGTATGAAATTGATATGCATAGACAAGTTTGAAGTTCTAGCTATTATCATTTTCATTTTATGCAGGATATGCGAAAACCGCTAAAAGCGGCATAAAACCGCCAATGGTATATTCGATTTCCACCAAAAGCTTATTTTGCCGTTCATGGCATAAAACTGACATACATACCGTATTTCAAGTTTCTAGCACTTGCCGTTCTTGAGATATCTTGTTCACAGACAGACACTCGGACCAATGGCTGAAACTCGAGATTTGGGCTCTGGGGACCCCAAAACGTGTTTTGGCATTGAAAACTCGACATCGAAAATTTCAGCCCGTAATAATAGGTACTTTCCCTTTTATAGGATAAGGTAAGTAAAAATGTTATATTGATTTTTGATTTGAGCCTTTGTTGCAAAGTTACAGGGTGTTTTGTGTTATTTTTGAATCGGTAATATATCTAAATCTTTGAATAACATGTTAATTATAAGTGTTAAAAATATTAACTTTTAAATAAATAAAAACAAAACACTTACCAAAAACACTATTTATAATTATTTATAAAGAAACTAGTTTCGAATCATTCGATTCATCATCAGTCTAGTCGAGTCTAAGGATGGAAGTTGACTATTTAGACTCGACTAGACTGATGATGAATCGAATGATTCGAAACTAGTTTCTTTATAAATAATTATAAATAGTGTTTTTGGTAAGTGTTTTGTTTTTATTTATTTAAAAGGTAATATATCTCCCTTGTTACTGTTCTGAGTTAACAAAAAAAAAAAAAACTTTGGGAGCATAGAATAAGGACTACAAAAATGTTCTCCCATGCTGGGGCCTCGGAGAGCCCTTAGGGCAATGAATGTTTGAGATGTATTTTTGTTAGAATGTAAAGATGTAAATTTGAAATCCAGACTTCAATCCAGTTGTATAATAAAGACTAAATGTATGTCGATGTACACAGATTCACTTTTTATTCAGATAAATTGTTGTGAGATAAAGTTTAAAACAGAACATAAACGTTGTCTAAATGGTGGGTGGTTAGGGGCGCGCAGGCAGGGGCACCAGGGAGGACAGGATAAAGAAGATCAGGCGTAGAAGAAGGAGGCTTTTATATTTTTTTCACCGCGTTATCTCTATGTTAACGTTTCCTTTTTTTTTTCAAAGGCCTTTTTTACTTTTTTTTTTACAGAAACTGTGGTTTTAATATTGGTTATGTTTTTTTCTCTTTATCAATTATAAATATGATGGGTCTATTTAAGTCTTGTCATCGTTAAAAAAAGAAGAAATAAATATCAGGTTTAAATATAGAGTCACTTGCTATCTAACTTGTTAATTATCTAACTTGTTTAAGTTGCACAATTATGATTTAGTACTTAATACTCTTGTTATAATATTTTATTGTGATTTGCTGCATTGGGTCAGCTGGTTGGGTGGAGATCCTATTGCTGTGTCTCCGCTGAACTGCTGGACTCCGTGTAGCATATCACTCATTTTGTTACTCATTTCCCTTAGAAGCTTATTAGCTTGGGGAAAATTATTTTTGTATGTATATTTGTATATGAATAAACTAGCTGTTATCCCGTGTTTCTCTACGGTTACGAAATTCAACAACGATTTCGAGATCTCGAAATTAGATTTTTGGTGAAACCGACCCCCAGAGTGAGCCCCGCTCCTAGTTCGAAAATTCAATATTTTATTCAAGAATTGACTTTTTGTTCTGCGGAACATCTTTGTATCGAATTTCAGCTTTCTCGCTCATCCCGTAGTGGTACTTGTCAATTCCAATTTTTTGGTGGTGAAAACCGTCCATAAATCGGGGAGAAACCCGAAAATTTCAAATTTTATATTTTTTATGGGTTTTTTATATACTATTTTGGGGGGTCAATTTTCGGTAATTTTTCGTTATCTTCTTTAGTTTGCTCAGAAAAAAATTGCAAAAACCCGCTAAAAAGCGTCATTTTGGGCGGTAACTTGCTCCCACTTGAAATTTCGATTTTTTCCTTTCTTATTACGCACGTACATACTAAAAGGGACCTGTGTGCCAAGTCTCTAGGTTTAGCCATCGTGGAGCTACGTTGATTATCAGACAATCAGTATAACAACTGGGTTTGCGTTTTATAAGTATAGATAATAAAAGAAATAAATTTAATTAAAAAAAAAAATAAAAAAAAATAGTTTGAATACCTAGTACAGGAGAATGGTGATGACCCCCGAAAACTTCAGGAACTCCTCCAGGGTAACTCAATTTTTTCCTCCTTAAATGGTAACAGAACTAAGCAGCCTTCCTGGCCTAGTGGGAGAGTGATAGTAATGAGATGGTTGGGTAGCATATAATATTACTTTGGGATTGCCGGACTACATGTTGATAATCCCGACCCCTTCCATGTCCTGTATGTCGGACCTGACTGGCAATTTTTAAGGATAAGTATGCCTCTTTAAAAAAGACACGTTCCCCATGCACTAACATACCCTCAAATCCTGGATTCCCCCCCTCCCCGAAATTATGGTCGTAGCAGTTCCTGGCTATGGTCGTAACGGTTAGTGCATAACGCCGTTGCTGATGTTGCAAGCCATTCGTTTTTCAGACTATACTCTACGGACATAATACTATCATTGTCTATTCTTCTTTTTTGTACAAAATATCCCTGCCAGCCCTTCTCAAAATACAATTAAGCTTCATTGTAAACAGATAGGAATAATTATGATTTGATTTCAATATGAATATTGCTTACCGGTAAGCTTTGTACTTTTTTTTTGCTTAAAAATTGCTGTTCGTTGCAATTTTAATAGTTTGTTTGCATAAAATAATGTTTTTACGTTTTTTTATCTCATGTTTGTTTTTTTGTTTGGTTTTATTTGTTGATAAAAGCCTCTGTTTCCACTCTCTCCTAAATTTTGAAAACCAAAGCACTTCAAATTTTGTACCGAAATTGGGGAGCATCTTAGTCAAAACTAACCTTCTTTTTGTTGATAAAAGCCTCTGTTTCCACTCTAGTTTCAAATCATTGATGATCTGCGCTGTGTGCTCCAAAAAACAAATCGAATAAAGGTGAAATTTCAATTCAGATGACTGAAGTTGAAGTTTCGCAACGTAAGACGTAAACGGATGGGAGACCGCTTTTCTCTCTCAGCCTTGTTGATTCAGTTAAATACCCGAATCCAAACTGTATATTTAAGGTGCTTTAACAGTTGCCAAAGGCATTGTAGCATACTTTCAGATTAAGTAAGCATAGTAGCGTGTTAAACAATTAATATTAAACGAATTTTATGCATTTCTGTGTTTTAGGTAAGAAGAGAAGATCCCCGAGTGTTCCGCTGAATGGTGAGAGTAAGTTCAAATGATTCATTCATTGAGTCACTTTTGTTCAGGAGATAGTCATAGATTCAGGTAAGAGGGAAAGATCCCCGAGTGTTCCGCTGATTGGTGAGAGTAAGATCCAATGATTCATTCATTGAGTAACTTTTGTTCAGGAGATAGTCATAGATTCATGTAAGAGGAAAAGATCCCCGAGTGTTCCGCTGATTGGTGAGAGTAAGGTCCAATGATTCATTCATTGAGTCACTTTTGTTCAGGAGATAGTCATAGATTCAGGTAAGAGGAAAAGATCCCCGAGTGTTCCGCTGATTGGTGAGAGTAAGATCCAATGATTCATTCATGGAGTCACTTTTGTTCAGAGTCATAGATTTTCAACAATATTTTTTCATTCTCGGTGGTCTTCTGCTCGTCTCTTCACTTCTCCATGCGTCGTAATATGGGTCCATTCTTTCACGTCATTCATCTAAGTTTTTATTCCCCTTCCTTCACTCCTCGTATCTTCACTTCTTCATACGTCATAATTTCATTAGAAAGGGGGCGATTGTTGCGCAAAGTTAGAGCACCACTGATCTGATCGATCAATAAGTTGGGCAGGTAAGAAACACTGAAAAGGGGGCGATAGTTGCACAAAGATTGAAAACCACTGATCTAGCCGATCAATAAGTTGAGCAACTTACAAACAAGTTGATGGCAAATACCATAAACATTATTCTTCCTCATCTCTAACAACTATTGCAAGAGCAAACAATGCAACCGTTACATCATTTGTAATGCACATAACCCAAAATGTAAGCGTATACAGTCAACACTGCATTGATGTCGGCGAGATTCAGACACAAATGAAGCAATTACTGACGCTCTCAAGGAAATTCGATTGCAATGGATTTCTTTCGACTTCATCGGCATACTATTGTAGAGAGACGCGGCTGTTATTATAGGGAACATGACTTCCAACCACATGTGCTATTCCCCATCGGAAAACATTTGCTTTGCGCAGTGAGTTTCAGAACAACGGGAACAATATTGAAGAAGTGCCCAACACCCTCACGGTCGGCGCTGGTACTGGACTCTTCTCCAACACAAATCACAAACAAAATAATTTTGATGAGGAATCATGGAATTATCAAAAAAATAAAAAATAAAGAAGGTCTGCGTCTAGGGAAAATATTCCCGTCTTCTTACGACCTTCCGTTACGATAAAGGAGCACTTTGAAGAAAGAAACTTATTGGGCCACACCCTGTATTAAACGCAGAAGAACTTGATGACCAGGAGTAGCTGAATGAGGATTGGATCAGAATCAAGAAGGTATCTAACATAATATATGATAGGAGATGGAATTTTTCTGATCTAACTTCAGGGATGTCGATGACCTTGTTAAAAAATTTGGAATATATTATGAATATATAAATAAAGAGATAGGTACCACAGACATAATCAATGAGTATAAGGTGAAGAATAATCTACCTGATTCTATTTGGTGATATGATCTACAACTATTATAGCCCAATGAAGTAAAAATACATAAAATTATCAGAATTAAATTTATAAATAATGACAGCATTATCAAGGGAGGTGCTCTTTGGAACTTTAGTGTGAGTCTGGGATAGAAAGACAGAGGATCTCCTGGTAACTTCACTTTATTATTACCTTGTCACTGAGCCGTACTTACTTAAACTTTTCATGGAACAATGCTCTTTGGAACTTTAGTGTGAGTCTGGGATGGAAAGACAGAGGATGTCCTGGTAATTTCACTTTATTATTACCATATCACTGAGCCGTACTTACTTAAACTTTTCATAGGGGAATGCTCTTTGGAACTTTAGTGTGAGTCTAGGATGGAAAGACAGGGGTTCCCCTGGTAACTTCACTTTATTATTACCTTGTCACTGAGCCGTACTTACTTAAACTTTTCATGGAACAATGCTCTTTGGAACTTTAGTGTGAGTTTGGGATGGAAAGACAGAGGATCTCCTGGTAACTTCAGTTTATTATTACCTTGTCACTGAGTCGTACTTACTTAAACTTTTCATGGAACAATGCTCTTTGGAACTTTAGTGTGAGTCTGGGATGGAAAGACAGAGGATCTCCTGGTAACTTCACTTTATTATTACCTTGTCACTNACATATTATTACCATAAAATTTATAGTTCCGACATTCTTTAGCTCGAACATGTTCACCCGAGTCATCCTCAGCTTGCACTATAAACATTATCACATTGTCATTGTGCATTACTTTCCTTGCTAACCCATTCTAAGGTACACATTGAGCACCCTGTAACATATTATTACCATAAAATTTATAGTTCCGACATTCTTTAGCTCGAACATGTTCACCCGAGTCATCCTCAGCTTGCACTATAAACATTATCACATTGTCATTGTGCATTACTTTCCTTGCTAACCCATTCTAAGGTACACATTGAGCACCCTGTAACATATTATTACCATAAAATTTATAGTTCCGACATTCTTTAGCTCGAACATGTTCACCCGAGTCATCCTCAGCTTGCACTATAAACATTATCACATTGTCATTGTGCATTACTTTCCTTGCTAACCCATTCTAAGGTACACATTGAGCACCCTGTAACATATTATTACCATAAAATTTATAGTTCCGACATTCTTTAGCTCGAACATGTTCACCCGAGTCATCCTCAGCTTGCACTATAAACATTATCACATTGTCATTGTGCATTACTTTCCTTGCTAACCCATTCTAAGGTACACATTGAGCACCCTGTAACATATTATTACCATAAAATTTATAGTTCCGACATTCTTTAGCTCGAACATGTTCACCCGAGTCATCCTCAGCTTGCACTATAAACATTATCACATTGTCATTGTGCATTACTTTCCTTGCTAACCCATTCTAAGGTACACATTGAGCACCCTGTAACATATTATTACCATAAAATTTATAGTTCCGACATTCTTTAGCTCGAACATGTTCACCCGAGTCATCCTCAGCTTGCACTATAAACATTATCACATTGTCATTGTGCATTACTTTCCTTGCTAACCCATTCTAAGGTACACATTGAGCACCCTGTAACATATTATTACCATAAAATTTATAGTTCCGACATTCTTTAGCTCGAACATGTTCACCCGAGTCATCCTCAGCTTGCACTATAAACATTATCACATTGTCATTGTGCATTACTTTCCTTGCTAACCCATTCTAAGGTACACATTGAGCACCCTGTAACATATTATTACCATAAAATTTATAGTTCCGACATTCTTTAGCTCGAACATGTTCACCCGAGTCATCCTCAGCTTGCACTATAAACATTATCACATTGTCATTGTGCATTACTTTCCTTGCTAACCCATTCTAAGGTACACATTGAGCACCCTGTAACATATTATTACCATAAAATTTATAGTTCCGACATTCTTTAGCTCGAACATGTTCACCCGAGTCATCCTCAGCTTGCACTATAAACATTATCACATTGTCATTGTGCATTACTTTCCTTGCTAACCCATTCTAAGGTACACATTGAGCACCCTGTAACATATTATTACCATAAAATTTATAGTTCCGACATTCTTTAGCTCGAACATGTTCACCCGAGTCATCCTCAGCTTGCACTATAAACATTATCACATTGTCATTGTGCATTACTTTCCTTGCTAACCCATTCTAAGGTACACATTGAGCACCCTGTAACATATTATTACCATAAAATTTATAGTTCCGACATTCTTTAGCTCGAACATGTTCACCCGAGTCATCCTCAGCTTGCACTATAAACATTATCACATTGTCATTGTGCATTACTTTCCTTGCTAACCCATTCTAAGGTACACATTGAGCACCCTGTAACATATTATTACCATAAAATTTATAGTTCCGACATTCTTTAGCTCGAACATGTTCACCCGAGTCATCCTCAGCTTGCACTATAAACATTATCACATTGTCATTGTGCATTACTTTCCTTGCTGCACGCTGCACTTTCTATTGATGCATGCATGTGTTGTAAACTTTTGCCTTTGTCATGTTGATGGCTAGGATAGATTCGCCAAAACGTGAAGGCAATGTGTTATTCATATAAAAACACTTCAGATGACCTTCACGTTAAAATATATATATTAGAATTTATAGATTGCACAGAATTAAGGCATTTAGGTGACAGCATTTAGGTGACAGCATTTTGCTGTATCATTTTTGTATGTGTGTCATGGCGTGAATGATTTTTTATCAAAATGGTATTATTATTATTACTTTGGTAAGTGAAACTGAATTATCCTTCAGTGTTCAAAGTTTCCATTCAATTTAAGAAAAACCCTGCCAATGCGACACATTTTTTTGGGTGGATTGAGGGGGGTTCTCGTAACAATTCCAAATCTGGGGCGTAATTAGACCCTAAATTTGACATACCTACTAAATTTGAAGTTTCTGGGTCTTATCATTCTCTTTTTAGACAGGATTAATGAAAACCGCTTTAAAGCGGTAAAAACCACCAGCGGTATATTTGATTAAACCTAAAAGCTAACTTTCGAAGCTAACTGAGACCCTAATTATGACTTACGTATCAAATTTCAAATCTCTAGCTCTTACCATTTTCCTTTTAGACAGCAATACTGAAAACCGCTAAATGGCGGCAAAAATCGTCAAAGGCAAAATTCGATTGCACCCAAAAGTTTCGGAGCGCAATTACAGCCCAGAGGGGACCTATATAGCAAATTTCATCCAAAGCGGTCAACGCTAGGTGGCAAAAGTGACCATCACGCCGGACGGCGGACAAACGGATTTTTTTTTATTCGATTTTTGGATTCTACGTACCTTGAAACGTATACTATCAAATTTTGAGTGGAGTATTTTTTTTCGTGACGATTTCAAAAGTTCATTATTGAAAATAATAAACCAAAAATGAGCACAGAATCAATAAGTTGAACAACATTTTAGGCCGCATAATGCTGCTCCGCATGTTTTTTCCTGAATATCAGGGGCGCGTTTGATGGGATGTTAATCGTAGAATCTGCAGCGAAGACGCTAACTGGGTATAAATATGTTTCCATAACATTCAAATAACTCAGGGCGGGGAGACCAAAGAAAAGGTGGAAGCTTAATAAGACTTTGGAAATAAAGAACTTATCGTACTCATGCGCGGATATAGGAGAGGGCACGGGGGCACGTGCCTCCCCAGTTTTTTTAAGCGGGCGGTAATTCTCGAATTACATTATACTTAATCACGTAAATTTTTTTAAAAAATCAAATAATGATCCGCTGCGTCTTTTATCCCATTGAGAGGAGGGGCCCTAAATAATTCCCAATCCTGAGACTAAATAGAAATACATA
Source organism: Pachypsylla venusta (assembly GCA_012654025.1). Lineage (NCBI taxonomy): Eukaryota > Metazoa > Arthropoda > Insecta > Hemiptera > Aphalaridae > Pachypsylla > Pachypsylla venusta. The sequence continues at coordinate 5,171,235 of CM022875.1, forward strand.
AATAAAAAATAAAAAATCTTCAAAAATTATGTCATCCGTTATAGCACATTTTTTCGTAATCACGATTACAAAATCGCTTCTTACCCTTATGAAAGGTATTTGTGGTAAGCTCTACAGCTTTTAACAAATTAGGTATTGTACCTCGATAAAGATTGCATTAAAAAGTACTGCCCAGGGCTCAAACCCCAGGTCTCTAGGTTAGGAGTCTCTCCGCCTCCAAATTTTCTATTAGGTATATTGTTGGATTGTGCCCCCCCAAAACAAGAGAGCTATATCCGCGCATGATCGTACCGATCCCATTTGGTCTGTAGTTAGAATCAGACGCTTAAAGATATGCAAGTGGCGTATTTCTTGAGATGTCTTGTTTACAGGTAGACCGACAGACATTCATCAATGGCGGAAATTCCAGAATTTATGATCCGAGGCCCAATGTTTGTTTTGACATACCATGTTTGTTTTGGATATAGCAATTTCATCCCATTGCAATACTTTCCTTTTTATAGGATAAGGAAAGTAAAATGTACTCACTCATATTCCTCCCCTGAATTCTCCGATACTTTAAGCATGCTTTACAATCCCAAGTAGCCAGCGTCTATGATACGTTGAATACACCAGTTCTCGTTAGATCACTGAAGTTAAGCAACGTCCAGCGAGGTTGTACCATATAAGTGTCCACACGTGGGTTCGGGCTCACGTGATGCTATTTTTCCGGCCCAACCGAGGCTGGGTGAGGTCAATGTATGTATAGCTGGTTTACAAGTTTCCAGCGTATGGAGGGTGAAACCCCCATCTTGAATGACCCATAGATGTTGAAGAGATGTAAAAACAAATTAAAAAAAACAAAAACAATCCTAAGTCTCAGAAATGAATTAGAAATACACCTGAGATTATTCCCAGACAGGTAGCTTCGAGTCAATTAGAGATTGTTTACACCTCATTTGATGCATCAAAGTAAAAGTCATTGATAGGTAATAGATAGGCAGACCGTGCGGTGCAGTTCGGTGCGGTGGTATCATTTACTTTGTGTATCGTATCGTAACCATATTTTAAAGTTAATAATGGCGGATTATCCAATAATATACCTTTCTCCTGATAGAATTCAGACCATGAGAAAAAATAAACTTTACCATACAGGGTGACCGGAAGTTAAATGCGTTAATCTATATCTAACTACCTATGACTCATAATCAGTGTTCCATGATAGAGTAACTCTTGATTGGCTCTGTGGTATTGGAACAGTCCTTCTGAGAGATATTAAGGCTTGTATCATGTCCTTGGCCCTGTGGTATTGGAACAGTCCTTCTGAGAGATATTAAGGCTAGTATCATGTCCTTGGCCCTGTGGTATTGGAACAGTCCTTCTGAGAGATATTAAGGCTTGTATCATGTCCTTGGCTCTGTGGTATTGGAACAGTCCTTCTGAGAGATATTAAGGCTTGTATCATGTCCTTGGCTCTGTGGTATTGGAACAGACCTTCTGNTGTTTGCTAAATTCTCTCTCAAATCTATTACAGACTGACTATTTTCGTGTCAAGTATTTCTTTTATATCTGATGTGACAATCTTTAGTACCTGCATCAACATTGTTTGCTAAATTCTCTCTCAAATCTATTACAGACTGACTATTTTCGTGTCAAGTATTTCTTTTATATCTGATGTGACAATCTTTAGTACCTGCATCAACATTGTTTGCTAAATTCTCTCTCAAATCTATTACAGACTGACTATTTTCGTGTCAAGTATTTCTTTTATATCTGATGTGACAATCTTTAGTACCTGCATCAACATTGTTTGCTAAATTCTCTCTCAAATCTATTACAGACTGACTATTTTCGTGTCAAGTATTTCTTTTATATCTGATGTGACAATCTTTAGTACCTGCATCAACATTGTTTGCTAAATTCTCTCTCAAATCTATTACAGACTGACTATTTTCGTGTCAAGTATTTCTTTTATATCTGATGTGACAATCTTTAGTACCTGCATCAACATTGTTTGCTAAATTCTCTCTCAAATCTATTACAGACTGACTATTTTCGTGTCAAGTATTTCTTTTATATCTGATGTGACAATCTTTAGTACCTGCATCAACATTGTTTGCTAAATTCTCTCTCAAATCTATTACAGACTGACTATTTTCGTGTCAAGTATTTCTTTTATATCTGATGTGACAATCTTTAGTACCTGCATCAACATTGTTTGCTAAATTCTCTCTCAAATCTATTACAGACTGACTATTTTCGTGTCAAGTATTTCTTTTATATCTGATGTGACAATCTTTAGTACCTGCATCAACATTGTTTGCTAAATTCTCTCTCAAATCTATTACAGACTGACTATTTTCGTGTCAAGTATTTCTTTTATATCTGATGTGACAATCTTTAGTACCTGCATCAACATTGTTTGCTAAATTCTCTCTCAAATCTATTACAGACTGACTATTTTCGTGTCAAGTATTTCTTTTATATCTGATGTGACAATCTTTAGTACCTGCATCAACATTGTTTGCTAAATTCTCTCTCAAATCTATTACAGACTGACTATTTTCGTGTCAAGTATTTCTTTTATATCTGATGTGACAATCTTTAGTACCTGCATCAACATTGTTTGCTAAATTCTCTCTCAAATCTATTACAGACTGACTATTTTCGTGTCAAGTATTTCTTTTATATCTGATGTGACAATCTTTAGTACCTGCATCAACATTGTTTGCTAAATTCTCTCTCAAATCTATTACAGACTGACTATTTTCGTGTCAAGTATTTCTTTTATATCTGATGTGACAATCTTTAGTACCTGCATCAACATTGTTTGCTAAATTCTCTCTCAAATCTATTACAGACTGACTATTTTCGTGTCAAGTATTTCTTTTATATCTGATGTGACAATCTTTAGTACCTGCATCAACATTGTTTGCTAAATTCTCTCTCAAATCTATTACAGACTGACTATTTTCGTGTCAAGTATTTCTTTTATATCTGATGTGACAATCTTTAGTACCTGCATCAACATTGTTTGCTAAATTCTCTCTCAAATCTATTACAGACTGACTATTTTCGTGTCAAGTATTTCTTTTATATCTGATGTGACAATCTTTAGTACCTGCATCAACATTGTTTGCTAAATTCTCTCTCAAATCTATTACAGACTGACTATTTTCGTGTCAAGTATTTCTTTTATATCTGATGTGACAATCTTTAGTACCTGCATCAACATTGTTTGCTAAATTCTCTCTCAAATCTATTACAGACTGACTATTTTCGTGTCAAGTATTTCTTTTATATCTGATGTGACAATCTTTAGTACCTGCATCAACATTGTTTGCTAAATTCTCTCTCAAATCTATTACAGACTGACTATTTTCGTGTCAAGTATTTCTTTTATATCTGATGTGACAATCTTTAGTACCTGCATCAACATTGTTTGCTAAATTCTCTCTCAAATCTATTACAGACTGACTATTTTCGTGTCAAGTATTTCTTTTATATCTGATGTGACAATCTTTAGTACCTGCATCAACATTGTTTGCTAAATTCTCTCTCAAATCTATTACAGACTGACTATTTTCGTGTCAAGTATTTCTTTTATATCTGATGTGACAATCTTTAGTACCTGCATCAACATTGTTTGCTAAATTCTCTCTCAAATCTATTACAGACTGACTATTTTCGTGTCAAGTATTTCTTTTATATCTGATGTGACAATCTTTAGTACCTGCATCAACATTGTTTGCTAAATTCTCTCTCAAATCTATTACAGACTGACTATTTTCGTGTCAAGTATTTCTTTTATATCTGATGTGACAATCTTTAGTACCTGCATCAACATTGTTTGCTAAATTCTCTCTCAAATCTATTACAGACTGACTATTTTCGTGTCAAGTATTTCTTTTATATCTGATGTGACAATCTTTAGTACCTGCATCAACATTGTTTGCTAAATTCTCTCTCAAATCTATTACAGACTGACTATTTTCGTGTCAAGTATTTCTTTTATATCTGATGTGACAATCTTTAGTACCTGCATCAACATTGTTTGCTAAATTCTCTCTCAAATCTATTACAGACTGACTATTTTCGTGTCAAGTATTTCTTTTATATCTGATGTGACAATCTTTAGTACCTGCATCAACATTGTTTGCTAAATTCTCTCTCAAATCTATTACAGACTGACTATTTTCGTGTCAAGTATTTCTTTTATATCTGATGTGACAATCTTTAGTACCTGCATCAACATTGTTTGCTAAATTCTCTCTCAAATCTATTACAGACTGACTATTTTCGTGTCAAGTATTTCTTTTATATCTGATGTGACAATCTTTAGTACCTGCATCAACATTGTTTGCTAAATTCTCTCTCAAATCTATTACAGACTGACTATTTTCGTGTCAAGTATTTCTTTTATATCTGATGTGACAATCTTTAGTACCTGCATCAACATTGTTTGCTAAATTCTCTCTCAAATCTATTACAGACTGACTATTTTCGTGTCAAGTATTTCTTTTATATCTGATGTGACAATCTTTAGTACCTGCATCAACATTGTTTGCTAAATTCTCTCTCAAATCTATTACAGACTGACTATTTTCGTGTCAAGTATTTCTTTTATATCTGATGTGACAATCTTTAGTACCTGCATCAACATTGTTTGCTAAATTCTCTCTCAAATCTATTACAGACTGACTATTTTCGTGTCAAGTATTTCTTTTATATCTGATGTGACAATCTTTAGTACCTGCATCAACATTGTTTGCTAAATTCTCTCTCAAATCTATTACAGACTGACTATTTTCGTGTCAAGTATTTCTTTTATATCTGATGTGACAATCTTTAGTACCTGCATCAACATTGTTTGCTAAATTCTCTCTCAAATCTATTACAGACTGACTATTTTCGTGTCAAGTATTTCTTTTATATCTGATGTGACAATCTTTAGTACCTGCATCAACATTGTTTGCTAAATTCTCTCTCAAATCTATTACAGACTGACTATTTTCGTGTCAAGTATTTCTTTTATATCTGATGTGACAATCTTTAGTACCTGCATCAACATTGTTTGCTAAATTCTCTCTCAAATCTATTACAGACTGACTATTTTCGTGTCAAGTATTTCTTTTATATCTGATGTGACAATCTTTAGTACCTGCATCAACATTGTTTGCTAAATTCTCTCTCAAATCTATTACAGACTGACTATTTTCGTGTCAAGTATTTCTTTTATATCTGATGTGACAATCTTTAGTACCTGCATCAACATTGTTTGCTAAATTCTCTCTCAAATCTATTACAGACTGACTATTTTCGTGTCAAGTATTTCTTTTATATCTGATGTGACAATCTTTAGTACCTGCATCAACATTGTTTGCTAAATTCTCTCTCAAATCTATTACAGACTGACTATTTTCGTGTCAAGTATTTCTTTTATATCTGATGTGACAATCTTTAGTACCTGCATCAACATTGTTTGCTAAATTCTCTCTCAAATCTATTACAGACTGACTATTTTCGTGTCAAGTATTTCTTTTATATCTGATGTGACAATCTTTAGTACCTGCATCAACATTGTTTGCTAAATTCTCTCTCAAATCTATTACAGACTGACTATTTTCGTGTCAAGTATTTCTTTTATATCTGATGTGACAATCTTTAGTACCTGCATCAACATTGTTTGCTAAATTCTCTCTCAAATCTATTACAGACTGACTATTTTCGTGTCAAGTATTTCTTTTATATCTGATGTGACAATCTTTAGTACCTGCATCAACATTGTTTGCTAAATTCTCTCTCAAATCTATTACAGACTGACTATTTTCGTGTCAAGTATTTCTTTTATATCTGATGTGACAATCTTTAGTACCTGCATCAACATTGTTTGCTAAATTCTCTCTCAAATCTATTACAGACTGACTATTTTCGTGTCAAGTATTTCTTTTATATCTGATGTGACAATCTTTAGTACCTGCATCAACATTGTTTGCTAAATTCTCTCTCAAATCTATTACAGACTGACTATTTTCGTGTCAAGTATTTCTTTTATATCTGATGTGACAATCTTTAGTACCTGCATCAACATTGTTTGCTAAATTCTCTCTCAAATCTATTACAGACTGACTATTTTCGTGTCAAGTATTTCTTTTATATCTGATGTGACAATCTTTAGTACCTGCATCAACGTTGTTTGCTAAATTCTCTCTCAAATCTATTAATATCCTCTCTGAATAGTGAAAGTTAGGAAGGAGGATCTCAATCGTTATCTCTCAAACTTCTGTGTTGTCTAATGATGATCAGGTTATTATTGTTTCGTTTAATTTTAATTAATTAATATTATTATTAATTATATTAAAGACATTTCAATTAGATGCGCTTTCTCACGTCTATTAATTGTATGTATGTTAGATCATCTTTATCATTAACCTCTTTACACCTACAGCAGAATATATAAGCCTCTTTTAACACGCCTCGATTTTCAGGAAAAAGCACGCGGAGCAGTAATAGCAATATTATGCGGCCTCAAATGTTGATCAATATACTGTGCTCAATTTTCCACTAAAGGATAATTAATATTTCTATCAATTTATATAATTAACTAGCATCCGCCGATCGCGGCTTCGCCCGCGCATATTTTAAATGATCTCTCTCGCTCCAATGTATTTCTTATGGGGATTGTTTACTTTCTGCGATTTCTGCCCCTTAAAATTAAAATTTTGCAAAATCCTTTCTTAGTTCACACTTACATGGTGCAAGGAAGGTTCCTGTCAAATTTCAAGTCTGTAGCATTAATAGTTTCGGCTCTACGTTGATCAATCACTCTGTCCTGATTGCCTTTTAAATCTTTGAATAACATATTAATTATAAGTGTTAAAAAATATTAACTACTAACTAAATTAAATTTAAACAAAACACTTACCAAAAACATTATTTATTTTATTTTATGAAGAAACTAGTTTCGAATTATTCGATTCATCATGAGTCTAGTCGAGTCTAAAGTTCCATCTTTCAACTTCCATCTTTAGACCCGACTAGACTGATGTTGAATCGAATGATTGGAAACTAGTTTCTTCATAAATTAAAATAAATAATGTTTTTGGTAATTAAATAAATTAAATTAAATTTAATTTATTTAATAGGTAATACATTGCCTTTTATATATAAAGATAATAGTGCAATTCTAGTTCGTCAGTTTTTTTTTTGTCCTCACGACATAAAATCGTTACTACAAAAACTTATGAGGGGAACAAGGTTCTTTCTATACTGAAAGTCTTTTTTTTTTAATTTATCTTAACGTCTCTTTAACATCTATTGGTCATTCAAGACGAAGGTTTCACCCTCCATTCGCTGGAAACTTGCAAACCAGCTACCCACATTGACTTCACCTTGCCTGGGTTGGGCCGGAATAATAGCCAGCATCACGAGGACACCCCCATGGCACAACCTCGCTGGACGTTGCTCAACTTCAGTGATCTATCGGGAACTGGTATATTCAACGTGCCATAGACGCTGGCTAACTAAAAGTCTACTGTTCAAAGTCTACTTTTTGAGCAACCTGAAATATGCGAAATATGAAATATGCGATACAATTTAGGATACTATTATTTAGGACCTGGTTGCAAGACTTCTAGTTTAAGCCATTACAATTATCTCTGCGCCCTTTGGGGATCTATTGTGAACTCTGGACTTTTGATACTATTTGCAATTGCTAAATACCGTAAGAAGTGTTAACAGAGCATACATATTTCCTGGGATGATGTGTCTACAATGTAAATAATCAGGTATTTCAAAAGATAGCATTCTTTTGAAATATTTATCATGTTTATTGTAATATCATCTCATGCATTCTTATTAGAACACAAAAGAAGAACAAATTGGAAAGAAGACAAAACAAAGATGACCTCAGAAATAGAATTCAATTTGAAGAGAATATAATTATCTAGCAATGTAATTTTCTGAGCAGCAATCTGAATATAAACAAACAATATTAAATATGAAAACTACAAGAAGCGATTGCAATTATAGTCGTGCATGTTGATGCAAATATTAACTTGACAATATAGGTATCTAAAATACATAGCAGTTTTGTGTAGCAAAATAGTAATAATTGTTAATATAGGTGGACGGTAGTGCGGCAAGCCAAGTCTGTTACTCGAAGCATTCTTTTTGATTTTTGAAATCACCCCGTATTGGCGGGGCAACATTTTTCTGCAATATTTGATTTCTCGCTAGTAACTTTTTTAAGAAGTTAGAATAAATTCTACATTCCAGGAATGTGTCCTTGATATAAAAACACGTCAGATGACCTTCGTATTCAAATACCTGTAAGTTAGACAGAATTAAATTGAAGTGACAAGTCGTGTCTGGCGGCATTTTGCACACAGTGACATGTGACATGACATGAATGAAAAATGTATCAAAAAAAGATGGTTTCAGAATTGTATTATACAATTAATAATTAATTTCGTAATAATTTTCTCGTTTTAATTGAATAAAGAATAATTTATCCTTCAGTGAACAAAATTTCCATTTTCAATCAGAAAAATTGAGCAGAGTACACTGATATTACTGATACAACATTTGAGGCATTCGTCCCCGCGTGTGTTTTCCTACAGATCAAGAGCGCGTGTAATTATAAGGTGTTAATAACTTTTTTTTCCTGGATTTCTCATCAAGCATTTGATATCCGAACATTTTGATGAACGCCAACTTGGCCTTTATTTTTACGGAATGTTTCGTTGTGTTGGGATTTTATCTTCTTCAATTTTTGCAATATGAAACTTTTGAATTGAAGATTGTACTTGTTGGTGCACTTTCACTTTTTATTATAAAAACGTCTTGCAATATATAGTGTGTCCAAAAAACAAAGGAGCGGGGCTTAATAATTTGTGACTTTTGAAATATATAAATACACTGAAACACTTATTTCTTTATTCCAAAATTTTGTAGTTTGTTTTAAATTTTTGATGGGACATCAGAGGGGTCAATTATGAAATCCTAAATAGAACTACTCGTCTTGTAAATACATTTTTTTTAGATATATTTCAGATCTGTACTCAAAACAGAGTTATTCCAAGTTGAAATTGAGCCTTTCAAACGTTTTTGCAATCAGAACTCTGTGTTTGTGTGAGATTCTGAAGAGTAAAGTCTCAATTGTGGGTAAATAAAATTTTAACGTCTGTTTTGTGGATTCCACGATTTTAAATTTAAAATCTTGGGCAAAACTGAAGGGCTTTGTCAAGATAAATTTATAAAAAAGCTGAACTTCAACTTGTAATAACTCCGGCCCTGTTTTGAGTACAGAGCTCAAATAAATCTCAAACTAAGTTAATTTTCTTTCACTATTTAAAACCATATTACAAAATCGGTTTTTTTTTTTTTTTTTTTTTTTTTTTTTTTTTTTTTTTTTTTTTTTTACTACACTGGAAACTCCTCTAAAAGTGCCCAAAAACTTGTGTCAGTGTTTTTTGAAATTTGAAGAGATATTGAGCTCCAATTCGTCTTCTATTGAAACACCCTGTCGATATATAAATTAGAACTTTTTCTTATATTCAATATTTTCATTTTTGGGATCAGGGGTCATCTGGTTTACAGAAACCTTGCTCTCTATGTGTGGTTGTTTCGATGTGGTTCATTTGGCTGTGTAAATGATGATCACCAAAGGCGCAGTTATAATCTTGCGATACATGATTCGGTAACTTTCATACTGGAAAGACACCAGGATGATTGTATTAAAGTCACCTCATTGGTGTACAGTTCACAGGCCATTCACTTGAATGGCCACCATTTGGCATGCGGTTTATCAATATGGCTTAAAATTAAATTCTATGAATATAATGAATGTCCAAACCAAATTTCATGAAAATCGGATACGGCGTTTGAGAGTTATCGTGGTACAAAAAGATAAACAAAAGAATTTTTGTCGTTTTAAAAATAGACCTCTCTTCGTTCGAGACCTTCACGTCGCTTGGTTCCGACAGTTTCAAAATAATTTCTAAAGATAAATGAGTTTTGTTAAATTCTTGATTTTTTTTCCTTCCTTATTGTGTACCTAAAAGGCAATTATGCTCCAAATTTCAGGTCTCTAGGTTTGGCCAACTTTTAGTCAACGTAAATTATGAGTCTTTCAGAATAGCATTTGGGATTTTCTTTTTTAAGCGTACTTAGAAAATGAGTCCGGAAATTCAAATTGCTGTTCGACTCTTGCTGCTTGGTGAATTGGCTAAGCACTCGATTTCTGAGGAAGCAAAACTGGCTCCAAACAGATGGATTGTAGGCGTGTCAGTTATGATCAGCACTTTTGTACTTAAAGTCAAAGTAGACTTGCCGTAAATTAAATGTGGAAGCAAAATGCCCCGTTAGCAATTTGCGAAAAAGGCGGCACTAGCCACCGGTGAAGTAAAGATCCTCATTGTTATCGTGCCGGAACTATCGCACTTCGTTACATCCGTCGTACTCCAGAAGAACACCGAAATTTTCAAGCTGCCCTATCAACTATATTCGAGAGAAATCGCTCAAGACTCTATCTAGTCGGTCTCTTTGTAGACACCGACTTGTGCGCTATTTACGCCAGAGGCAACAATTATGTTCTGAGACATTCAACCCGCTGGTTGTTGTGAGTGAGTACATCTACAGATAGATGCTGCCACCCTGATCTAGTTTAAGAAACATTTCCTATACACATCATCACTCAAGTATTTTGTTGTACCCTATAGAGTATAGACTATAGAAGTTGTTTCCAAAAAGTGATTGACTCCTAACCAGAATCATGACAGACAAATGTAGTTGCGAATGTCAAGACGTCGCGTCGTCCGGTTTTGTGTTTATTTAGCATGATGTTACCTCTGGCCAATTGCTAAGTGTCTATTGGATTTATTGATGGGCTAAATAATTGTCGTTTCTTTGCTAATTTTTTAAACTATCTTTATTTATTGACTTTACAAATTAATAGTTTTACCGATCATATTTTTGTCGTTTTAGGTATTTCCAATATGTAAATAACTGGACGCATTGGAACTATTAGCTCATTTGATAGGGTGACAGCAGTGGATTCGTTATCGATGCCATCCTTATAGTATGATAATATAAATCTGGTGACACCCTACCCAATTTGTTTAAATTATACCAAAGTCCAAGCAGGACCATTTTTTTTTTTTTTTTTTTTTTTTTTTTTTTTTTTTTTTTTTTTTTTTTTTTNTTTTTTTTTTTTTTTTTTTTTTGGAGGGGTCACATTGGCAAAGTTTTTCATCCCCAATATATTTCTCGAAACAATCCTCGTTCTTGCTCCATTTAATCAAACTTGGAAACTTATTTTCTTCTTGCTCAATAAACTCTTTAATACTTTCATATATATTATATATGTTCTTCATAAATATGAATTCGGAACATTTCTCTACAGCTTATAAATATTACTTTAATCTAAAATTTCTTCAAAAGTTTTTTTTTTTTTTTTTAATTAGGNAAAGTTTTTTTTTTTTTTTTTTAATTATCTTGAAATTGTGTTTCAACAAATCTCTGACAAGAAGAAATTCAAAAGAACTGTACATTGCATATCATTTTTTATAAAATACTTTTAGGGTTTTTAACACCCCATCATATGCGCCCTCAATTTTCAGGAAACATCACGCGGAGCAGCATTATGTGGCCTCGAATGTTATCAATATACTGTGCTCAATATTTCTTATATTGAATTGAAATCTTGATAATTTCCATCAATTTATTTAATCAAAACATGAAAACTATTTTGGCAAATTAATAACAATTCTAAACCATTTTTTTCATAAAAAATCATTAACGACACACACACAAAAAGGATAGATCGAAGTAATGGCAGACACAACCTGTCGTCTGCGTAATATTAACTATCCTTAATTTAAATGCGATGGTCATATTACTTGACGTGGACGTTAAGTACGTCAAGTAATATTCATAAATTGAAGAAAAAAAAAAACAATAAATTAGACAGCAAAATACGTCCCCGCGTGTTATGGGGTTGTCAATCAGGTTCAATATAAGTTTGTTCTGCTCCTATCGTAGTTTTCATCCGTTTGTACAATTTTTATAATGCTTCTGCTATCACCCTGTATATTGAAGCTATCACTTTCAAGTACGACAAAAACCTCATCCAGCTTTATATTCACTTAAACCCTCATTAAAATTTCTATCAATAGATTTTATCAATACATATTTGAATATTTATTTCTTGAAAAGTTCTGTCCCCTAAATTCAACCCAATGGAAATCCCCTCTTGTCGCAATTTATTTTCGACAGCATTCATTAAATGTTATATCTTTTATGACAAAATTCACTTTTGGTAGATCTTTTATTTTTACAACTTTTCCATCTGTTGAATGTCGATAAACTGTTCTTCCCCAGAAAGTGAGGAAAAGGGAGAGAGTTAGTGGACTTTTTAAATTTAAACTTTTGATAAGTTTTTATCTTTTTTATAACATTATCAACGTTTGCTAAATGTTGGGATTTGTTTTCGTAGTCATTCATCATCCTTATAATTGCATCTTTGTATCAGAAGGTTGCGAAAATATGTAAATGTATATTTCTTGTGCTATTATATCACAGTTTTGTAGATATCATTGGATTACAAGGTATTTTTTTAACAATCCCTGCAATACATCAAACTATACTTAACAATTACCTTATAATGCTATACCACTTGGTCGCTATTACTATAGCTACTCAATTGTCGTCAGGGGGTTGTGTTACCCACAAACACAACCAGACCAAGTAGAAAATTCAATAAAAACCTTTTTCGAATTTTAAACCTGACCAGGATTCGAACCCGGTACCTCCCTGGTGCAAGCCGAGTTTGATGCACACTCTACCACGGAGACCTTGATCATTAATATGAAAAATCAAATTAACTAACACCCCAAAACACGCGGGGTGGAATTTTCTTGTCATATTTTTATTTTCGTTAGTGATTCTTTTTTTTTGTGGGGGGGGGGGGAATTAGAATAAAGTCAATATTACAAGAATTTGTCATTGATATACATAAAAACACGTTTACGAAATTACGCAGAATTAAGGTATTTAGCTGACATGTTGTGCGCGGAAGCATTTTGCTTTATGCTTTTGTGCGTGACATCTTATGTTCCCCAAAGTAGTCATTTCACATATAAGCGCCCTCCCCTAAAGATTCTATTTCCAATCTTGTGTCGAAGAGGCGGGATGGAGTTAGATTCGAATCAACAGCCTCCTGGTTACGCATCCACCGCCTCAACCAACTGAGCTACTGAGGTTTTAAAGTCTACGTGGCCATTAGGTTAGGCTTGAATATAACAGGTGTACAATGCCCCTTTTCCTGTTTTGTATGTAGTCCCCGAAAAGTTTGCGAAAGGGTATATCCGGGAAAAACTGTGGGGGCACTATGTGAAAAATTGGTGGGGGAAAATATGACTTGCGCCCCCACTGATCTGTTGTTTCTTCATTTTAAATGACACAAGACACTAAATTTGAATTTTAGGCTGATTTGTGAATTTCATAATCAGAGAAACATTGGAATATTTGAATACCTGTTCTTGTTGTCTTATATACATTTTGAAGTCTCCTGGTCTGAACATTCTGATGTCATCAACATGAAAGTCCAAAACTTGTTTTCATCATTTCTGTTATGTTATTTACCAAATAGGTTATTATTGCCATGTCACCAAACTTGTTAAATTTGGTGTTCGATTGTAATCTCCTTTACAAACAAAGACTTTTAACATTTTAAAACAAAATCTCTAAACCTGATTTAATTTTTTTTTTTTTTTTTGTCTTTTTTTAACCAATAAAGCGGATCAGAAGATACTTGTATTAGTCCAAGAATTTTAGGAAAATAACAAGAATATAAATAAAATGATAATGTAATTCTAAATTTTTGAAAATGTTAGATTAGACTATATTATAAAAAGTGCCGCGTTGGAAAAGTTGCGGAATCATTCGCCATCCCGAATTTGATGCTCATTTTTTGAGAACGGTTGACGGTTGACGTCAACCGTTGTCTTGAGAACGGTTGACGACAATTAAATTTCCTACAAAATTAATTCCATACATTTTTGTCGTATCTCGTAATGTTTTTGAGATTAGATTTTTCATTTTTTTGCAATCTTGAGAACGGTTAAAATTATCGATTTTTTCACAGAACTCGACAAATACATTTCTTACAAGCTTGCTTAGTATCATACATTTTAATCGTATTTCTGAACGTTTATGAGATAACGTATGCTTGAGAACGTTTATGAGGTCTCATGCAGATACGATAAAAATGTATGGAACTAGGCTTGCAGTAGAAGTCATTTTTGTCCAATTTAGACCTATAAAAAATTTAATCGTTCTCAAGATATTATCAGAAAACCAAAAGATGAACTTAAAATTCAAGATGAATGTCAAAATCTCTGACGGTTCCTCAACTTTCCCACCTCAGGATTCAAAATATTGATGAGTGAGGTCAAATCTATTTAATGTTTTTTCATTTAATTTTTTATCTAAAATTCTTGGGCTATATTAGAAGTTTATAATATACGTCTGAGTCCTTTCATCTAATAGAACTAACAAATTTTATTTGAAATTCGGTAATCCACAGTAATACCATCTTAGATTTGGGGTTCATATCCCAAAACCAATTTTTACCTATTGACGAGAATTTTGTAGTTGACTACAAAGATTCAACACCTTTTTTTTAACAAAATAAAGCTAATATTGAATGTGCTGCTGTGCTAAATTATTGTAATCCCTAATGTGTGTATACAAAATATTATTCCCAAAAACTATAGAAGTTCTGGAGAAAGGAAATTTTCAGAGGTAGTCACAATGTCGAAGAATTGTCAGAGGTAGTTACAATGTCGATTATGTCCTGAGGAGAGAATGAAATTTCAACATTTTTGAAGGCATAGATTTTATTAATGGGTTGACAAATACAATTTCAAGATCAGATTTCTTAATTTCCTCTTCATTGACTTAAAGCTATTCTCGTTGTCTACCTCAGATCCGAAGACCATTTGGAGAGTTTCTTATATTCTAAGTCAGGGGTTCTCAACCTTCTCTATACCAAGTACCACTTGGATATTTTTTCGTACCACCAGTGGTACGCGCACCACTGTTTGAGAACCCATGTTCTAAGTCTATATTTTAGGAAGATATCGAGATTATACAATCGCTTGTGCAATGTTTCTGATAATCTAAGTCTATATTTTAGGAAGATATCGAGATTATACAATCGCTTGTGCAATGTTTCTGATATTCTAAGTCTATATTTTAGAAGGATATCGAGATTATACAATCGCTTCTGTAATGTTTCTGATATTCTAAGTCTATGTTTTAGAAGGATATCGAGATTATACAATCGCTTCTGTAATGTTTCTGATATTCTAAGTCTATGTTTTAGAAGGATATCGAGATTATACAATCGCTTCTGTAATGTTTCTGATATTCTAAGTCTATGTTTTAGAAGGATATCGAGATTATACAATCGCTTCTGTAATGTTTCTGATATTCTAAGTCTATGTTTTAGGAAGATGTCGAAATTATACAATCGCTTGTGCAATGTTTCTGATATTCTAAGTCTATGTTTTAGGAAGATGTCGAAATTATACAATCGCTTGTGCAATGTTTCTGATATTCCAAGTTTATATTTTAGGAAGATGTCGAAATTATTCATTCGCTTGTGCAATGTTTCTGATATTCTAAGTCTATATTTTAGGAAGCTATTGAGATGTGCACTCTAGATTACCATTAATTGACCAGTGACTAGATCATTAGGAATAATGACATAAAACAAAGCAATAAATGGAAAGTTGTCTTATAATTAACAAACTAAATTGACGTATGCGTTGGTTGAAAGCTTCTGTCTGTCTCTCTCTCTCTCTCTCTCTCGCTCTCTCTGGCTGCTACTGCCAATCTAATTGACAGGTTGAAAGGCCTGTCCATATCTCTATTTTTAGTGTGGATAAAATAAATAATTGTACTTATTGCTAGGAAATATTAGGTACTTTGCACCAAATATAGTCCGCTTATGAAAATATATATACGATAGCGGTTGTAGCCCAAAGCCCAAGTGATGTAGATGGAAAATAAAAACCCAATGTGTCTTTTTTTTACATTTACTTCAATAAATTATTTACATCATTTGGGTATCATATCTATGCCGGTAAATAAGTAGTTAGTATCCTCACAGTCAAAAGACTCATACACATGGACACGTCTCCTCTGATTTGTAAACCAGGCGATCTGATGTCTTCATCGCAAGCATTTTATCCCATACTGCTCACATAAAAAAGAAATAATATCTAGTTACTGCTGCTACTAGGGGATCCACCCTTCGCCCCCCGCCCCCCGGATTCAGATTTTTTTCATTGAAACCAAAAAAAACACATTCTGGTATCATTTTTAAAGGTTTTTATTTGACTTACTATGTATGTAAGTTTGTGGTTAAATCTTAGAAATTAAATTGATTTGGGTATCATATCTATGCCGGTATATTCCTTAATAAAAATAAACTTTTGAATACAAACATTCAATAATAGAGTATATTGTGATTGCATTTCTTGGGACAGTATAAATCTGGTTTACACATCAGAGGAGATGTGTCCATGTGTATGTGTATGGGTCCTACACTGAGAACGCTGAGTTCTTTTCGAGCAGTTCATACTAATCGGAACCCAACTTTACTCCGGAGTGATTATCGTCTGTTCATATTTTCCGAACACATGTCTCTGCCGCTATCGATGCACAGTGCACATTATGAACGCTTTGGTTATACGATATCGCCACGAAGTTTATTTACTGAATCGTGGTCGACCGTAATCGCCCCCCATAAATCAGGTGCGGATACCGATCGCTCTGTATCCGCACCTGATTACTCTTTGAGCTTTGTGTAGGTACATATTGGTTAAAGGCCTAATTATACTTCATACCCGATAGTACACATTAATCGAACATTTTTCTTTTAAAGCTTGATGTAGATTTTAAGTATGAAGGAGATCGTCGCTTGGAAGGGACTACGCACGACTACACGCGATTGATCCAAATGTAGGTAAATGGAACCCCGTCCACTGGAGAGTTACTGACAAATTTTTAATTCTAAACAAACTATTGGCATTAAGACTTTGTCTTTGAATTTTTTTACTTCCCTTATCCTATAAAAAGGCAAGTATTGTAATGGGCTGAAATTTTCGATGTCGAGTTTTCAATGCCAAAACACATTTTGGGGTCCCCAGAGCCCAAATATCGAATTTCAGCAATTGGTCCGTGTGTGTGTCTGTGAACAAGATATCTCAAGAACGACAACATTTTGATTTTGAAGCTAGTCGGTGTCCAACCTAAACGGCTGACCGATGCCAAAAATTTTTTAGTCAAAAATTGATCCCCCTGAAATCTAAGAGATACGTGTTTTTGCGTTTTCTTATATTTCCAGCCATTCTCGAGATACGGGGGGTAAGGTGAGACTTTATGGACACCCTGTATAATCGTATTTCCGCTCTGGGGACTTCAAAACGTGTTTTGACATTGAAAACTCGACATCAAAAATTTCAGCCCATTACAATACTTTCTTCTTTTTTTATAGATAAGGAAAGTCGTGTGATGTTCACACCAGTTTTTTTTTGTTTTTTTTTTTGATAGCTTTATACTTATTAGAGAATTAAATTATGTGTATATGTTCTTATTATCAGATACTAATTTACAACGTATCTTGTATACAAACTTGTGGTATGTTTCCTAATGCATTAACATGATTATTGATTATTGTGGTATTGACGTGGTGTTTGGTAGTGGCTTGTATTTGGTACAAGGACCTTATCTAAGAATGGAAGAAACTGTTCATTTTAAAATCAAAAAATCATTTGTAAAATAAATAGGCGTATCAAATTTGTGCACCCACATATTGATGTCTTTGTTTTTTTAGTAAATAGATTAAATCGTGTAGTGTCAATGAATTGTCTTTAGTGTATGCGATGTGCGTCATGATTGTGTGAACATGGCAATTGTCAAAATATTTCTCTGTGTTATATCACAATTATAATAGTTGTGCGATTTGTAGCATCCACGGAGTGTTCAGGGAGGAGTGTACTTTTTTTTCTTAACATCTATTGATTTTCATATAGATCGTTATCATCTATTGATCATTCGAGACAGGAGCTTTACCCTCCATTCGCTGGAAACTTTCACACCAGCTCCCTCACATTCACTTCAGCTAGCTTGATTTGGGCCGGAAATTGCCAGGGTTATATGATTTTACGAATTCATTCGTTATGAATTCCTCATATTGAAACAAGGGAAATAATTGAAATAAAAAAAAAATCAGATCCATGGAGCAGATGATTACGGAGAAACGCATTTTGGTGATGAAAATTATGAATGCGCAATCTTCCAACCAATCTCCGACTCATTAGAAGCAAGCTTAGGTTTTTTACGTATTAGAGCTCGACGCAACTCACGTAAAGTTTCTGTGTGAATTTCTTGTCATTTGTAAAAAGTCGTTATGACCGAAATGCGTTGCTCGGTTCGGTAGTCATCTGCTCCATATAACTCACTGCCTCATTGGTTCGAAGTTTCGTACGTAGTTCCTCATTATGTACGAGTATAATATAATTATACATTATTATCTCAATGTTCATTATACCTTTGTTGTTTTCGACGCTCCTCCTCTCATATTCATCAAATTTGGTTTTCAGATTCTGATTGTTGATATACATAGTCCTGCCATAAGTTTTCGAGGAAACTAGTAATGGTCCAAAAAATTATATTAATTATTATGGTCAAATGGTTCAATTTGAGAAATATCATTATTTCTCAAAATACTACTCATTATTTCTCAAAATACTTTGGGTTTGATAATTTGATACACTTCTTGAATGTCACCCTTGGGTTTGATATACTAACTGAATCTCACTGCCAGTCATCTATGCGGCTACTTTTAACTTTTACTATATCAGATTTTAGCGACATGATATTCCTATGCGCTTTCAAGCAGGTCACCTTTTCTAGTAAATTCTACAAGTTGTCCGATTGATTTGGATCCGAGCTTCTGGAGGGTCAATCTTCAGCAGCAATGAATTGAAATAGAGAAGCATAATGAATAATATATGATTCAATGCGACCATTAGATGTTTTTTCTTAATTTTTTCAAAGATTTTAATGTGAGGACGGAACTTAAGTATGGAAGGACAATGTGTTGCTCAAGATTTCAATATCTTGAACATCGGGGGTCATTATACAAGGGACAGCATCCCTTATATTAGTCATGTTAGAGAGAGGTGTCACGAGATCACAAGCTAGTTATAAGTTATTCTGCAAACCCAATTGTGTGTCCCCCTCATTTCATCATCTTCCATACAGGCTGTGGATTCGGATCAAAGTCTCACGAAAATAATTACTGACTGTTAGAGAAAACGATAAGTTAGTTGTAAATAAAAGGGCTCTTCCCATTTCCCATAGATAAACCCAAAAACTGCCCTATTTCTACCTATTTTTCCATTCCCTCTGCTGTTAGTTCCTACGTGACACATCCACATGATCTTTTCCTTCAAAAAAGCTCCTCATAACATTGTTTCCTATGTTAAATCCTTCTTTATCTCTTGCATCGATCTCTGAAACACAGTACCGCGCCCTCTTCTAAACTAAAATGACACTTTCAAATCATCTTCATTGGTGGCATCCAGTGAACGTTTGTTTACTCCTATTCACTCATTTTCTTTTACTATCCTTCCAGTCATAATCCTTCTCCTTTGAAGATTGGCAGATATCTCACCCTGCCAGTGTTAATAATGTCCAGTGTTTGTTCTATCAACTTTTTTCCCAATCGTGACCCATATCCTAACGGAGTGTTTTCATTTTTCACAAATATGTATGTCCTTATTCGGAACCTTGAATAGTTTAGTCCAAATCCAAAGTAGATCAACGCTTCAGAGCTAAACAACCTGCCGGCAAGATTCCATTGGAAATGTTTGTTGCAATCCAGATTGTATCAGCAGTTTATCTTTTTCTCTTGACTTCGTGTTTTTTTTTCTTTTTCGTTTTTTTTTTGCAAAATATGTTCTTTTTTTTAGAATTTGCATAATTTATAATGTAAAAGAATTTATTTTGTATTATGCAGCATAAACGTACAAGTATTACTTCCTCGAATAGAATGAGGACGATGTGATAAGGTAATGTACAATGCAACAACTAGGATTTTTGTAGCAGTTGCACCTAGGAACCAAACAAAGAACTTAATTTTATAAAAATAAGAGGTTAATATTATGATAAGATTATAAAAATAATAGGTTAAAGGCAATTATGACACCCCATGACACGCGGAATTTTGCTGTCATATTTGATTTTCCCTTAATAATTTTTGGGATTAGAATAAATTCAATATACCAGGATTGTGTTATTGATTTAAATACCTAACCTTCGCAATTAAATTTGAGGGCCTATAGATTACGCAAAAGAATGTAGCCACCGAGGGGTTCAAGCCAGCTTTATTAGCTGACGGTCCTAATCCCGAGTAAATACAGAAGGTTTAATTTTTAGGAAGAGCATCCAGCCTGTAAACAACTCTGCTTCAAACCAGATGGAAAGTCATCAATACAACGTGTTGATACCATGAGAACAAAGAGAGTGTTACCGAGCCAGGAATGGAAACAGCTAATGAGATTGGGCACAGACAGAAATTTGTGGCATGGTAAAATTAAGGAAGGCAACTTCGACCCCTATAAAACTGGGAAATGTTGAAGTTAAAGAGGAAGTTTAAAAAGTGCGAGGCCCTGACAGTTGTCACGCTGTTACTTTGGCCCCGAATCCTAGATCATGAAGATATTTATGAATTTAATAAGGATTAAGTCATCAGATAGATTTCAAGTTAGATAGATTTTTTTTACAAATGAACAAAGTTTTCTGCTCAGTTCTTTGTCATATTATAGAAAACCTCAAGGTCCGCCCGACAAGAACAATCTTCTTTGCATCACCCACATCAACTTTGATGGGTGGACAGTCATCCATTGTTAGGTCACTTAATGTTGGGTATTCCCGACAGTGTTGATGCAACCATAAATATGTTTGAGCTAACAACCAACTGTCATATTGCGGTCAAAGTGTCCAACTATACGTGGGTCAGAGTATTGTACAACTAATGAGTGTAATGGGATATTGCCAAAGTGTCTCCATAGAGATACAGTTTGCGCGGCAGAGGAAGTTCTAAAAGATTGTCATCGTTCATCGTGCATCTAATCTTGGAGGCAAATGATTGATGACATGGACCATCTCAACCATTTCAATCACTACAAATAAATTACGTCAGTAACATAATAATATTATAGAGTTGTCAAGATAACATCCTTGAGGATGGAAGTTAATTGGAAGGGAAGAAATTGTGCCTTCGGTTTACAATATAAGGAAGGAAAATATGAAAGTGATTCTGGGAGGGAGTGGATTCCTTTACCGGAAAATGTAAAAACGGTAAGACATAGTAAAAAATGACTTGAAATGAACCACTTCCTTATAAAAAAAAACCGTATAAAAACTTTCAGGAAAATAGTCAAATTGCACCCGGATTCTGATGGGTTAAATATTTTTATAATTTAACAACCAGCAGCGCATTTGTTATCTTCTTTTTTAACTTCAACTTTCCCCAATTCTGTTTGGGGTTGTTTTCCTTAATTCTACAATGCCGCAACTTTCTGTGTCTACTCTCTTCAGCTGGATCATTTCGATAGAAACTCCATTTTACTCATAACTTTTTCATATTTGATTTGAAGCAGGGTTATATTTAAGATGGATTCCCTTCCTAACTCCAATCCTTCTGTGTTTACACGGACTTATGACTGTCAGATAATGAAGCTGGCAAGATCTCCTCGGTGGCTAAATTCTTTATTCTTGTTACCTAATCATCCGACAATTGTATTGTTATCTTTTGAAATATCATCATGATAAGGTTGTGGAAGACCCGTTTGGTATTTACAAACTTGATTTATCTCTCTTTGTTGGATTGGGTGACAAAAAGTTCACTAGAGACTGTTCTCATACAAACTCTGTTTCTGGTGACATCACTTTCTTCTTGAGTAAGTTGTGAGTCATTGTTAAGCCTAACCTTTGTATGCAAAGGTCACATTATAGATTTTTGAAGATTGTGCTTTTTATTTCTCAAGCTTTGCACAAATGTCAAAATGTTAATAATCCATCATGTTCATTATTTCAATGCAAGCAGGCTCTGCTTGCTTCACTTGGTGTCTTAGAGTTTCTCTTAATAAATGTTATTAATCCATCATGTTCATTATTTCAATGCAAGCAGGCTCTGCCTGCTTCACTTGGTGCCTTAGAGTTTCTCTTAATAAATGTTAATAATACATCATGTTCATTATTTCAATGCAAGCAGGCTCTGCCTGCTTCACTTGGTAGCTTAGAGTTTCTCTTAATGTTTTCCTTTTACTACGTCTTTTCCCACTCATTTATTTTTCATTGGCGACATTTATTTTTGTCTTGAGGTCTTGGCATGTCTCTTCTAAATTTCGTCTCCCTACTTTTTGAGGCCAAATGCCCATTCCGACGCTAATCCTGCAAAGGGCATCAACTATTGAATTTTTGTGTCTTTGAGGCTCAAGAGCAGGTGCAAGCGTCTTCTTTTTTCAACTTCAGATGCTGTTTGGTTATAGAAAGAGAGTTTAAGATCAAATGGTCGTTTAAATTCAGATGACAGATCTATCAATGACGGAGAATTTTGAAGAGAGACCATTGCGCCCGAAAAAGAAGGAATATGTAAGATATGATGCAGCACAGAAAGCATATCACTACGCAAACAGAGCTCATTTCGGTTCATGCGTAAAAGAAGCTCATTTCGGTTACGCACATAGATGATGATTAAAAAGATAAGATAAATGTTCCGTAGATCGAAATAGGTAATGCCTTTAGAATATGATGATGATAAGTTCAAAATAATATCTAGGGCCATATTATAAAATTCCACTCAAGTGTGAGTTGTCACTCCGACTATGTTGTTTATTTTTCACAACATTTTTTAAAATACAAATCAGACAATCAGGTGGTAGTGACCACTCCAACTCGCACTCAAGTGGAGTTCTAGAATATGGCCCCTAATCGAATCTGAAACCTAACTGCCAAAAAATGTTTGGTAAATAATTACAATACCAACATCATTATCATCATTAATCAAACAGTTTACCTACAGCAGCAGGAGAGTCTGTCAATTCTGTCCAAGTTTCATAGGTCAGTCACCCGACACCTGGTCCTGGCTTGGTCCATAGCAACTGTTAGATCTCCGCAACATTCAAACATAACATCCATTTATATTCCAACTTTAGATGAATGTACCGAACCCGTTATATTTATTTACTTTACAGTCATAGTCATCCTTATGAAATGTCAAACGCTTCATAAAAGTGCAGAACTATTGATAATTATCGATTGTCCTCACGATGACCGATTCTATGCACCAGAATGATCTCATCCTTATGAAATGTCAAACGCTTCATACAAGTGCAGAACTATCGATAATTATCAATTGTCCTCACGATGACCGATTCTATGCACCAGAACGATCTCATCCTTATGAAATGTCAAACGCTTCATACAAGTGCAGAACTATCGATAATTATCAATTGTCCTCACGATGACCGGTTCTATGCACCAGAACGACCTCATCCTTATGAAATGTCAAACGCTTCATACAAGTGCAGAACTATCGATAATTATCAATTGTCCTCACGATGACCGGTTCTATGCACCAGACCGACCTGAAACGCATATATCATCACAGTTCCAGCTAAGGGCCATTAAAACCTTTTCGGTAACATCATATGAACCTATTTCTACCATTTCTCCAAACCTGAATCCAAAAATGGGAAAACCGTTGATTGTCGGAGGAACTTCGAGTTAAAACTCACCATTACTATCGAAAACCCACGATTGCCAGTTTTAAGGTTTTCCACAGCTATAAATCAATAAAACTAAGCTAGAAACTAAATCTCTTGGACTACAAGGTACCCGTTTTAAGATTTTCCACAGCTATAAATCAATAAAACTAACCTGGAAACCAAATCTCTTGGACTAAAAGATACCCGTTTTAAGGTTTTCCACAGCTACAAATCAATAAAACTAACCTGGAAACAAAATCTCTTGGACTACAAGATGCCCGTTTTAAGGTCTTCCAAAGCTATAAATCAATAAAACTAACCTGGAAATCAAATCTCTTAGACTACAAGATCGCTGACGTCATCTTATTAAATACCGAAGGTTGGGTGTTGCGAAGTATGTATTGAAATTAAAAATGTAGTGAAATTTTCTCATTTCTTTTGACCCTGCTCTGAAAGGAACGGGAAGGTTTTTTTTTTTTTTTTTTCGCCAATATATTTCCTTATCTAATTTACTTATCAATGTTTCTCCTAAATCACCACCTGACGTCATATATACGTTAAACCTGAAAATGGCCGTTTTCTACTCGGCCAGTTTTTATAATTTCAGTATGAATGTTTGTACCCATTGCAATATCGATAAATTGCAAAATAAAATATTGTACCTTTTAACTAAAATTATATTTTTTTTTTAAAAAAAAATGTACATTTTAGATGTTTTTTTGGATGAGAAACCTTTTTTGGAACACAATAAGTAAGATTATACATGTAACAAAATCTAAATTTATACCCCTCTCTCTGCATGTAACAAAATTTAAATTTATACCCCTCTATCTGCATGTAACAAAATCTAAATTTATACCCCTGCCTCTGCATGTAACAAAATCTAAGTTTATACCCCTCTATCTGCAAGTAACAAAATCTAAATTTATACCCCTCTATCTCCGCCCCTGATTATTTTTTTGATAAAAATGAAATTTACATTAGTTCTTATTTTATGTGAACAAAAAATATTTGTACCATTCCATTTAAATTTCTTGAGAAATCGACACTTTTTGTCAATAAAATTCATTTCCGGGGGGTCGAATGGCCATTACCCCTAGAGCTTTTTAAAGTTAAAAAATTCCAAGCCGTTCAAAAGTCAAGGAGGGGGTGACCGGTCATTCTGGGACTTACTGTATTGTGCTGGCATACCTAAATTCTACCTATTCCAGGTCAACTCATGAATTTATTCCTCGTCCCAAATAGCTCCCTCTAAATCCTTGTTCCCCTAATTCCTCCTATTCCAGGTCAACTCATGAATTTATTCCTCGTCCCAAATAGTTCCTTCCAAATCCTTGTTCCCCTAATTTCTCCTATTCCAGGTCAACTCATGAATTTATTCCTCGTCCCAAATAGAGTCGAAAATCCCATCCCTAGTGTAATGTGTTTTTTAGGTTCTTTCTTCCGAAGTAGCCTTGACAAAACGCATGATTGATGTGGCTACGGTTATACTGTTGAATAACTTGGATGATATTTAATCGCATCGTATTTTGGATACATTATTAGCAAACAGTTTAATTAGCATTGTATCAAAATAAATGATGACTCGGTGGACAGGTGCACATTAATGTCTGATCTGACATTTATCATTACGTCACCGTGAATGATGATTGCAATAAAATCAGGTCAAGTGGCGTTTCGTGAGTACATTTTCAGATAAACATTTTGAAGTAAGGTGGTGATTTAGAAGAAAAAGGGATACTTAACCTAAATAAGGAAAACATTCAACTTCTTTTACAACTGGGCCAGAGGAATGAGAATATAAGATAAATGTTCCTAGTAAAATAACATGTATTCAAAACCTTGTATTAACTTTTAAATAAATAAAAACAAAACACTTACCAAAAACACTATTTATAAAGATACTAGTTTCGAGTCTAAAGATTAAAGTTGATTAAATTATAAATAATTTAATCAACTTTAATCTTTAGAC
>CM022875.1:5205249-5216664 GCA_012654025.1 Pachypsylla venusta
TGAATGCTATATGTATTTTCACGTTACCTATGGTTAACAAATACTGCACCAGCATACAGAATAACCCCCCTAAAGAGAGAAAGAGTGCAAATGATAAAAATGCTGCTTTTAATCTTCCTCAAAATGTAATGTTTATTTTTTTTCTTAAGTAAGATTTTGACAAGTTAGTAACGTGTGTTGCCTCCTCTGGCTCTAGGGACATATTCCAAACGCTTTGGCATGGAATTGATTACGTTGCGTATTTCTTGCTGGGGTCAAACTGGACATTGCCTCAATGGAGTGAAGTTCTGTTTACGGATGAAATAAGAGTGTCCTTAAGAGGTCCTGATAGCCGCCATCGTGTGTACAGAAGACCAAATGAGAGTTTTGCCGAGTGTGCAATAATTGAAATGGTCCAATTCAATGGAAAGTCAATGATGATATGGGGTGGGATTTCATCAGAAGCTCGTACGGATCTGGTTCTCTTTGAAAGCGGCTCCATGAACAGTAAAAATTACATAACAGACGTTTTGGAAGAACATGTTGTGCCATACGCCCCATTTATTGGTGGTGGGTTCTTCCTGTACCAAGATAATGCACCCCCTCCCCCCCCACGTAGCGAGATGTGTCACCCAATACCTTAGCACAGTGAATATCCAAAGATTAGAGGTTCCTGAAAGGAGTCCGGACTTGAACCCCATCGAGCATGTGTGGGACATTCTGAAACGCCGGATTCGAGGTTGTCAACACGTTCCAGAATGTCTCATTCAGATGAAATCCGCAATTGTCGAGGAGTGGCAAAGAATACCCCAACAAGAAATACGCAACGTAATCAATTCCATGCCAAAGCGTTTGGAATATGCCCCTGGAGCCAGAGGAGGCAACTCACGTTACTAACTTGCCAAAATCTTACTTAGGAAAAAAAATAAACATTACATTTTGAGGAGATTAAATTCTGCATTTTTATCATTTGTACTCTTTCTCTCTTTAGGGGGATTATTCTGTATGCTGATGCAGTATTTGTTAACCATAGGTAACGTGAAAATACATCTAGCATTCATACACAACGAAAAAAAATCATTGAGAATCTAAAAAAATAAGAAAATCAAGGTGGGCGGGTAATTTTGGATATGAGTGTATGTATATTCGTTTCTACTTTTACACGAGGAGATCAATGATGATGTTCTATTGACTGGTCACCTGGGACTCATCAGGGGACACCACGTGGTGGCCAACTCTAATGTTTCATGGATGATTATTCTATTGGCAATCATCTTCTGATCGTCTATTAATATCTGGCTGTATGTTTGTTTTAATGTCAAATATTTGTTCCGAGAATTACAAAACCTTTCGACTACACTTTAAGATTGTATTTATATTTGGAAAAAAAATAACTATGAGTTTTTTAAAAAGTTTCTGAAAGTGCAAAAGTCATTTTTGAAATATTTCATGCTTAGCTCGTAGGTATTAACTACGTCAATAAAACAACTTGTATTATTATTATTTTTATATTAAGAACTAATCTTAAAAATGTTAAGTTGTAAATCAGGTGTATCCAAAACATGGTCCGCAGGTATGCAACAGTTCGACTTGTTTTTTTGTTTGTCTCTCTTAAAATTTGAATTCTAGAACTGCGCCTAATAACAATATTGTTGCGAAATTAGTTTTATGTATTGTGCTGGTTTTCGCAAAGTTGTTTATTTATTTAACTTTTTACCATAGATCAAAGACAGTAAAAATATAATCAATAGGCGATTTTTTATTGTAAACAAACAGAGCAAACCAGATTGTTTCAGAATAGACCAAGTACATCTGCTCCTCCCCGGATTGGGTTTTGTTTTGTCGCGTTTACTTTTTTTTCTTTCTTTCTTTTTATAAGGGACCAGGAAATCAAGAGGCGATTTTTTATTGTCAACGAACAGAGCAAACCAGATTGTTTCAGAATAGACAGGGTAAACCTATTAACTCCTCTCCCAAATTAGGTTTGTTTTCTTTCTTGCTGTGTGTTTGTATGTATCTTGACCTTTGCTTAAAAAATACAAAAGTCACCTAATGATTATCTCGCCTGATGTTATTAGCTCTTTAGTGTTACCCACCCAGGGTGCACCACGTGAAGTGTTTTTACGATGCACGAATGTCAGTTTTTTAGAAACAGTTTTTCAGTTAAAGCTGACATGAAAACAAACTTTTCCTCTTCTGGTATTCGAACATCAGGATGCGCTTGAAAGTTTAGAGCCCCTGTTTTTATCTTCATTTTATTAAATCTGGTTTATGTTCTTGTGGTAAGGTCATCCTTATCATCTAGATATAGGTGAATTAGATGCTCCTTAATATATTTATCCGGACCAGTTCATCTGAGTGATCAAAATTAAAGTGATCCACAAATTATTTAAATATCAGATTTCCAAAATGTCACCATCTCTTTTATTGTGAAACCATCAGTTTATTTAAAATGGAAACATTTTGCGTTTGCGGATAGTTTACAATGCTGCATTTCTCTCGTTGACAAACTCCGCTTTTTTAGTTAGTTTCAAAGTTCGATACAACCATTGACCATACCTATATTACTTACCGGTGACTGAGCCTTAACGACCATATGCCTTTGTCACAGCCAATGTCCTTACTCCTCTCTCGTGTGCTATTTCACTCCATTCTTCTAGGTTTATTTCCATCAGTTGCACAGTTCCTCAACTCTTTCTAAATTTGATATATTCCTCTCAAGGTAATTTGATTTTTGAATTCTACGTACCTTGAAAATTTAAATATCGGGATGCAAAATTTCAACAAAAAATAAGAAAAATTGAACATATCGGTCAACATTGGGGGAGCCGAATACTGCCCCGCGTGCGTTTTCCTAAAAATTTGTTCGTATTATAGTGCCGTTTTTGTCTTTGTCGTTTTCCCAGGAAGTCATGCAACCTTTAAAAAACTCAGCTAAGATGGAAAGTCTTCGACAAATTGTCCCCGAGTAATATCCCATATTGTAATGTGTCAGAGGTTAAAGAAACCTATGAAATAGAGTAAATAATAATAATAATTTCAGTTACTACCATTGATATTATGAGAAGAAGCGAGGGTTGCCGTGCCAGGAAAGGGTACAGCCATAGAAAAATAAGGAAAGAAAGGCCGTCCCTAAATAGAATTGTGAAAAAGTGAAGTTGAAGAAGAAGAAGTCAACAGAAAATAAACGGTATAAAATTTTATTATTAAAGAAATATAGAATATATACGAAAAGAAATATGACAATGATGAGATACCATAAATGAATGAAAAATGATACAAACAAATAAAATGGTGATGATACACGCAATAAAATTATAGTACAAAGAATAAGAGAATATTATTAGAAGCAATAAATAAATTATGGAATAGAATAGACAGACAAAACGAAGAAGATGATGATCTTAAAATAAAATGGTGATGATACACGCAATAAAATTATAGTACAAAGAATAAGAGAATATTATTAGAAGCAATAAATAAATTATGGAATAGAATAGACAGACAAAACGAAGAAGATGATGATCTTAAAATAAAATGGTGATGATACACGCAATAAAATTATAGTACAAAGAATAAGAGAATATTATTAGAAGCAATAAATAAATTATGGAATAGAATAGACAGACAAAACGAAGAAGATGATGATCTTAAAATAAAATGCATAATTTATAAAACAAAAGCTGAACCTGCTAGCAACAACATAGGTAGAAAATGAAATCTTCATTCAAAGCATCCCTCAGGAAATAAAAGCAAGTCGAAAAGAAAACCAGCATTTTCTTTGGAAGGAGAAAATGAAAAAAACACATTATTTGCTTTAAAAAGAAAATTATTTTCAATTTCAACCAAGATGAAGAAACTTATCATATCAGATCTAATAATATGTAATACCAATGGAGCAAGCTTTGATGTATTTGGCGAGTCGCTTTGATAAAAACAAAAGAACTGATAAATACAGGGTGTAACGTAACGTATCAGATGTAATAATATGTAATACCAATGGAGCAAGCTTTGATGTATTTGGCGAGTCGCTTTGATAAAAACAGAACAACTGATAAATACAGTGTGTAACATATCAAGATGTAATAATATGTAATACCAATGGAGCAAGCTTTGATGTATTTGGCGAGTCGCTTTGATAAAAACAGAGCAATTGATAAATACAGTATGTAACAGGTTGTTTTGCCTAAAGTACTGGTGTGCATTCCTAAGCATAAAAACAAACATTTTTTTTTCTGATATCGATTTTTGATTTGAGTTTTTGTTACTAAGTTACAGGGTGTTTTGGGTTATTTTTTAATCGATCATTCTTCCTTATCACTGCTCTATCCTAGAATGATTTGGAGAGCTTAGAATAAGTACTTACTACATAAACGTTCTCCCATTTGGGATCATCAAAAATCAAACTAACGAACTAGTGGTAGCTTGAAATTTTCAAAGACGATTTTCTCAAAATATACTCCATGAAAATCATGAAATCTCTTCTTATTCGTTTTCCTTTGGGGTATTCCCATCCCCAAACTAATGAACGAAAGTTTAACTTTTATAAATTAAAACAAAACACTATTTATAATTATTTATAAAGAAACTAGTTTCGAGTCATTCGATTCATCATCAGTCTAGTCGAGTCGAAGGATGGAAGTTGTCAACTCGACTAGACTGATCATGAATTGAATGATTCGAAACTAGTTTCTTCATAAATAAATATAAATAGTGTTTTTGGTAAGTGTTTTGTTTTAATTTATTTAAAAGTGTATATTTTTTAACACTTATATAATTGCCATGCTATGTTATTGAAAGATTTAAAAACTAACGAAAGATTCCAATATGGCAAGCAAAATTCGGCCCCGCTTTCATTTATTTGGATCATTAGTTTTTGGGCTCCCGGGTCCAAAAGGTGGCTATTTTAAGTGTGAGAGGTATACAGTTCACACAACTACTAGTAAAATTGCTGAGTGCATCAATATTGGGCGATCATCATAAAATGAGACAATCACAAAGAAATGACATAATTTTATTGGACTTATCTATCAGACCGGTCAATGACGTAATGCGGATTATCAATAATAATTGTTTGGTTTACGATATACAGGGTGGTTCAGATAATAATATGTTTAGTTTGTTACACTCATGTAATTGTGTTCACCCCCCCCCCCCCCCCCNTTGTGTTCCCCCCCCCCCCCTCCCCATCACATGCTTCCTTGAATTTCAGAAAAGAGCACGCGGAGCAAATTTTGATCAATTTATGCTGTGCTATATTTTTCTTATAATGAATTGAAGAATAATTCTTTTTTCTATCTATTTATGTAAAAAAGATCTATTACGAAATGAATAATATAAACATAAAATACATAAAATACTTCAAATACTTAATTGAAAAATTTAAAAACGCGTGTGATATTATTTTAACGTTTTCGGATGTAATTCCGTGGAAAATTTATGTTTTTTCGTACTCGTTAAGTGTTTAAATAAATAATTATACTATGTAAATGTACCAAGCGATGAGGATTAGTCCCCTACCCCTGAAGATGCCGTCAAATCGGCGAAACATGTCGGGAAAACTACAAGATTACTGCGTAAGTAAATCAGAGAAATNGGATAAAACCCCCGTCTTGAATGACCAATAAATGTTAAAGAGACGTTAAGCCAAATTTAAAAAAAAAAAACTGTCTCCTTTAAATATGCATGTGAACAGACACACAATTACCAATGGCTGATTTTCGAAATTTTGGCTCTGGGGACCTTTGTTTTGGCATTGAAAACTCGATATCGATAATTTAAAGTATTGAAACACAATATGTTTTTTTATAGATAAGGAAAGTCGCGTGATGTTCACACCAGATATTTTTCTTAACAGTTCGTCAATATATATTAGTGCACCCTGAACATATATTTTCCTTTATTGGAAATTCTGTAGTAACAACTGAATTGAAATTATCTGTAAATCCTGGTACTGTTACATGAGCTCGTTACCACACACACACACATTGGATCAACTTTAAGTTGGTCAGCTATCATAGTAGGTGAGTCACTCACCAGTCACCACAGTAGGATCCATATTTATAGGTCACTGGTAGCTTTGCAGAAGTACTTCGATATGGTCATTGATGTCAGGAAAGGGAAATTAGGAGACACATCATCAGATACGTCAGATACGCAACAGTTCTTGGCACTGATTCACTTATCAGAGTTTGTCTGTGATTAGCGGCCCAGTAGAATTTGCACTTTAGTGATTTCATTCCTCGAAACGGATTTATGTTTGAATCAATATTTTGTCCTTTCAAAAGATAGCGGGGCGGATACCACATTTCGCAATCAATAGAGCACAACATGTCTGTATCAGCATATGCAGATCATGCCAGGCGAGGATAAGATGGAAAACTGGTTGATGATAGAAATTGTGGTTGATTCAAACTTGCTGATGATCAAGAACCTCAAACACCAGTCCACCCTCACAATTTGGAGCAGCAGAATTAAAACTATGAATCAAACTTGCTGATGATCAAGAACCTCAAACACCATTCCACCCTCACAAGTTGGAGCAGTAGAATTAAAACAATGAATCAAACTTGCTGATGATCAAGAACCTCAAACACCAGTCCACCCTCACAAGTTTACCCTCTTCCCAATCTGAATTTGAAATTACAATCTTCTCAAAGAATGAGGAAACCAGGGCAAAAAAATGGCTATTCTTAGAATTGTAAACAACAAAATGAACTCATTGCTCATTCATTCAGAATTGATTAGAAAAAGTAAACATCGTTTAGCAGAAAGCAAACAAGATGAGTATAAACTGACCACGTTTCGTGCTCATTCTGATTCTGCCATACTTTGTCCTCATAAATATTGACATAAACGTTAGGGTTGTGCAGACGAGTGGTCAGGATTCGTACTTATTAACGTCAAATCTTGTAATGCTCTTACAGTCATGGATTGGAGGACATCAACATCTATTCCGGCGTCCTCCGAGTAGCATAATATGCTACCCAACCCTTGTTAGTCATGAAACCAAACCCATTAGTTATATCTATATTTCTCAATACTTCAGACTTACTTCAGACTTTTAACCCGAAAACGTCCGTTTTCTAAACGGCCTGATGCAACCTCCTGAAGGAAAATGATATTTGACTTTGTCAGTCTACGACACTGACAAAAATGAAAATGTGTACTTTTGATGATTTTTGTATATGAGTAACCTTTTTTGGAACAAAATATTTGAACCTTTACATCGAAGCCCAAAACCGGGGCCGTCATACAGGGTGTTAAAATAAAAATAAAAAAAATCAGACCCCTCCATCTCCGCCTCTGATTATTTCTTTCAAAAAGTATAAATGAGAGATTATAAAATAAAATTGGTACCATTCCATTTAAATTTCTTTAGAAACCGAAACTGTTGTTTAAAAAATGCCATTTGCGGGGAATTGAACCTGGATTTTACTCTCACCTAGCATCAATCAAAATTAAAAAAATTGAACCCGTTCAAAAAGTTACAGAGCATTGAATGACATGCATGTCCGCCAACTGCTAATAAAGGCACTTGTCACACTTGTGACGGGACTTCTGTGACATACTGTATATGTATGTATTGCATAGTCAGTATAGTAATTCCTAATTGAATGACATTCATGTCTGCCAACTGCTAATAAAGGCACTTGTCAGACTTGTGACGGGACTTCTGGGACATACTGTATATGTATTGTATAGTCAGTATAGTAATCCCTAATTGAAAGACATGCATGTCTGTTAACTGCTAATAAAGGCACTTGTCACACTTGTGACGGGACTTCTGGGACATACTGTATATGTATGTATTGCATAGTCAGTATAGTAATCCCTAATTGAATGACATGCATGTCTGTCAACTGCTAATAAAGGCACTTGTCAGACTTGTGACGAGTTGAAAGAAAAATAGTTTCCATCTGAAGATAGCAACAACAAAAGGCAACGTCATCGCCGTTGTTGCGACATTTGAAAATAAAATGAAAAACGCAGGAATTTAATATCCTTGCTTGCTGAATTGAGCGTTTCAGTTTCCACATGACTTGGAATGGCTTGTTCGGGAAAGATGAACACAAAATGTTCTTTGTTTATGTTCGCAAAGAGGAACAATAGATTGGACAAAAAGAAAATTGGGTAAAAATTTTAAAAATCTAATTATTATTCAGAAGTACGGCAGTGTTCCTGTCTGCCAAGTACAATGATAAGAATCATATAGATTAAAGCATGTTGAAGGTCACATGAAGACCATCATCATATTGTTTTTCCGATTTTGCAATGCGTACGTAAAAAAACTTCCTAAATGCGTACGTAAAAATCCTCTAGGTGACCATAAACACGCATGATATTATGTTCAAAAGCAATGCCCTCTTTTCAAGATTAGAATTTGCAGTAAAATATGATTTTTCTGTAGAAAACCATTTAAATATTTATTGATTTATAAAATAATTACGTAGGGAACAACACAAACGTATTGGAAAATGACTTCCATAGATTTTTCTGTAGAAAACCATTTAAATATTTATTGATTTATATAGTAGACATAAAATAATTACGTAGGAAACAACACAAACATATTGGAAAATTCAAGACCACTTCCTCCTTTGGCAAAACTGACAAATGTAAAAAAAGGTTGCGAAGCTTTTCGAATGGTTTCAAGAGCAGAACAAATTTGAGATTTTGAAGAGAACGGTTGGAGTTTTTAGCTGCTCAATAAGTAGTTTTATTGTCCAACTTCACTGGCACAAAAAAAAAAAAAAAAAAAAAAAAAAAAAAAAAAAAAAAAAAAAAAANAAAAAAAAAAAAAAAAACAGTTTTGGACAAACCTGGTTCAATTCGTCGTTGATACAAAATTCGTCAAAGTTCTGCCTTTAATATCTTAGTGGTATTGATTTCGTGTGGTTGGCATGCATAAACAGCGTCAGAAGCTCAGTTGAGGCGGTGGATTCGTTACCAGCAGGCTCTAGGTTCGCATCAAACTCCACCCCCACCCCCTCCCTCATTCGCAGAAGATTAGAATTAGTGTCTTATTATTTTTTTTTTTTTTCGAATTAATATTTACAATCAGCCTAAGAAGACTATAAGCAAATTTGATAAAGGAAACATGGCATGATAGAAGGATATGCATTCATATCTCTTCTAGTATTTAAACATAAAAATAATTACAAATATTACAATTTAAAATTAGATAAATAGGAAAACTAAGACCTAAATTCTAAATCTAGTGGGTGATGTCGTTTTAATCGTCGAACAGAATTGCTGTTGTCTAGTAGGTTGATGGCAAGTGGATTGATATGATTTTCCAATCGATGTTGATATTTTCCACTGAAGAGTCTGATCTCTTCCTTGACTGATGGAAATTTGAGATACTCATGTACCTCACTGTTGCGAGCATACCAAGGTGCGTTCACCAACAACCTCAGTGTTTTATTTTGGAATCGTTGGATGATTTCGATGTTGCTGTTGCTGGCTGAACCCCAGAGTTGTATTCCATATGTCCATACAGGTTTGAGAATGATCTTGTAGATGAGTGCTTTGTTCTCTAGTGATAGGGTTGAATGTTTTCCAATAAGCCAATACATTTTGTTTAGGCG
The DNA here is from genome assembly GCA_012654025.1 of Pachypsylla venusta. NCBI lineage: Eukaryota > Metazoa > Arthropoda > Insecta > Hemiptera > Aphalaridae > Pachypsylla > Pachypsylla venusta. Next base: position 5,214,819 of record CM022875.1, read on the forward strand.
AAGATTAAGTTCGCATCTTTTGGCTTTTATGTGTTTTTTTCCATGTTAAGCGTCTATCCAGGTCTATATTAGTGTCTTATGAAAAGAAAAAAAATCGGAGACAGCCAATTCTCGCGATAATATGACCAAGGCAAAATTTGTGGTACCTGTAACAATTTTTTGGATTAACTCAAATCACAAATTACTATCTCACGACGTTTAGAAAGTTTTGGTCTGTCAGATCATTTTAGCTATAGTTTCAATTCCAGTTTGCATTCAATTTTGAACAGCCTTTCATATGCCTTTATGGGGACGCGGCACAAGGCCCGAATGAGGACAAGTTTTATCCGAGCCAATTTTTAAGGGAGCCAATTTTTTCGGCAGCCAATTTTTACCTATGTAGGAATTAAGTTTTTACGGGAGCCACTAGTATTTCATCATCGAGGCATGGCCGATCAAAACGTTTCCTAACCTCTCTCTTTTGGGACGTTCATCTTGACGCTTATATTAAACATTACTAACGAAATGAAAATCCTCTGTAATGTTACAATAGAGGCTCCCGTATAAATTGGCTCCGGTAAAAACTTGTCCTCATTCGGGCCTTGTGCCGAATCCCCTTTATATGGACAGACATTCCAGGGTTGTCATCCTGCATCTGTAATAACATGTCAAGTGTGTGTTTCCATGCCAAGGATAGTAATTATTTGCTTTACTAGTTTTGTTTATTTATTTCTTGTTAACAAACTTCTTCATGTGGCTACACAATATTTGTCAGCCTATTCATATTAGATTTCAATTACCATCACGCAGATCCTATCAATCAAAGTTTAAATATTCAAATGATTGTTGTTGCTAACAAGCAGCAGAATTTCTTTAGAATTACGGCTTAGTAATCTTGATTCTTGGCTTGATGGTAGAATCTGGATTATGTTTTTGTATTCACGTGCACACATTTGTAATGGCGAGTGGATGAGTTTATAGAATACCGTTTTTGAGTTACACGGCCTATTTTCCGATTTTTTGTATGGAAATTCAAATTTTTGCCGATTTAAATATAGTTTTCTACAAAATCGGTTAGTGCCGATATAATTTAATAGAATTAAACTCCAAGTTTGTTGGTTAGGACGTGTTGGGAGTAGTATTGGATTAGGTTCCAAAGAAATCAAAATGCGTGTTAATTTTTTTGGAACCTAACCCACACAGCTTGACAACCCGTTACTACTCCCCACGTTCTACATAGGTTAACAAACGTGTAGGTAATATGTAATCTATGTGTATGCACTGATCGCGTAACTGTTGTACATCGATATTAATGTCAGATTTATTATCATTTTTCTCTCATCTTCTCGAAACAAAGTTAGTTAGGGTACTCAGCTAGTTACTGTATAAATTATTATTGTTATAAATTTCTCAACAAAAAAGATTTTCGGTTTATCAAACGGTTCGGCGTTAGTTTTTTTCATTTTGTGGTTGGATACTGTATGGCAGAAGAACGTATAACAATAACCCTGTAATGTCAAAGTCAATGCCATGTCAACATTGGGGAACTTTGACAAACTTCTCGAAGTTACTTTTTGATTTGTTTGATTAGGTCAAATGAACAGTTCGTGTGTTCAATGGTGGAATAATTTCATGTCGTGCGTTTCACAATTTTTTCAGTGTTCCTTGAATATATCTAAATTTTTCTAATAATTTATTTGCTGATTTTCAACAGGACACGATTATGCAACTAACTTTGATCTGATCCATCAAATGCAACTCAATTTTCGTTTTTTTTTTTTTTTTTTTTTTTTTTTTTTTTTTTTTTTTTTTTTTTTTTTTTTTTTTTTTTTTTTTTTTTTTTTTTTTTTTTTTTTTTTTTTTTTTT
>CM022875.1:5217143-5232841 GCA_012654025.1 Pachypsylla venusta
AATATAATGAATGTAACGATATGTCATTCCGCGTTATATTCAATGGCAATTTCTATTGCCACTGAATATAATGAATGTAACGATATGTCATTCCGCGTTATATTCAATGGCAATTTCTATTGCCACTGAATATAATGAATGTTCCGCGTTCATTTCTTAGGCCTCGTCACGTTCATGTGTAAAGTATCTCTAGTTTACCCAAATCATAAATATTGTGTCTGGTCTATCTAATAATGTCTTAAGTCTTAGATCTTGTCATTTGATGTGCTCTAAAACCAGACAGGCAGACCTAAACCAAGAACCAGTTCAATGCTCCTGTGTTCATTGCCTTGAGCAACCTTGCTATTGATCTAGATACTCCGCATGCGCACTACATTGTTACTTGACAATAATTAATACAACATTTCTTTATTTGTCTGAGCGTTAGTCTTGGATTATTATTATTCAGTGCAGTCTCACTTGATAAACTTAATCAAGTCATGGTGAAAATAGATCCCTGCGGCAGGATTCACTCTTAAAGCTGTTAACTTGACCGGCCAGCTTGTTACCGAGTTTACCAGATACTCATGATTCCTGCCGCAGGATTCACTCTAAAAGCTGTTGACCGGCGAGCTTGTTACTGAGTGTACCAGATACTCTTAATCAGGTCATGGTAGAAATAGATCCCTGCAGCAGGATTCACTCTAAAAGCTGTTGACCGCCGAAATTGTTACCAAGTGTACCAGATACTCTTAACCAGGTCATGGTGGAAATAGATCCCTGCAGCAGGATTCACTCTAAAAGCTGTTGACCGCCGAAATTGTTACCAAGTGTACCAGATACTCTTAATCAAGTCATGATGGAAATAGATCCCTGCAGCAGGATTCACTCTAAAAGCTGTTGACCGCCGAGCTTGTTACCGAGTGTACCAGATACTCTTAATCAAGTCATGGTGGAAATAGATCCCTGCAGCAGGATTCACTCTAAAAGCTATGTACTGACGAGCTTGTTACCGAGTGTACCAGATACTCTTAATCAAGTCATGGTGGAAATAGATCTCTGCAACAGGATTCACTCTAAAAGCTGTGTACTGACGAGCTTGTTACCGAGTGTACCAGATACTCTTAATCAAGTCATGGTGGAAATAGATCCCTGCAGCAGGATACACTCTAAAAGCTGTTGACCAGCGAGCTTGTTACCGATTGTACCAGACAAAGTCTTTTTGAAAAGATTATATCCCGTCAGATTACAATATTTGTAATTGTTGTTGCAGTTTCAAGGTTAGTGGGCATATGGAAAAGTTTTGGTTAAACCACTTTCAAAAGTTTTGGAAACCACTCAGCTTCATAGATGCTGCTTTCTAAGTTTTGGAAACCACTCAGCTTCATAGATGCTGCTTTCTAAGTTTTGGAAACCACTCAGCCTCATAAATGCTGTTTCCAAAGTTTTGGAAACCACACATAAATGCTCTTGTTTATTTAATTAAACGTCTAGTGTGCCAGCAATATCCGAAACTTAAATTTTAGTCCGCGCTTTCTCGATGCTGGCCATTCCTGGGCCCAACCCAGGTTGGGTGAGGTTAATATAATAATAATAATAGACTTATTATACTGCTTTACTATATCCGTTAAGGGGTTTGTTCTGCCAGCGGNAACCAACGACCCCTGGATTACCAGACAGACACTGTGCTACCATTGGGCCACCCGGTCTGGTCGTGGGTAGCCCAAAAATCCCCAGCTCGAATTAAAAATAGATAAAATTCATCAAAAGTCGAGCTTACTTGACCGAAGCAAACTGAAAATCTCTGAAATATGATGAAATTTGGACACGATTTTAATTTGTTATTGAGGTGTGATAGTAACAACATGGCGGATGGCGGTAAACGTAATCGCGCTTGGGTTGTTGGGTGGTCCATTGTTTACGGATATCCATAGCCATTCCTATATATTTTCTAAACAATGGCTTTGGAGCCATATTTACTGAGGATACCAAATTGAAATTTCATCTTAATGTTGCATTTCTCAAGTGGACCAGGGACTCAATATAAAGTATGACTCCATCTTAATTGTTTGATTATGCTGCGTTGCTTAACTTCAGTGAATCTAACGGGAACTGTGTTATGCCATAGACACTGGCTAGTCTATTGATTTCAGTAGCACAGAAAATAACTTTATTATTATGCTGAAATAATAATGAGTCGTATCTCCTTTTGAAAAAGTAGAAATACCCTGAAGCTGGTGCAGTTAAGGAGGGGAAACCTTTTTGTTTCAACTCCCTTCATGTCATTAAAAACAAAGAACAACAAAGTCGCGGAAAAGAAATGAATATAAAGAAGAGTTATTATTAACTTTTTTTTAAAAAAAAAAGTTGTCTGGCAGGTAAACAGCCCCCCCCCCATGCAAAGTCTTTTCAATACAAATAAAAAGATTCTTCAAGACTTGATTTCTAATATTTTACAGAACCTTTCTTAATGGGTAGTTTTCTGCAAAGGCGTATACTTTTGCTATAGAATTATTTTGTATGGAATCTTAAAGAACCCTTTGTCTTTGAGAAACCTTGCTTACACTAAGTGGATCAAGATGAGCAGGTGTTCACGTTAGTGTTGCAGACTATTATAGAAAAAAATCTGAATCAAATTTCAAAAAACAAAATATTGAGCCCCCTGAGGCCCCCCAAAACTATACAGCAATGCTAAACATGTATACTAAATTTCGTCAAAATCGGATGAAAATTTTGGCTTGTATCGCGTAACAAACATACTGAAGTGAATAAAGCATCAGCTCTAATATTGTGATTCTAGTGTAAACATCCTGTATATAGACCGCCACACTTCCACTTTTCTCCTTCTGTGAGATGTTGTTTACAAAGAATTTCTCTAGTCTTGTAGGAGGGTGGTCGGGGTGAAGGGGGAATGTGTTATTTTTTTCTTTAAAAAAAAGTTAGTTAACGCGTTTTTAATCAAAGACTACTTAATTCCCGAACCCTAAGTCTACAACAATACATACACATATACAAGTGCATTTCGGGATGTATACCGAGGTCAAAAGTGGAGTTCACTAACGTTCACAATCACAACTAAAGTTCCTCTGTAGGTCACAGAAAATCTCCCTCAGTTATTATTGTTCTCATAAGACCTCAGATGTACCAATATGGCCTAAAATTTGATGAACATATGGAGTGTTTCGCAAAAAAATTTCTATGGCAGGTTGAATACACCAGTTCCCGTTAGATCTCTAAAGTTGAGCAACCCCCAGTAAGATTTTACAATAAGTGTGACCACGTAAGTTCTTGCCCCCGTGACGCTGTCTTTTATTGACCTCAACCAACCCAGGCTAGGTGAGGGCATTGTGGGTAGCAGGTACGAGAATTTATTCCAGCCTCAGTAGTTCAGTTGGTAAGAATGACGGATTCGTAACCAGGAGGCTGTTGGTTCGAATACAAGCGAAGGCAATTTAGTAATAACATGGGGAAGTGCATTAGCTTTAACACAAATAAATTCCTTATTATTAGACACATACTGCGTAGAAATTGTAGAGAAAGAAAATTTGAGGACAAAAGGGGAAGGGGTAGAATAAAATTTGGTATGATGAGTGATGTAAAAAGGGCCAGGAGTTCTCAAGGGATGACGGAAGACGCTGAGAACTGTAAAATGTATAGGGTACTCGGTTGATTATACGATCGACCAACTTGCACTTGATATTGCCAACATTCTATCGAAATAATTATTTTAGCATGTCAGTATGAGAGAGATTCTTAATCGGTCACGATTTGTCTGGTGATCATTTCACACATGAATAGTGTGAAGTTGCTCGCAGACAGACGCATACTTACTTTATTGCGAAAAAATCAAATTTGAAAGTTTCAAATGGCCGCCATTTTGTTACATTGATTCGGACCAAGTCAATGTGTAAACTAAGTAAATGCAGCTTAATATTAGCTTTTTAGATCATTTTGAAAATCGATCTTCTTTAAAGGAGTTTTAGCGATAACTCGCAGACTGAGGCCTAAACAAAAAAGTCACACCTGTAAAAAGTTATTCTTTTTTCATGTTCTACAACTCCTATTCCCTTGATACAAACAACCTGAATCACCCTGTATANTAATTTGGCAATTTTTTTTTTTTTTTTTTGGTCAAAAAAGATGGTGCCAGCATTGTATTATTATCATCAATTTGGTAATAGTATATTGATCAACATTTGGGGCCGCATAATACTGCTCCACGTGCCCTTTTCCCAAATCAAGGGCGCGGTGTTAACACGTGAATTTTTGTTTTGTTTAATTTGTGTAAATGGGCGGGACGCCAGGATGGGACTCAATCCACTTTGATATTATAAACAAAAAGCTTCCTTTTTCTCTTCAAAGAACTAAAATGTGTTTTATATGCCTTTAAGCTTTTGAGCGTAGATTTAGGGGAACAGGAGGGAGGTTCTCTTCAATCTCATTAAAATCATCTTGCCCCTTTACAATTTTTAATGGAATTACATGGTTAAGGTGTAAAAGCTGTGAAAGCTAATATTGCATGACCGACCCATTAAAAAGCTTTTTTTTTATAATTTTATTATGTAACTTATTGGCCTTTTCATTTATATGTTTCTCATGTCGTTTCTCGACATTCAATAGAGAAAAGGTTGCATATTATAGAACACATGAACAGTTATAAACTACTTGTGCTATGCGAGTACTTGGCGACGTAATGCGTTGACACATATACGTAGCATGTAGGATAACTTATTTCCATGTTTTTTATACATTCAATAGAGAAAAGTTTGCATATTATAGAACACATGAACAGTTTTAGACTACTTGTGCTATGCGAGTACTTGGCGACGTAACACGTTGACACTCCATAACACGCGGGTCGAACTTTGCCGTCCTATTTGATTTTTGTTACTAATTTTAGGGAATAGAATAAAGTCAATATTCCACGAAGGTGTCGTTGATATAAAAAACACGTCAAATGACCTTCGCAATAATGATCAAATTTTGATACCGCAAAATACTGCTCCGCGTGCTCTTTTCTGAAAAAATGACGCGTGTTTCAATAGTGTGTCTACATATGTAGTAATAGTGTCCACAATGCTATTTAAGGATTTTTGGTAAATATTGGAACATCACAAGAACAAAGTAGTCATCATCATATGTTAACAGCTATGGGGCTGGTTTGCAACAACTCGCCATGAGTTGTTGATACTTGAGAATCCTTACGGATAATCTCCTTGCTTTCTGCATGGGTAATGAAAAAGATATCGTTTCCGACCCTTCGCTTGGTCGACTTTTACGACTGGCATGGTGCCTTGGAAGTATTCGTTTTAGGTCCCACTAGCAAAGTAGTAAATGTAGTGAAAACGAGCTCATTTCAATTGAGATTACTAATCCGGCTCAAAGGGCCTATTAATATGTGGACTGTATTTGTAGATATTTAATTACATTAAAGAGATTTTGTCGTCTCCGTGGCGGAGTGTGCATCACACTCGGCTTGCACCAAGGAGGTTCCGGGTTCGATTCTTGGACGGGTCAAGTTTTTTTTTTTTAATTTTCTATTTGGCGATTGGGGGTAACTCAGTCTTCTGAGGACAATTGAGTAGCTATGGTAAAAGTGATAAGTATAGCATTATAAGGAAATTGTTAAAGTGTAGCTTAGGCTTAGTGATATTTGAGTAATTGTTGAGAATATCTTGTAATGCTATGATGCCCACTAAAATTGTGACATAATAACACAAAAAAAAATATACATTTACATTAAAGAGATTTAACTTAGATTTAATTTACCTACCGAGGGGTGCAGATCAGCTTCATTAGATGACGGTCCTAAGGCCGTGAAAAAGAAAAAGGTTTAAGGAAGGGCATCCAGCCTTGAAAAAACAGAAGGTTTTGGCATGGTAGAATTAAGGAAGCCAAATAAATTTGGGTTAAGTTGAAGTTAAAGAAGAAGACATTCTAAATTTAATGAAATGTACGAATACTGTTTGCACAAGAAAGTCTTTTAATCCGTAAGTCGTAAACTTGATCAAAATCTCCGTACAAGTACGGATAAATCAGATACGCGTGACATCGCTTTGTTCATGGATACCGGATGTATCTTATTCTATTGAAAAACACAACATCATGAGTGTTACTCACTATAGGAAAATTAAAGAGAAAGGGGAATAAAGCGGAGGACCGGATCTTGATACGTATCATTGCACCAATAGATAATGCCCTAAATAATAAACGGGAGAATTACATTAATAGATAGCTATATTCCTTTAAATGAAAGGGGAATAGAGCGGACCGGATCTTGATACGTATCATTGCACCAATAGATAATGCCCTAAATAATAAACGGGAGAATTAGATTAATAGATAGCTATATTCCTTTAAATGAAAGGAGAATAGAGTGGACCGGATCTTGATACGTATCATTGCACCAATAGATAATGCCCTAAATAATAAACGGGAGAATTACATTAGTAAATAGCTATATTATTCTATATAGCTATATAATATTCCTTTAAATGAAATCCCATGTTACATTTTGGTTCGTATGGGGAGAGAGGTATTTGATTAGAGCTGACTGATACATTTTTTATATTCTTTTATTAATGAATCTTGCTTGAAATTTGATTTCAATAATTAAAATTGTGTAAATTTTTATTTCTTCGTTCCGCATTAATGCGAGACATTAATATTGAAGGAGTGGCGGTTTATATCTACGGAAGGGATGCGAATATCGGATATACGCTGAATTTTATTTCAAATATAAAACTTTTTCCAGTGGTTTTTAAATTTGTCAAATAATTCATTGCAAATTAAAAGAAAATTAAAGTATTTTGAGAAAGAAGAAAATCAGGAACCAGATGGGTGAATCAAATTTTGAAAACAGTTGGGAAAAGTTTGGACGAGAGATGTCCAAAATAGAGAAGGATATCGACTTTGAGATCTGCAACACTGAAGACACACCAGTGTTCATACCACAGATTTATCAAGGAAATCAACTGGGCGGCGCCATTCTAAGTTGAAATTTGATTTTTCTATAGCTTTGTTTTGACCTAAAAGCTCTTTAATTTTGCAAATATTTGAAGTAAAAAATACTTAAAATTCACTTTCACGAAAAAAAGCAGCACGTTTACCACTGTTTGAACTTTGAAATCGTACTCCAGGTTTGAGCTCCGCTCAGTGTCGGAACATTTTACGAAATGTGATTAAAGAAATTTGTTTTTTAAGCTGACATAGGTTGATTCTGTAGTGGTAAGATGCTCTGACTATAAGAAGCACTACCGTTATTTCTAGGAAGTAGACGAAACTCGAGTCGGAAGTGAAAAGTTAAGTGAATCCTCGTCATAAATAACGGTAGTGTTTTTTAAAGTTACCAATAGGATGTCTAATATAAATTTGTTAAATAATAATGATCCTCTGACTGGTAAAAAGTAGGGCGATGGTACAAACCCAGCCAATCCATGAAATTTCATCCTCATAAATTTGAGCTATTTTTTACTATTGGGGCAGGCCGGTACTATCAACATGTAGTGCGGCGCCCTCAGAGTAGCATAATATGCTTCACCATCACTTTCAACGGAAGGTAAGTATATGACTGACGATATTTGATTCTTCCAGTAATCTATGAAGTTGTGGAAACTCATTGGCCTTAGCTGAGGTGATTACATGTTTGGATTATCATTGGTAATCAATGTGCTTGAACAATGTTTACCCAATATTGTAAGGAAGGATGAAGAACACAAAGCTGAATCTGATACGAGAAACAATGGAGTGAGATACAAATTATTAGTTCCAAGAAGAACAGTGCAGGAATGGTCTGATAGACAACTTTTGTGAAAGAATGTTCCAATTTATATATTTTTGTTATATTATACTCGTACATCTCTTGTCGTAATACTGATCCGACATTTTAACAACACTTGGGCAGAATTTTGTTGCCCCAAATGTTGATCAATATACTGTTTCCAATTTAGATATTTTTGTTGATCAGTATTCCTACTGAGCTCATTTTATCTAACTACAGTAAAATTCTAGAACCATCTTGTTTAATAAAAAAAAATCATTCACGTCATGACACACACAAAAAAAGATACAACAAAATACTGCCGGGCACGACCTGTCACCTTAATGGCTTATAGTTCTGCCTAATCTATAGGTCCTAAAATTTAAATGTGAAGGTCATTCAACGTGTTTTTATAAGAAATGCAAATGAAAAAAAAACAAAAAAAAAACACTTTATGTTCTTCAATTTTAATATATTATTTGATATTTAGAGAGATCTAAATTTGCAAAGAAAATACATCATCATCAAAGACCTACTGCAATTGTTCTACGTATACAAATTCAATTATTTTATCTATGTATTGATTGTAAATTTCCTTCCGCTTTTTAATTAGATGGGTATCAGATTTTCCTTTTTGTATCTTCTAAGCCTAGTACGTGTGTAAGCCTAGTACGGCAACATTTGTATCAGAAACACTGTTTCTGAACAATCCAAGACTGTTTCTCAAAAATCCAGAAATGTTTCCGAACAATCCAGCAACTTTTATTCTCGCCAGACTTGTTTCCGAAACATTTTTTTCTGTATATTTTGTTTCCCGCCGAAATGAAAACATTGAAACATTTTATTGGATTTTTATGTTTTGCTTTCAGTTTTTGTTTACATAGATAAAGATAATTTTATTATTGATTGACTTAATTGTGTGTATTTAAAAAATGGTCTTGTCAGAACAACAAACTTTGGAATTGATTGAAGATCTCCATTGTGAACGTTGTCTCTGGGAAGTTGACTCACCAGTGTACAAACCCAGAAATAAAAAAAACGACGCGGTTCAAAGATTAGCAGACAAGTACACAATGTCTTCCCAAGAGATGGAGAAAAAAATGCATGGGTTAAAATCCCAATTCCGACGAGAACACAGAAAATTGGAGGTTCTTCTCCCAAAACCTGCAAGTGGTTTGGCTACCAGCCGCTTATGTTTCTATTGAGATCACTGGAATCAAGGGGCAGTAGAAGCACAGATACCATAGCTGAAGGAGTTCAGGAAAAAGAAGTTTTAAGTATACCTTTTTTAATTGCTTCATGATTCACCCAGTAGTCACTGTTGTTGAGTAAGTTTGACCCTCAAACTTACACCCAGCTGACCCGGGTTCGAATCCCAGCAGGATCGGAATATTCGACTCAGCGTACTTTGGAGGTTAGATAAGAATTACGTAGATAACAAAAAGTTGTGTGATGTTCAAGGTTGATATTAGGGTTTCTGTGGAGTCTGCCATATCAACGCACTCATGCTTTGGAAACTTCACGAATTGCAAAAAGAAAAACACTTTTCTTAAGATGAAAAGCATAGTTACTGAAGCTCAAGACAGTTTTTATTATTTATTATATTCGATTTTCTTAAATTAATGAGGAAAACACACCGCCTCTGCTAAGAATTGAACCCCGCGACGACTGGTTCACAGTCAGGCGCACGACCACATTGGTCACAGTTGGATTCCGAAAAAAAAATGCATTTTGAACAAGTTGATGAACTCTTGTAACTTTGTATCGAAACAGTATTGGACTGTTGTGGATTGTTGCGAAACAAATGTCGCCAGTGTGTACTACCCATTATATATAAGTTAGTCCTTAAGAATATAATGCCAATTCTTGATAATGGAGTAAAATCCGAAATACGCGTGTCGAATAATATATTAAAATTGTAGAACATACGAGTAAGAGTCAAGTCAAGTGTTTTTTTATTCATTTTCACTTGTTATATTTCATAGTTCTACCAAGTGTCCTAAAGGTTTTCTTTTTTTGTGTTTTCATATCAATGACATATTCTTGTAATAGTGACTTTATAGGGCATTAGAAATGCCCTAAAAATGTTACTAACCAAAAATCTTAACTTTTAAATAAATTAAAACAAAACACCAAAAACACTATTTATAACTATTTATGAAGAAACTAGTTTCGAATAATTCGATTCATCATCAGGCTAGTCGAGTTGAAGTTGACTAGACTAATGATGAATCGAATGATTCGAAACTAGTTTCTTCATAAATAGTGTTTTTGTTAAGTGTTTTGTTTTAATTTATTTTTTAACACTTATAATTAAAAATAATTTGTGTATCAACTACTAAAAATTTTTTATAGAGTTACGGAGCGCTTTCGTCTATTACGACATTCTCAACATAACTGATTGTTGATCTCTCAAAATCAAAATAATAAGATGTAGGAGGTAGAATAACTATAGTATAGGTGGGGGTGATGTCACACCTATANGGTCAACATAAATATATTGGAAGCATACCCTACATAGGTTTTGACACAAGGAAAATTATTAATATATTCAGAGAACACAACATCGATATAACAATTAAAAATCAAGATACAATGGTAAAAAATGTTAAAAATTCAAGGACAGAAACTGAAAATATTTTAAAGAAATCAGGGGTATACGAAATTAAGTGCGAAGAATGTAAATTATCATACATAGGTGAAACTGGGAGAAATTTCCAAACCAGATTTTCCGAACACCACAGCGACTACCAATACAACCGAGGTAAATCCCAGTATGCTAACCATTTTGTCTCCGGAAAACATTCCTACAATCATCCAGTAGAGCACTACAAAATACTTTCAACGGAAACAATTCCAAGGTGCTAAAAAAATTCAAGCTTTTACTCCCTCAATTACCTAGTTTATATACAAAAAACGACTTAAAACGACTGATTTGATTCATTAATTTGATCATGATTTGTTATTAGTAGAAGTAATTTAACATCATTAGTTTACATTATAGATCATGGATATTTAATGTTTATCTTATTTGCTTTTGAGGATTCATGAATTTTTGTATAGGGGCCCGTAACTTTTCACTCCCGGGCCCGGATTTTCTCTTGGCGGCCCTGCCATCAACCATAGAACGTATATCTACAGAAAGTTATTAGAAATATTATTTCTAATCCTAATTAATCCAAACCTGGCATGTCAGAGTTGTGTCTGTCAGGCATGACCACAACATTATATTTACAATTACAGTAACTTGTAGAATGACTTAAGAACAATAAATATATTTTATACCTGAGTGTTCAAGGTGAAACGGAAAGGAAATAGTAAACTTTGGTATCCGTTCCTTTAACAGTTGCTTCACTCAGATTAATCGAGAGGATTCAAATAAGTTTGTTAGGTCCGGTTTTTTGCGAGATTTTCAACAATAAGCACTCATTGACATAGACTTGTGACTTTAGGAAAGCCCAGAAGAAAAAATCTATTGGGGCCATGACACGCATTCTTTGTGACCAATTCACTTTAGCTCTTATGGATTAAAATTGGTTTATGAGATCTGGTCTCCCAAGTTGTTCTTGTATCAAAAGCGGGTTTTCAACTTGGGTATATTGGCATGGATTTGCTACTTCAGGTAACCCCACCTAGCGGGATCAAATCGTACGATTTACGCCGCCTATGCGAGTAATAACAAATACTGGATTGTAAATATCCACATCGTGTAACATGTCATGGTGTAATGTAACTGCAATAAAATAATAAGACGCCAGTGAAACAATATGGCCACCAGAGGCTGCCAATATTGACCAATCCTTATTAAAAACTGCATGAAACAATATGGCCACCAGAGGCTGCCAACATTGACCAAACTTTATTAAACACTGCATGAAACAATATATCCACCAGAGGCTGCTAACATCGACCAACCCTTATTAAAAACTGCGTGAGACAATATGTCCACCAGAGACTGCCAACATTGACCAACCCTTATTAAAAACTGCATGAAACAATATGTCCACCATAGGCTGCCAACATTGACCAAACCTTATTAAACACTGCATGAAACAATATGTCCACCAGAGGCTGCCAAAATTGACCAACCCTTATTAAAAACTGAGTACTATGAATGCTGATGACTTGTCATGGTGTATTGCATCTGTAATAAAATAATAAGACGCCAGTGAAACAATATGGCCACCAGAGGCTGCCAACATAGACCAACCCTTATTAAAAACTGCATGAAACAATATGGCCACCAGAGGCTGCTAACATTGACCAACCCTTATTAAAAACTGAGTACTATGAACGTGATTTGCTTAGTTGAAATTTTTAAAAGATGTAGAATTGGATTCGTAAACCTAGCTTAGTACGAAAAAGAAAGTTAATATTGCTAGCTGTTGCTAGATATCATAGAAAGCAATGAGGATGAACGAAGAACAGGAGGTCGACCAAGAAAATTTTGGTTGTCTGATTTTAAAGATTGGTTATGCAGAAATTAAATCCATAGCTCAGGCATTGTTACAGTGTAGAGCAGCAGTTCATAACAGTTTGACAACCATCGACAACGATGATGAAGAATGGAAAATCTGTTGCTGAAACTTTCGCAGAGAATAAACAGTAATCAGATCAAATATTATGTGGTCACTTTAGCGGGAGAGTTTAACAGATATGTGTCTGAATATTCATGCATCAATTTAGAATCAATATATTTAATGTTCCATTAAGAGATATGTGTCTGTATATTCAGACATCAATTTAGAATCAATATATTTAATGTTCCATTAAGAGATATGTGTCTGAATATTCATGCATCAATTTAGAATCAATATATTTAATGTTCCATTAGTAGATATGTGTCTGAATATTCATGCATCAATTTAGAATCAATATATTTAATATTCCATTAAGAGATATGTGTCTGAATATTCAGGCATCAATTTAGAATCAATATATTAAATGTTCCATTAGAAGATATGTGTCTGAATGTTCATCCATCAATTTAGATTCAATATATTGAATGTTCCATTAAGAGATATGTGTCTGAATATTCAGGCATCAATTTAGAATCAATATATTTAATGTTCCATTAGCAGATATGTGTCTGTATGTTCATGCATCAATTTAGAATCAATATATTAAATGTTCCATTAGCAGATATGTGTCTGAATGTTCATGCATCAATTTAGAATCAATATATTTAATGTTCCATTAAGAGATATGTGTCTGAATATTCAGGCATCAATTTAGAATCAATATATTTAATGTTCCATTAGCAGATATGTGTCTGAATGTTCATGCATCAATTTGGAATCAATATATTTAATATTCCATTAACAGATATTGTGTTTGAATGTTCATGCATCACTTTAGAATCAATATATTTAATGATCCATTAACAGATATGTGTCTGAATATTCATGAATCAATTTAGAATCAATATATTTAATGTTCCATTAACAGATATGTGTTTGAATGTTCATGCATCAATTTAGAATCAATATATTTAATGTTCCATTAACAGATATATGTGTTTGAATGTTCAGGCATCAATTTAGAATTAATATATTTAATGTTCCATTAGCAGATATGTGTCTGAATATTCATGCATCAATTTAGAACCAATATATTGAATGTTCCATTAACAGATAAGTGTCTGAATATTCATGCATCAATTTAGAATCAATATATTTAATGTTCCATTAACATATAAGTGTCTGAATATTCATGCATCAATTTAGAATCAATATATTTATTGTTCCATTAACAGTTATGTGTCTGAATATTCATGTATCAATTTAGAATCAATATATTTAATGTTCCATGATTTTATATCGATGAGAA
Source organism: Pachypsylla venusta (assembly GCA_012654025.1). NCBI lineage: Eukaryota > Metazoa > Arthropoda > Insecta > Hemiptera > Aphalaridae > Pachypsylla > Pachypsylla venusta. Next base: position 5,230,711 of record CM022875.1, read on the forward strand.
TGTTCTTTAAATAAATCAAACCCAAAGAGGTTCTATAGCGACTCTAAAGAGTCTATCACTTGAACTTCACCTTTTGATTAGTGAAAGTATAGTTCCTGTTTGTTGTGCCAAGTGCGTCAAGAACTTTCATTGTGGAAGATGTTCAATGCATCTGATTCAATGTAATAGACAAACTTTCCTTTTGTCACCAAAGCAATCTCTGTGTGAGAGATTCTAAAAGGCCTAGAGGATGTTATACCAAGTTAGGGCCAGAGGTTATTATTTTAATCAGATCCTCTTGGAATGGTACTTTTACCTCTTATTATAAGAGAGTCACTTTTACTTTAGCTTTACCATTGTACCATTAGATAGGTGAGATTAACAGTAATCATACGGAAGCTATTATTCACTCCTGCTTGTCTGACTGATGTCTTTGTCACCGAGAAGATAAATGGGGAACAACTTAAAATTTACGTAATACCAAATTGCGGTATCGCATTTTTGTGAAAGTTAGTGAACTCAGCTTTTGACCCCCATATACATCCCGAAATGCACTTGTATATGTGTGTATGTATGTTACGCGACACAAGCCACAATTTTCATCCGATTTTAACGAAATTTGGTATACATGTTTAGTGTATGAAGGAAATTTGCTGTGTAGTTTTTGGGGGCCCACAATATTGGGCCCCAGGGAACCCAATATTGTATTTTTTGAAAATGATTTTTATCTTTTTAGCGCTTTGTTGCAGAAACGTAAAATTTTGATCTGTGATTACTGATGTTAAGGGCTTTTCGCGATTACTGATGTTAAGGATTTGAACATTTTGGGGGCCTTTCCTACCGGGGGAAAGGGTCCCCAATATTTAGTTTTTTGAAAATGATTTTTCTCTTTTTAGTGGTTTGTTATAGAAACGTAAATTTTGATATGTGATGGCTGGTGTTAAGGCTTTTTGATTTTGAAAAATTTGGGGGAGGGTCCCCAATTTTTTAATTTTTTTTTTTATATTTGATTTTTTAGTCAGTCTGTCCTCATACATTCTCTTTAATTGACTGTTTATTATTATTAATAATTTGGCAATAATTTATCACATTTTCATTGCATAAATATACAAAATTTCAATTCAATTAAATGTATATTTTCTTTGTATTATTATGTCACAATATTTATGGGCATCTTAGGTTTACAACATATCACTAAGCCTAAGTTGCACTAACAATTTTTACCTTATAATGCTACCACTTGGCGCTATTACCATAGCTACTCAATTGTCTTCAGTAGACTGAGTTACCCCCAAACACAACCAGACGAAGTAGAAAATTCGAAAAAAACCTTTTTCAAATTTTTGACCCGCCCAGGAATCGAACCCGGAACCTCCTTGGTGAAAGCCGAGTGTGATGCGCACTCTGCACGGAGACGTCGGTCAATTCAATAAAAGAAAAAATAAGCACAGAATGTTGATCAACATTGAGACAGCATAACGTTGCTCCGGCGAGTGCTCTTTCTTAAAAATCAAGGATACGTTTGATGGGGTGTCGGCTGAAACGAAAAATTGTTGCTCAAAGTAGGTCTTCTTTTTTTTAAGTCAACGGTTTGCCCAATTACATTCCTCAAGATATTCAATTATTGGGAAATATACATTGGACTTGTGTGAGCTTAATCTATACCTCTTTGGTATAGCTAATCACCAGTAAACCTCGTGCAAGGCTAATAGCGGTAAGAATCATTTATATTAATTATATTTTAACCCGCGCTCAGACAATGAACAATAAAATTATTTTTATCGTTTTAAGATACGCAGAATCCAAAAATCGAATAAAAAAATCTGTTTGTTCGCCGTCCACCGAACTAGAAATTTAGTTAGGATATATGTGACTGTCGGCAACCAAAATTAGATCCCAAATGGGACCGAATCTCGTACCTTGAAACGTAAAGAATCAAATTATTTTAGCCTGTAAAATAATAAATCCTTGTGGCACATTGGCAGTGTTTTTTGTTTTACTTGTATGAAATTTTTACTCAAACTTTCATTTGATACAGCTGCAAACATAATTCCTAGATACAATTTAGTATGCGAGATTTGTGGACAGATGAAGCTGATTAACAATTTCTCGATCATCTTGATTTACTATTTCTTTGGCGACCCCCCCCCCC
>CM022875.1:5306908-5345440 GCA_012654025.1 Pachypsylla venusta
CCGAGGACTCTGTCTCTATCCAGTATGCAGGAAAATGTAGAAGATTTCTGTTCAGTTCTGGTGTAGAAGTGATAGAGGATAGGGTTCACCTAATACCTCAAGCAAACTCTTTCTATCGACTCTGTCTCCAACCAGTATGCAGGAAAATGTAGAAGATTTCTGTTCAGTTCTGGTGTAGAAGTGATAGAGGAAAGTGTTCATCTAATACCTCAAGCAAACTCTTTTCCAAGGACTCTGTCTCTATCCAGTATGCAGGAAAATGTAGAAGATTTCTGTTCAGTTCTGGTGTAGAAGTGATAGAGAAAAGGGTTCACCTATTCCCTCAAGCAAACTCTTTTCCAAGGACATAATGAAGAACAAAGAAAGAGTTATGTTACCCTTCTCTTCTTCTTTGAAGTTCTTTTGGAAATCTTTTATAATGAATTTTCCACAGCTTGCAATATTTCTCTTCATCATTTAGATGGGGACTTTATTTATGATGCGATATTCAAAGGTTAATTGGTTGTTATGAGAAATGGTTAGGTTATACCTATGTAAACATCAAGATTAGGCTTTCTGTAAATTGTATGTTTAATAATGATAGTGAAATGTGATATATTACATTAGAAGGATGATTTCCAACGAGTGGTTTGCACAGTTGGAGTTCGTGAGGTCTGGGATAGCACATAAAAAAATCTTACAGTATATTGTCTTCAGAGGAAAAATCCGTCGGATGGTACAGGAAACCATTTTCCCCTTGATGTCTAAAAGGTTTGATTTTATTTTCGGTTGCTGCCTCATAGAATGCTAGACTGTAACTACCTCTTTGCTTTCATGAGATAGGTATAAGATCCTTGTGGCCGAGAGAACGGACATTATAATAGGGCTAGATAGCTTTAGATTATAATAGGGTTAGATAGATTTAGAATATCCATTCCGAAGATCAAAAATCAATTATGGTTAACTCCCCCAAACTTGGAACCTAGACCAAACTCGTGAGGTGAGTTCGACAGAATAATGAAACATTGTTGGTGTTTGTTTTTTCATAAAAGGCAATCAAGTTATTTATACCAAATTATGGTCCACACCCAGAATAAGAAATAATAGGTAGGAGACAATGAATTTGGTTTATCCCAAAATTTGGGTATGGCAAAAAATTATACGGTTCTCTTTCATACAAGGTGTCCAGATAATAAATTTATAACAACAAATAGAAATAGGCATAGCCAGCATCTATGGCACGTTGAATACACCAATTCTTGATATAGATCACTAAAGTTAAGCAACGTCCGGAGAGGTTGTACCATGTAGGTGTCCAATTTTTCCGGCCCAACCCAGACTATTTGAGGTCAATGTGGGTAACTGGTTTGCAAGTTTCCAGCGAATGGAGGGTGTAATCCCCGTCTTAAATGAAAAAAAACAAGATACGAGTATAGGCATAGTGCTCCGACAGTGTTATATACCAAAATTTTAATAGAGAAATAAGAAACCTCTGACTAATTTTTGGTGCATTAATCAGGTATACATTTTGGTTTCTTCTATACTCCAACGGTATTCACAATTACATGTTTGGTGTTCGGTGGGTATATTTATGTTCAAATGAATACCACCTAACTGTTGTTTAATTGCTTCTGACATAGATAGCACTATATTTGGTTTATTTCCATTTAATCGGTTAAAGTATATGACTAACGAACGACACAAATCACAAATCTTGTAAACCACGCCTTGATATTTGCAGAGCAAGTATATTTTATGAATTCAATTTAACGATGTTGTATGAGTTTTTTTTTTTTTTTTTTTTTTTTTTTTTTTTTTTTTTTTTNTTTTTTTTTTTTTTTTTTTTTCAATTATAAAATGTTTAAAACAAAAATATTATTTACGATTCAGGTCTTCATATTATTCGTTGAATTTCTCAAGATAGAATTTCTTGTGATAATATCGGAAAACTTGTTGAACAGCAGTAGTGGATTCGCGAAATTATTATGTACCAAAATTCTGACAGCGATTTCAAGAAAGAGAACCAAAGTTATTTGGGAAATCGCTAAAGCGGAAATTAAAAATAAGGGTCCCCCTCAAGACTGTGGAGGTACTTCGCATGCACAATTGTCAAACACATTCAATGAGCTCTTTCAGCGGGTTGGAAAGTTTTCAAGAATACGCGGTATTCTTACCTTCGTTGCTACATTTATCCTCCGACTTTTTTAAAAAGTCAAAATAAAATATTCTGCCCACATACAACTACACAAGGGGGACAAAATCTTGTTGGTTCCCAGAGTAGACCATACGAGCTACTATTACTTGGGGGTGAAACTGTACAATGCACTACCAATTGATATGAAATCCTCAGGGGACAGAGCATTTACAAAACTCCTCAAGGACGTACTCTTTGAAATGGAGCCTTACACACTTGAGGAGTTTCTCCTTCACATCTAATGATAATTAATAATATCTATTTTAATTTACGTACCTATCCATTTTTTTTAATTATAAAACTGTATTATTAATATTTTTTTATATATTCTATACATAATTTTAATATAATGTTTTGTATTGTAAATAAATACGGAGTAGGTTTATTGAATAGCTGAGTACCTGAATTTCGTTTTGAGAAAATTGAGACTATTGAGAGTAAGTATGACTTTTAATTTGAATTTAATATCACCAAAGCACGACCGGTTAAAAACAATCTGACCACACATAGATTACATATTACATGCAATGCATACCACTCAGTAGAGTATGTGTGAGAATTATAGCAGAACGTGAACGGTGATGGCTCTGGAACGGGCAGAGCCTGCTGGTAGGTTGATATGACGTGTCAGAGTAGCACCATCAGTAACATTAACTTCTTTTCTTTCTTACATTGTTCGCCTCATTCAATTCAAACATGAGCACGTCATCATACCACGCTAAGTTGTAAATCATATCACTGATATTGCCCGCAGTCTTATCTCTGTTCACAGCATATTCTTATGGAGTTATGAATTATGTTTATATTGTTATGGAGTTATGATGTTTATTTTAATATTGTTCTTGTCTTATAAAACATCATCCTCAAACTCTTAACAAATTCTTCGCGTCAATACATTCTTCTTCTCCTTGTTTGTCGTCTATATAGTGAATTAGTTATACTCAGTGGCCTTCCTTGAACTTGACATCTTTGATGAAAATATATCCGACAGAACAATGAAACATTGTTGCCGGTTAGGTCAAAGATGTCCAAGTCATAACAAGTCAGATAAACGTTAGAATTTTTTTACTCAAATTTTTATTTTTGAACCTAAGAAACCTGGGGTTTGTTTTAAATTGTTCCCCGAATCATTTTAAATCGATTTAGATATGGAAAAAATAGATTTTTTTGAGCCGCTCTCTGCGCTCACAAGAACACTGGGGTTAGGTGACGTTCATATTACGGCATGACCCGCTCAGAAGAACACTGGGGTTAGGTTACGTTCATATTAATATTACGGCATGCCCCACTCACAAGAACACTGGGGTTAGGTTACGTTCATATTATGGCATTCCCCGCTCACAAGAACACTGGGGTTAGGTTACGTTCATATTACGGCATTCCCCGCTCACAAGAACACTGGGATTAGGTTACGTTCATATTACGGCATGCCCCGCTCACAAGAACACTAGGGTTAGGTTACGTTCATATTACGGCATTCCCCGCTCACAAGAACACTGGGGTTAGGTTACGTTCATATTACGGCATGCCCCGCTCACAAGAACACTGGGGTTAGTTTACGTTCATATTAAGGCATGTCCTGCTCACAAGAACACTGGGGTTAGGTTACGTTCTTACGGCATGCCTCAATGATCCAAGAAACATTTTAAAACAAGCCTAGGTTTCCAACTTCAAAAATTAATATTATAAAAGAAATCTTTTCCTTTCATGGGATAAGGAAAGTAAAAGTATCGTTTTTTTTTCTAGCTCGGAACGATTTTCGATTCACATACCCTTGACCAGTTCTTCAATACTATTTAGTATTATTATTCTGATTGCTACCAAAGTTCTTTTCTCTAATTCCTCAATTGTACATAAAAGATAAAATCCTCCATCCAACCACAAATTGAAAAGGATTTGAAAGATTAAAAAGAATGCTTCCACGATTGCATTGTGGCGGTGGTGGTGCAGGGTGCAAGACGAAACGTTCCCGAATAAAAATAAATGCATTTTTGAATGCAACAAAAACCATCTCTACTTGAATAGTTATCTCAAGCGAATGGCAGCACGTGCATCAGTGTTGTCTACAACGAACTTTACACGTTAAACCCTCCAGGAGTTCTCATCAGATCCCTGAAGCGAAACGCGGAAAATAATATCTTGCAGATTAATAATGGCACAAATTATTTTGACTGCGAGATTTAACAATAATTTCCAGATTTTGACATTAAAACTTCTCAATTATGGGTCTTTGGGGCCTACCCGCCTACCCCTAGGATGAAAACGTTTCCTATTTATAAGAATTTGGTAAAAAAAAAAGACTAAAGATAGATCGACAAAAGACTGATAGTTATCTTACTTCAAGTGAGCTGTGTCGTTTATAAAAATTATATAATTCCATTAGTTAGGAAAATTAAAGATAAAAAGAAAATTATAATAGACCTGAGAGCGAAAATATGAAATTAATTTGCAAATAAATAATAATTTGGGTCCATAACAAAAATAAAAATTCATAAAAAGAAATGAATGCCTGCTAAAGAGAATAGGTAAATAGGTACATTCTCCATAAGAAATAATGTGAGAGAGAAAGAAATACCCCTTTCTGCAAACTATCTCTTTCTAACACACAAGACCGTATACTTATATATATAGCAAGAGATTGGTAGGCACTTCTATCTTTTATTCAGTTCACTGGTTGAACCACTCGTTGGTTCAGTCATCATATAACCCTTGCAATGCTGTGATGTATAATTTATGTGTGCATGTTAAACATAGATATAATTATTATTATTACTTCTAAAATATATTCACATTTTATTTGGCATTTTACCAAATTTAGAAATTTAAAAAATTAAACACCTAATAAATAAACTAAATAATTACACGAGAAATAATGGAATGTAAAGATAAAGTTTTGTGTTCCTGAAAAAAATTCAATTAAACGAGTACTTTTGCGACCTGTAGACTTCACGCACTTAAATTGACCGCTTTCATGCCTTGGGTGCCCAAAAGGGCAAATTATATGACCCTATAATAACTGTCCATACCAAGTTTCATCAGAATTCAACCAAGCATTCGATAGTTATTGCGGTACATAGAAATATAGACAAATTAAACAAAAGTCGTGGAAAGCCAACTAGACCTCGGGAATGGGCGATTTAGTTTTGAAATTATTCAGAACTAAAGTGTCCGACTTTCTGGGCCGTCGATGCATGGATAAAGAAAGAACCCGAATTTGTTTAAGACCCGTGGCGATGAATTTAACTTTCGGTGGATGTTTTTTGCAGCCTTCTGAAATTTTCCTTGGCTTGTGCTCCTGTGATGCCCTCATTGGTAGATTGGTACTCAATAATGATTTTAATTCAACAGAACACTATTTCTATTAAAAGGGAGGCAAATGCAACCTCCAGACTTGAAGATGCGTCTATTGATTGGTTAAAACCTGCTAGTAGGATTGTGGTCACCAGAAGTAGCCTTGAACATAAGAGATGGATTTCAATGATCAGCAATATCAGAGCAAAGAGATTCATGCAAAATACATTCAGATTGTTCATGGAGCGTGAAATTATAATTATCTTACTCTAAGATAAAAAAATATGAACTCTCCTTAGAAAACATTTCACTTGACCACACAAATATCATTCACCTATAACTATAACCCATGCTGAAAGAGAAAGAGAGTGGAAAAAGAAAGATTTTGGCAGTCTCCGAATGTTGACTTCTCTCATTGGTCAAACTTTATTTCAATTATATTTGACAGACTCCGGCTGTTGACTTTGCTCATTGGTCAAACATTATTTCAAATAGATTTGACAGGCCCCCGCAGTTGACTTCTCTCATCAGTCATACTTTATTTCAATTATATTTGACAGCCTCCGGCAGTTGACTTCTCTCATTGGTCATACTTTATTTCAAATAGATTTGACAGGCCCCTGCAGTTGACTTCTCTCATTGGTCATACTTTATTTCAATTATATTTGACAGCCTCCGGCAGTTGACTTCTCTCATTGGTCATACTTTATTTCAATTATATTTGACAGCCTCCGGCAGTTGACTTCTCTCATTGGTCATACTTTATTTCAATTATATTTGACAGCCTCCGGCAGTTGACTTCTCTCATTGGTCATACTTTATTTCAATTATATTTGACAGCCTCCGGCAGTTGACTTCTCTCATTAGTCATACTTTATTTCAATTATATTTGACAGACTGCGGCAGTTGACTTTTCTCATTGGTCAAACTTTATTTCAATTATATTTGACAGCCTCCGGCTGTTGAATTTGCTCATTGGTCAAATTAGATTTGGCAGCCTCCGTATTTTGACTTTGCTCATTGGTCACATTATTTGAATTATATTTGGCAACCTCCGGCTGTTGACTTTGCCCATAGGTCAAACATTGTTTCCTCGCTGGTGCGGTAAATACCTTATAGGTTTTACTTTTTACTGCATCAGCAAGGGCCACCAATACACAGATACATCTATTTGCATCTATGGTCCATACACAAGAAGCCATGCTATTTTTTTCGAATAAAATTTACATGAGATTAACTAATTATGAGTTGTAAAATTCCTTAACACAGTTACCCACTAATATAGGAATATGCAAAATAGAGTCTGCTTCGTAACTGCATTATGCAATTGGAACATATTAAGAATTTGTTAAGTTGCAGCACATTATATTTATCTATAGGATGCATTCTTTGTGCAGTATCAGGTGCATACTAATATCTATTATCGTGTGCTTAAAATTAGAAATTTGGACACATATACCTCTGGGTTAGTGATGTAGTTGTAAGACGCTCTGACTGGTAAACAGTAGGACTGAATTCCCCTGGAATCCCAACAACCCATGGAATTTCATTCTCATGAATTTGAGATATTTACCACTATTGGAGGTCATGGAAGGGGCTGGGATTATTAATGTCTAGTCTAACGTCCTCAGAGTAGCATAATTGCATAATATGCATCCCAATCTTTCACAATATCACTTTTCGTGATGGACACGGAACATAAAGTAAGCACATGTCTGACAATGGAAAAAATCAACTGGAGGTGATTTATCGTCCAAAATTGAGCTTTGAGCAGTAAAATTACACAGTTCCAACAGAACGAGATATCAATACATGATTGAAAACTGACCCCTCCCCCAAATCAACCATACCCAAAAAATCCGTGAAGAATATTGAATCCGTGGCAATTTTTTTCGTGTGCCCTCAGCTGAGGCAGATTTTTCCATATTTGGAAAGGAAAAAACAGACTGAATTATTTTAGTCAAAAGAGGGTCCGAACCCACGTGGACACCCACATGGAACAACCTCACTGGACGTTGCTTAACTTCAGTGATCTAACGGGAACTGATGTATTCAACGTGCCATAGACTCTCCCTGGACTACACATTAGATAACATGAAAAATATATGCACTACACTCATGTCACAAAATACTCAAAAAAATATTACATGCTGATTATTACTTTACTATTTCATTATTGAACTGCTATTCGGTGAACTAAAAGAATATCTTTTTTTTTAATATTAATCATTTATTTTTATTTAATTGAATTTATTTACAAAGGTACTTTTCCTAAACTTTTCCTAACAATAATCAGATCACAATACAGGGAGATAACGGATAAATCAACAACAGGTGCTGCTAACTATAACAGAGCCTAGTTAAACTAGTCAAAAGTGCAATGGTTAAAGCCATAATGGACATCAATGTTTGACATATTTAATATGGCAATGTCTTTGGAGACTCAATTTTCTTTTTCTGAAGGGGACGAAAATTAAAATTAAACATTCTCTCCTTCAAAAAGGAAAATTGGGTCCCCAAAAATATTACAGGTTTAAATATAATTATTATTTGCATTCAGTGCTATCTATAAATAGTCTAATAATGCTCTAAGATTTTTTTTTTTTTTTTTTTTTTTTTTTTTTTTTTTTTTTTTTTTTTTTTNCTTGCAAACAAGCCACCCACATTAACCTCAACCAGCCTGGGTTGGGCCGGAAAAATAGCCACCATCTCGAGGCCGCGAACCCACGTGGACACCCACATGGAACAACCTCGCTGGACGTTGCTTATTCAACGTTCCATAGACACTGGTTAAGTAAGATTTAAATTTTATCAAATATCAGCTATTCAACCGTAAAGTATTAAACAGTTTAGTTTGCTCATACTTTAGATTTAAGATGTGATCAACAATGAAAGGAATTCACCAGAAGAGAATACTGAAACAGGTGACCAAGCGAATAGTGATTTGGCAAAGTCAACAAGTAAAGCAATACAATGATATGCTTGGATGAATGATCATGGTCCATTCACAGATCACATCGGAGAACCTAACGAGATCAAACAATAGGTGTCGACCAAGTGGCCAGGATTAAATGAACGTTTTTGTAATGGGTATTACACAGAATGTAGCCAACGAGGGGAGCCAGTTTTATTAGGAGGTGGTCCTAAGCCCATGTAAATACAGAAGGATTGGCGTTAGGAAGGGCAACCATTAAAATACTTTGCTTCACACCAAAGATAGAATGTTATCAGGAAATTGCAGTTTCGGCGCATGGATATTGTGAGAAGCAAACAAAGGTTACCGTGTCAGAAAATTATACAAAAACGAGAGTAAGCACTGAACGGAAGGTTGTGGCATGATAGAATTAAGGAAATGCCGACCACTCAATTTGCCGCGGGAATCGGAAGTTTAGTATAGTCAAGATAAAGAACTGTCCGTTGAAAATCGGACTTTTTCAGTGTCCTAAATTATTTCGATATTGCGATTATGTCGTGGCCACTCAATGGGCTTTCGTGCATACATCACGCGACCTTAATTCCATTGCGTTATTACGGGATGGTTGTAGCAATACGGTGCATCAGTGCACGTTGCTAGGATACATTTGATTTTTTGCGATTTCACGATATGGTGGTTTCCGAACTCCCCCGATCTCATCCACTTCTGCGACTTTTGGAAAACTATCTAAAATCCAAAGTGCACGTGAACAATCCGCAAACCATTCACCTGTGATGAGAAACTTCAAGGACTTTATTTAAATCATATTTAAGCCAAAATAAATGGCAGGACAATCATTTATCACTGTGGTTTGAACGTTCCGGGGAGACAAATGCGCAAAGCGACCAGATGCTATCATTGGTCGAAGTGTTGGTAAAGTTGAAAATTCAAGATAAATGGATACTGATTGATTTTTCGCACTGATTGTCCAATTTTGTCCTCTTGTGAATATAATTTTCCTTCCTCCTCTACATATTCTGCTCATTTTCAATCCCGCACGATCAGTTTTGGGAATCTAGGAACATTTTTTAAATTCGTTCGTTTAATCCTGACTACCATGTACATGTTTCAAAGAACTCTTCATGATGAGATTGAGAGTCAGAGTCATGGATTAAGAATTCACACAAGATGGACATATGTTTTATTTGGTGTTGATCAAGATCTTTCATTCTGACTACCCTGTACATGTTTCAAAGAACTCTTCATGATGAGATTGAGAGTCAGAGTCATGGATTAAGAATTCTCACAAGATGGACACCTGTTTTATTTGGTGTTGATCGGGATCTTTCATTCTGATTCGATTTGGTCTATTGAATAAACCGAACCGAAATAAACAGTACCTCATTGTTGTTTATTTAATTTTCATCCGACATCCCTACAGAATGATGAAATCAATTTGAAGTGTTTGTGGAACCAAGACAGCATCGGCAGATGATCTGTACGGAAACCTAAGGATCATGCGCGGATATAGGGGAGGGCCCGCGGGGCACGTGCCCCCCAGTTTTTTAAGCGGGCGGTGTTTCTCAAATTTCATTGTACCTATTCGTATATTCATGAGCTAAGTTCCTCTTTAGGGCTATGTACGCCCCTGCACCTAAGCCTCTTATGGGCTTTTTGTGCTTGGAATGTAGCCTGTTTCCTAGCTAAGGCCTAAGATCTGCGCAAGCTTGATCAGCCTTTTGGCTAGGTGTTTTGCGTGAATGTCAAGCCTGGGATGTAGTTGTCNTTCCATTTCTCCAGGACACAGGTACATAGCCTGATGCTACGCTTGCCCTGAATACTCTGCAAAGGATGGGCACAATCATCTTCCTTCCCTGTTGAAGAAGAGCCGGAAAGATCCCGTCGATCCCGGCGGCTTTATATGGACTGAATGTGCTAATAGCCCAGTCAACCCTGTTGTAAGTAATAACTCTTTTTGCAACAGCCCAGTCCTCCCTTTTTGTCGGATTCACCCTGAGGTTGACCGTGCCACACCAATTTTCAACCTCTTTTAACCTAACTAATCATTGTACCTAACTAATCACGTAATTTAAAAAAAAATCAAATGAATGGTGATCCGCTGTGTCTTTTATCCCATTGAGAGGGGTGGCACGGGCCCCTAAATAATTCCCAATCCCGAGACTAAATAGAAATAAAAAAAAATCCAAAATTCTGTCATCCATCATGGCACTTTTTTCGTCATCACTCTTATAAAATCGGTTATCACCCTTATGAAAGGTATTTGGGGTAAGCTCTACAGCTTTTAAGAAATTAGGTATCGTACCTCAATAAAATTGCATTAAAAAGTACTGCCCCGGACTCGAACTAGGTTACGAGTCCCTCTCACCTCCAAATTTTCTATTAGGTATATTTATCTAATAGAAAATGTGCGATTGTGCCCCTCAAAACAAGAGGGTTATATCCGCGCATGCTAGGGATGGTCTCAGAATGTCACATACTGTATTATTTTTCAATGAGTGAAATAATACAGGGAGGCCCAAAACAAACGCCCGTTTTTTAAGGCTATGTTCACATGACCGCGCGGTACGACGAACCGCGCGGCAAAAAATCTATCTAAATAGTGCATATTGTTTACATTACCGCGCGTTACTACTTCTACAAACATCTATCGATTTGTTCATAATATGATATCGCGCGGTCATGTGAACATAGCCTAAATGAGTGACACAATGCGGTACGCACTTCTTCAAGGTAATCACTTTGATTATTGTGTATTTGACACTTGGCAGTTTAGTTATCATGTCTCACTGGAGCGTAGACCATTGTGTGTTTACAGTACAGGAGTGTATTCGATGTGAATGTTCATTGGGAAAGTGATTTCTCGCTTCGGAGATATTCCATGGTCCCCACGCTCTCCCGATCTCTCAGCTTGTGCTCTTTTCTATGGGGGTACCTTAAGGCAAAAGTTTACAAAGTTAGGCCCCGAACAATTGCCGAATTGAAGACAGCAATAAAAAATGAAATTTTTCTAGTGCCACTGGACATGTTGGGTCGGGTAATGCAGAACTTCCGAGAGCGTCTTCAAGAATGCATAGCCAAAGGACGTCATTTTCCGTTCATAGTAAGCTTCCTTTCGTATTTTGATTGTATATTAATAAATTTCCAAGTACGCACTATGTTTTGAATCCGATTTCAAGCCTCTAACTTCTTAATTATTCTTTTTTTATACATTAATCAAATTCGGGCGTTTGTTTTTGGTCTCCCTGTATTTTTCCCTAAATCCCTAAATCGCACTTCGTCCTAAATTGCGATTGAAGGATCCCTCGGTATTAGAGAATTATGTCAAACAATTCCCACAGCAATTGATTTTTCGCGAGATTTTTACTTTATTTAATAAGTAAAAGCTTAACCTACTACAAGCCGACATCTTTTTTAGAACTTTTTCAAGTTTCGATACATAATACTTGATTTTCCATTAAGCCCTGTTTTTCTTAATCGGCTCCCAATGACTTAGTGGTCACTGCACTAGTCTTACACTCGGGAGACTCAGATTCGAATCCTGTCAGGGGCAATCCTTTGTCACTGTAGTTTGGATATTTCCAGACCCACTCAGTCTCATGACGACAATGAGTGGCTATGAAGATAAATGCGCATACGACCCGCTTCCAGCATTGCAGATGTTAAAAAAGAATGTTAAAAAAAATCAAAATTATTACATAGTGATAAATATTGGAAAATCCCACAACCAAAGCAAATGTTTTTTTATGTTATTATGCGCACCAAAGTTGTCGCATAATAACATAAAAAACATTTTCTTAATTCTTATTTATGTATTCTCATTAAGATACAATGTGTGAGTAATGATATATATGAACGCATCAATGAAGTATCCTCTATCAATGTTTCGACACCAATTATCATCGTGAATTTTGTTATTAATGTTGATTACCGATTAGGTCTGTCAAGATATTATTAACCTGTCCCTCTTATCTTATCAGCCTAATATGTTTTAAATAGGTTCAATGTGAGTTCATCCTTTTGTCATGACACAAGATACCTAGTTCCCAAATAGTTTAGTCATGTGAAGTCATTCATTTATAACAGGAAGTTGTTATAGATATCAGCGTGATGGACAAATCAAACGACAAGCATCAAGCAACGAAAATTGACAAAGGGGGAAAAAAATCTATCTCAAAAAAAAAAAACGCCAGTACCGGCTTATTGGAATGAGGCAAACCTCAGGAGGAACATTATCAAAATGTCCAGTCAACACTTTCGACAACCTTACACCGGGCCGCACTCATCTTTTTAAAAGAAAATAATTTAGCCAACGATCATACCACGTTGAATACACCAGTTCCCGTCAGATCACTGAAGTTAGACAACGTCGGACGTGGTCAGTACTTGGATGGGTGACCGCTTGGAAACACCACGTATCGTTGGCTCTTTTTTCCGGCCCAATCCAGGCTGGGTGAGGTCAATGTGGGTAGCTGGTTTGCAAGTTTCCAGCGAAAGTTAAAGAGACGTTAAGCCAAATTAAAAAAAATAAAAATAAACACAACCATTTGGGACCGCAAGGTATCACTTCGAGTTGTTGTCATTTATTTCTACAAAAACATTTTTCTTTTTTTTCTCTGTCTTATTAGTAGCAACTGAAGTGCAGTTGTACAATCTCGTTTTCGTAGTGTAAAGGAATAAAGATCTCGCTCGAGGTGATTATGTGAAACCCCCACGGCCACTTCACCTTGAACAGAAGCAAAAAAAAAAAAAAAAAAGNCTTGAACAGAAAAAAAAAAAAAAAAAAACAGAACTTGGAGAAAAAATAAACAACTAAATCGGAAATAAAGAAAAACTGAATGAATTACAAATAGCAACAAAAATAGAATCAACAAATTGCGGTTACTATGCATTGATACTAAAAAGAAAGCGAGGGTTACCGTGCCAGGTAAGGGTGCAGCTAAAGAGAGTAGACACTGAATAAAAGGTTGCGGAATGGTAGAATTAAGGAAGATAACACCTACCCCAAATAAAATTGTGGAAAAATGAAGTAAAAGAAGAAAAAGAGCAACAAAAATAAAAGCAACAACAAAAACACAACGACACCGTTTTCCTAATATTATTGGAACAAATTCAAAACATTAATTTTATTGTTTTTCTTCATAATGTGACAAAACACTTTGCATTCAACTAAACGTTTCACTGAGTCTGTGTGGTGTGGTGTGTTGGCGATAATTTGTGTTTATTATTTCAAATTTTATGAACTGTCCTACCATTTAACTAGAAGAGACTTTGTCGTGCTTGGTTGCGGATCTCGAACGTCGCCATTTTGCGTAATCAATGAATATAATACAAAAGTCAATTGATTTTGCTTCCATAACCAAAGGGTCCCATTTCGAGCACTGTACCTTTTTGTATCTATATATCATAACGAATAGAACAGAAAGTGTCAAAACTAATGCAGTTACATGTGGACTAGGGATGGGATTTTCGATTCACTTAGGTGAGTCGACTTGACGACTCACCAATATGAGTCGACTCAATGAGTCGAATCTCGCTCTCGACTTACATCGAGTGACAATTTTAAAAACACCTTATTTCATCAGAAAGACGCAATAAGACCATTTGGAAAAAGAGCCATTTACCAAATAAACGTCCCCAAATTTGGTGAATACATTAAACAGACATCACAATCAATGCGTCTCCCGAATTAAAAGAACATTTTCCTTCAGTAAACAACAAACACCCAGAAAAATCGAATTTGCCGATTTCATGATAACCAATTATATACCTGTATTAGCCTGCAATATCGAAAATAAGTTTCTGCTTTATAATAAGGTGTTAAAACTTATATGGACCTAATATGGTATCCTGCAGATATATTACTTTCTCTCATCAATAGATATAAAAAGTTACTTGTATATCGACTCTTTGGAGAGTCAACTCATTTCAAAAAGATGATTCGCCTCGTGAGTGGACTCGGGGATCACTAATGTGGACAGCAACTAGAGTTGCAAATGAACACTATTTACATGTTACAGTGAACTAAATCAAGTCCATGTTGATTAAATTCCCCCCTCTCACATGCCTCCTGCCCCTCCATATTTTTTCTACTTTCTATAACTTTTTGGTCAATAATGAAACATAGCAAGCATTGTTTATCTCATTCTATCTTTTAATTGAGATTCTATTCAAAGGGCACACCCTTCAAAAAGATGCAACCAAATGAGACATCTCCGATCACAATTGGTTCGGTAGATTTTGCTGTAGCCCCGTCAACGTCTAAGAAGATGATGAAGGAGACTAAAATAGTGTAAAAATTACAATTTTGAGAAGCTTTTTTTTTCGGTATTCCCGTAGCTTTTTTTCTCCAAATTATTGATTTAATCTCATCATCTGCCAATTCCACTATGAAATATTAAACAAAAGTCACTCCACATATTTTTCTCGTGTCTGTAGGGAGACCAGAAAAGTGCACATTGTAACGTGAAGTAATATATCACTTGTGCAACGCTCATTGTATTTGACCTGCCTTAGCTGAGGGTGTAAAATAACACAGAAAGCAATGTTTGTGTTACTGAGGTAATTAATTATATATTGCAGTGATTGACATGGTTCTGGGGGCCCATGTCAATTATTAGCCTCCACAAATTTATGTTATACATCTGACTACAATCGGACACAATGATGTCACTATTGGTCGGTTTGTAATGTCGTTATGCACTTGTTTTTCTAAAACTCTCTTCAAGAGGCTTTCTAAGAGACGGACATTGTAGCCTTGTGTTTTCTACTTTAAAAATCCCTCATTTACATAGAGAAATATGTTTATTGGGCTGTATGTAGGAACATAACATTAAAGGGAGGAAATGAGAAAAAAAAATTGGCATTCATGCCAAAAGTTTCTCTGTATCTGCCTTTAACATTAGTGACCTCACAGAGAAAGTAACTCTTTCACTTTAAACTGAGGACCGTTTTTATCTAATCTTTCACACTCGAATAAATTTTAAAGTCGAAAAAATTTCGAGTTCTTTTATCTGAGTACTTAATTTTGAAAGGAGAACAGTTGCTCTTAGCATAATTTATCACACAAAAACAAAGTTTATATAAATAAGGCCAACACCCTATTTTGAAAAGTCAGCCTTTGAAAGTGAGATTTAAAAAAAGGAAATTCCCAAATTTAAAGCATTTTGAATACAAACAATGTAATAGCTACAAAGAATAAAAACTCTGCCAATATGATACATGGTTCATGGTTTTATTATTTTACTGGCTAGAATGAAATCGTTTTTTTTTAATTTGAAAAATCGAATAAAAAAATCCCTTGCTATGTGCCGCCTTCCGTATCCTGTACACCGCGCACAGTTTGCCGTTAGCGGCACTTTTGTTGCTTAGCTTTAACCGATTTGAATTTTAGTATGGGAACCTATATTTGCGATTGACAGAGACTGATAGTTTTGGCAAAAGATTGGTCAGCGTTATTTGGCACGGCGTACGACCGATGGACAGATCTCCATAATCAATATTTAAATTGTTCGTAACTTTAAATGTAATATCTCAAATATATTTCAAAATAATTTAGGGAGGAAAATATATTTCAGAATAATTTACGGAGGAAAATATATTTCAAAATAATTTGGAGAGGGAAAATATATTTCAAAATAATTTGGGGAGGGAAAATATATTTTAAAATAATTTGGGGAGGGAAAATATATTTCATAATAATTTAGGGAGGAAAATATATTCAAAATAATTCAGTGAGGAAAATATATTTCAAAGTAACTTAGGAAGGAAATTATATTTCAAAATAATTTAGGGAGGAAAATATATTTCAAAATAATTTAGGAAGGAAANATCTCCCTTATGAAGCACTTTCGCCCTTTTTGTTATAAAGTTGACCCCCCCCCAAATGGTCCATATAACACGTGGTTAAAATAAAGGCACACTTTTCTGAAACACCCTGTATATTGGAAATTGGAATGAATAAAATATGACTAACTGACTAACTACCTCCCCCATCAGGGTGGATCACACAAACGGATAACAAGTAGGATAATTGTGGGTTGGATGGGGAAAAGACAAAATCACGAAGGTTCGGAGCTAGGTGGTCACCCACCAATTAAAAGCTCGTTGGACGTTTTTTAACATCAGTGAAGCAAATGAAATTTTAAAAAATGTAACCGTTTTTTTAAAGTAGCGTGTTGAATTATATTTCTTAATAGGTACTGAGTCAATCAATATACGTACCTACTCGAAAAGAAGTGTGAAAATATGAACAAACTGATTTCTATTTTGAAGAATTAAACGACCTTTTTAAAAAATCGACATGTAAAAAACCGTCCCGCCGATTTTTCAAAAACTCAAATTCTTTGATTAGCTTACTAGCACTTTGAAAATAATCATAAATATGTTCTTTTTTTTTTTTACTTTTTGACGTAAAATATAAATAGCGTTCGGTGAACATATAAAATGCAAATCGGCAAAGCCCACAACATATTTGTGAGAATTAGACATGTAAATGTTGCGGTCACCCAGTAACCAAATTTATTCTTAATGAAGAAACCGTCAGAAATATTAATCAGAGAATTCTAAAAAGATTTTCTTGAATTGTGGGGAGTGGGTGGGGGGAGGGGGCGAGCTGGTTCCATCAT
This sequence comes from Pachypsylla venusta, assembly GCA_012654025.1. Lineage (NCBI taxonomy): Eukaryota > Metazoa > Arthropoda > Insecta > Hemiptera > Aphalaridae > Pachypsylla > Pachypsylla venusta. The sequence continues at coordinate 5,323,932 of CM022875.1, forward strand.
TTAAAAGATTTTGGTTAAGTCAAATTTCCTTTGAGAAAATTTTCTATTCATTTTCTCGTTTTTGAAATAAAATATTCTCGATTTTTTTTTTTCGAAAAGAAATTGTGTAAGTATGATGTTATTTTAAGTTGGGAAGGGGTTTCAAGTCTTTAATGGGTTTTATATGCTGCGAAAATTTGTAAAGAAATGGTTGGGGTGGTAATTAGATTTCAGTTTAAATTGAGTATGTAACAGAAATCTATGAAAACAGGCGCAAACATGGGGGGTCTTATCCCTTCAAAAAAAATTCAAGTTAAGTTTTCTTGTCTCATACTGTGATCGAAGCCTATACCTTTTACACAGTTTGGCACACATCTTACCACCAAACTAACTTTCCTAGTTTTCCTAAGAGATACAATCGTCTATCGAAGATCAGGGCCGGATTAACATTTCGTTAGGCCCGTAGCACTTTTACAGAGCGGGGCCCTCTCCACCCCCGCCGGCGGCGTCTAGGTAGTCTACTTTTTGGAGCCAGTACAAAAATTGATTATCTAATTATTATTCAATGCAAAACACTCCAAAAATAGAATAAATTAGATTTTACTTCATACTTTGAAGAGTTGGGGGGGCCCCGTCAAAATGATATATTTTTCAATTTTCAGCCCAGAAATGTCGAAATATGTAGTGTAAGTTGTCAAAGCGCGGGTCCCGTCCCGTAGCACGTGCTACAAGTGCTACTATTGTTAATCCGGCCCTGTCAAAGATAATAAGTCGAGTTGAGTCCTGCACACACAAATGCAAATTCTTGTTGCACTACGTCCGCCTGTTTGTCATGGGACTCATAAGATGTTGCCAAATTTTCATGGCCTCTATCTTGGAAAATAATAAAAAGGTTTTCAGTCAATTTAGCCATGTACCTTCCTGTCAATATTTTTTTAAGATTTTTTTTTTTTAAAAAAGTACATTTCTTTAGTACGAAACCCTTTGTAAGTGGGTAACTGATTATTCTTGAAGACCCCAAATGTGATTCGCATACCAAATTCAGCAAAGGTGTTACCGACGGAGGACAATTTTTTATGCAAATTTTGATTCTTCGTACCTTGAAATAGAAAAGAAGAGATTCAATATGGGGTATTTTTTTAGATAGCAAAATAATAGACACACAACTCCTACTAGGGACCCTCCGACCCTCCTTATTTAGATTAAAATACTCCTTAAATCCGAAAACATAAATCAATTTAAATACAAACCCAAGTTAAGAATATTCTATTTGAAATAAAAGTTAAGTAATATAAATTTTAATTACTAATATTCTCATCCGTTTTTTGGAGATCCCAATTATAGGCGATTCTGTTTAGGATTCAATGCAATCTACAGGGTGTTTGGCTATAACCCCTGAATATGGTGGGTAGCTGGGATCAAATGGAACATTTTTTACGAAATTCATTAGTTAACCAGACGAGGCATAGCCGAGTTACAGGGTGGAGAAGGTCATTTTTGGACAACTTTCAACGTCGCTTGGTGGGTTCTGTGTGACCGAACAAAAAGAATATGGACACTAAATCCTAGTTTTCGGCGATGGTGATTTCAAATATGCCATCAAAATTTTAAAAAACAAAAGCAAAATGGGGGAAAACCTGAAAAGTGATCAAAGTGCAGTATTTCCGAATGCCAGAACAACAGTTAAGCAGATGCTAAAAACAAACAAATGATATATAATATCAATTACATTGTTAAAAAAAAAGAAATACATTTCCTAATGCCAGAACAACACTTAAGCAGATGCAAAAACAAACAAATGGTATATAATATCAATTACATTGTTAAAAAGTAAAGAAATACATTTCCTAATGCCAGAACAACACTTAAGCAGATGCAAGATGCAATATAAATCATTTACATGGAAATCCCCGTAGCATTATTTCATAATATTATTTTTATTTCCCATCTAGCACTCTCAGTGTCTTCCTTATTAGAAAAAATAAAAGAATATTTCATTACACAAGACGACGTACTCCGCGAAGTTGTTGAAGCAAAAAGAAAGAATAATAAAAAATGGTTCAAAAGGAAGAAAGATGAATGGCAGAGAAATAGAGGGGAGAGATGTGGGAAAAGACTCCTTGGGGAAAAGTTTAATTTTTATTTTATTTTTACCTTTTTTTCGAAAAGAAAATTGGAAAAAAAATCGGGGTTTTCTTTATGATGAAAAACCCCGAATATTTCTTGATTCTATTTCTATGATGCGAAAAATTATTTCTATGAATACTTTTTTCATATGCTTTCTGAGCGCTTCGCAATTTTTTTTTTTCTTTTCAAAAAAAGCGAATTGTACCATTTCTATCACATACCTATATCGAATTCAGAAGAAGAAGAAGAAATGATGGGCACCTTTCGAGGTTTTGCTTGAGTACCTTTGTGATTTATATTCAATCCCACCAATTCTTTTTGGGGTCGGCGTTCTACCATGCCGCATGCCTACTCTCTATAACTGTACTCTTTCCTGACATGATAACTCTCGCTTTCTTCTCTCAGTGTACACAGAAACTGAATTTTGCTAATGACTTTCCATCTTTGGTTTGAAGCAGATTTTTTAATGCCCTCCCTAACACTAAATTTTCTGTATTTACGCGGGCTTAGGACTATCACCTAATGAAGCTGGCTTGCTTCCCTCAGAGTCCATTGCGAAATAACATTGAACATATCATATTAAAAAATAAATAAAAAAAAAAAAGTTTGTAACTTGCTCCAAAAAAAATTAATAGTATCTGTCTGGAACCAGATGATTCGACTCGTGAGTGAGTCGACTCGTGGATGACTCGCCCAGGNTCTACCCTTGTAAATGTTGCAAACATATGTATGAACATTCTCTATCATTTGATGTACAAGGTGGTGATATTGTAATTTCACTAGTAATACCAAGTTCTACACTTGTAAATGTTGCAAACATATGTATGAACATTCTCTATCATTTGATGTACAAAGTGGAGATATTGTTATTTCACTAGTAATATACCAAGTTACACATTTGTAAATGTTACGAACATATGCACGAACATTCTCTATCATTTTATTTACAAGGTGGTGATAATGTCAATTCACTAGTAATATCAACTTGTAAATGTGCTGCCATGGAAAAAAAATTGATGAAGAGATCAAGTCGAATGTTTTAGAGTATTTGACAGTAAAGATTACTATACTATGTAGGTACATAAATAAATTATTGTTCTCAGGTTATAAATGTAATATTGCCAACCCTATTGTAATACTAAACAATTTACTAGTAATAGCAAATTTAATAATTATTTATTTCTCTTATGTTTTCAGATGGAACAATCTTGACTGAAACTAATAACCGGAAACTCTACAACCAAAAAAAAAAAAAAAAAAATGGAATCACAAACAATAATCATGAAATTGTAGTTCAAATTAAAATATATATTTCCAAAATGAATATTTTATTCCAAACATATTACATATCCTTTAATCTTCCAGAAACCCAAATCCTCTTATCATCAATGTGTTAATAGAAACCTTTATAAACACATTACAAACATATATCAATAATACAAACCAAAATTAAGACTGATCTACTAAAAACTATTGTAGACTTAACACCAAAAACAAAACAAGAAGACCGATTTAAACCAATTTGGTGAAAACACCAAACAACATATCAAAATCAAAAATGGTGTTTAGTTCTTTGTTACCGGCTCGATTTTATATTTATTTTCTAAGGAGAAGATTTGTATTATTAAAAATAATATTATTAGTTTGTTTAATATGGCTAACAGTTGCCGCATTGTTATTTATGGAAGATAAAAATAGAAGTGTAGTTATAGAATCTATTGATACTAGTAATAATAATGACAGACAATCAAATAGAAATGAAATCGATGAAGGACAAAGTCCGCTAGCACAAGCATTGGTTGTGAGTTCATCTGCTGAAACAATACAAAAAGATGACAAAATGGTACTTCATGCACCTGATAAGAATATAGGAGACTTTGCTGAAGATAAAAATAGAATTCAATATGGAGAATGGGGAAAACCGGTTATATTGCCGCAGAATTTGTCTTCGGATATTAAGAAATTAGTTGAAGAAGGATGGCAAAGGAATGCATTTAATCAATATATTAGTGATTTGATATCAGTGAGAAGGAAATTGCCAGATCCAAGAGATGAGTGGTAAGTGATTTGATATCAGTGAGAAGGAAATTGCCAGATCCAAGAGATAAGTGGTAAGTGATTTAATATCAGAGCGAAGAAATTAACCAGATCCAAGAGATGAGTGGTAAGTTATTTGATATCAGTGGGAAGGAAATTTCCAGATCCAAGAGATGAGTGGTAAGTGATTTGATATTAGAGAGAAGAAATTTACCAGATCCAAGAGATGAGTGGTAAGTTATTTGATATCAGTGAGAAGAAAATTCCCAGATCTAAGAGATGAGTGGTAAGTTATTTGATATCAGTTAGAAAGAAATTACCAGATCCAAGAGATGAGTGGTAAGTTATTTGATATCAGTTAGAAAGAAATTACCAGATCCAAGAGATGAGTGGTAAGTTATTTGATATCAGAGAGAAAGAAATTACCAGATCCAAGAGATGAGTGGTAAGTTATTTGATATCAGTTAGAAAGAAATTACCAGATTCAAGAGATGAGTGGTAAGTTATTTGATATCAGTTAGAAAGAAATTACCAGATCCAAGGGATGAGTGATAAGTTATTTGATATCAGTTAGAAAGAAATTACCAGATTCAAGAGATGAGTGGTAAGTTATTTGATATCAGTGAGAAGGAAATTGCCAGATCCAAGAGATGAGTCGTAAGTGATTTGATATCAGTGAGAAGGAAATTACCAGAATCAAGAGATGAGTGGTAAGTTATTTGATATCAGTGAGAAGGAAATTACCAGATTCAGGAGATGAGTGGTAAGTATTTATCTGCATTCAAATTTATCTAAATGTTCGCACATTTTATGGCCGAGGGCCAAAGATATCATCAAAGACAAAGATCTCAGACTGTGGACCACCGCATGGATAGTCACTGGTGGAAAGAACTACCACGCTATCCATTGCAATCCAGCCACGTAACGTTGCGTCCATTTTGGGCACATAGTTTTAAATTTTAGGTCATAAAAACGTTATAAAAACATCTTATGTTCATAATGCATTGTCACAGCTTTACAAAGGCCTCTCCGCTGATTTTTTTAACGCCCCTTTAACATCGGGGGTTCTACCTTGAATTCACTAGAAACTTACAAACCATTTAATCGATCAGCCTCACCCAGCCTGGTTTGGGCCGGGACAATATAACGGGGGCTTGAACATAGGTGGTCACACACCAAATAAAAATTCTAAAAAAGTGGATGTTTTTGTGATCGCCTTAATTTTTATGAGTAGGTATGCAATATGTACGACCGAAAACAAGTACAATAATATAAGGTGTGAGTGACTGTTTAATACAGCGTGCAGTGATCCCATTCGAACATTTTTCTGTCTACGACCAGTTGTTTTGTGGAAAATGGAAATCTCATTTCATTTCCCTTATATGATGAAAAATATTTTGCAGCTTCTTTGGCTGCGGACTTTGCTCTTTTGTGATAGTATTAATTTAAAAGAATTTGACAGCCTTAGGCTGTTGACGTTGCTATTTAGTGGTAGAATTATTTTTATATGATTTGACAGCCTTAGGCGTGGACGTTGCTCTTTAGTGATAGTATTAATATAAAGAATTTGGCAGACTACGGCCGTTGACGTTGCTCTTTAGTGATCGAATTATTTTCAAGGACGTCGCTCTTAAATGATTAATTTAAAAAAAGATTTAGCAGAATTCGGCTGTTAACGTTGTTCTTTAGTGATAGTATTATTTTAAAAAATAAACCCATGTGTCACATTGGCAGATTTTTTTTGTTCTTAGAATTATACAAGGCAGTGGCTGAGCAGGCTGGAACCTAAAGTGGTAGAATTCAGAGTCCCCAAAAGCAAAATTTCTACAAAATACCAAAATTTGTCCACTTTACTACTTGCTGGACTGAAAATACCAAATTTAATAAAAATGACACGACTTTTATGTTCTTATATTTGTGGTTTGGTTCCCAGAGCTCTGCACACGATTCCTTACGTACGTCCCACGTGATCATGGCTCCAAATATGTTCGAACCCCATGGCTCCAAATATGTTCGAACTTCAAAATAGTGAAAATATGGCCCACAAGCAATAGAAGATGACATATAAGATCTTTATTTTGCGTTTCGGGTTCGGTCAAACGATTTTTTCGCCCAAAAAATTCTAAAATTTCTGCACGATTACAATGAAAAAATAAAAATTGTGGGGGAAGGTATTTTCTTTGTGGTCGACACCAAATTTTCATTCATATTGGATTGGTGGTGTAGTGGTAAGACGCTCCGACCGGTAAACAGTAGGGCGTGAATTCAAACCCAGCCAACCCATGGAATTTCAATATCATGAAATTGAGATATTTACTGGACATGGAAGGGGCCGGGATTATCAACATCTAGTCCGTCGTCCTCAGAATAACAGAATATGATACCTAACACTGTCCGTGGTGGGCACGCTAAGTATGTAAATATTATTTTCAATAATAATAGTTCATATATAAAAGTGAATGTCTGTTTGTTTGTTTGTTTATTTATTTGTTTATTTATTTGTTTGTTTGTTTGTNCCCCCCCCTGCTCCAGTTGTTTTGTGGAAAATGGAAATCTCATTTCATTTCCCTTATATGATGACATTATCACGGATATCGATGGCGTTAACATAATCACGGTCAAAATGTAGATACCTACGTGATAAAAACAAAAAAACAAAATGACACTCGCAATATGTTTCTGATGATAAAATGCCATCAGGAGTTCCCAAATTTATATTAAACTGAATTAATACCAATAAATTATAATGTTTAATGCTACCAAAACAGCTAAAATAATACATGGTTTGTAGGGTTGTACACCACACGGCCACTATCTTTTTCTAACCGTTAAGTCAGAAGCTCGATATAAAAAAAAACTCTGCCAATGTGACACATGGGTTTATTATTTTATTGGCTAAAAAATACCTCCCCAATTAGAACCTAATTTTGACATATATACCAAATATCAAGTCTATGACCGTATTGGGATAGTGTTTCAAGATATTCTCTTTTTAGACAGGATTAATGAAAACCGGTAAAAAAACAGTCAAAACCGCCATAGTGGTATATTCGATTGCACTCAAAAGTGTCAAAGCTTACTGAGACACCAAACATAATATCAGGACCGGTTCAGGACCAAGAATGTCGCAATTGGACCAAATCTTTAAAATCAAAACCACATGACCAATTTTGATGAAATTTAGGATGGGTAACTATAGCATCTTTGTCAGGGGCCCCACCAGTGGGCCCAATAATCTTCTTCAACTGACTATAGCTTTTAAAAGAAAACGGTCTCATTTATTCACATAAAATTCAAAAAAATTAATGTCTGGAGCCTAAAGGGGTTATTCGAATTATTATTCACTGTTTTCCAGCTTTTAGTCAGAGTGGCCTAATTTCCAAACCACATAACCTATTTCGATGAAATTTAAAATAATTAAATATGGCACTATGCTATTAAAAAATGGACCCATGGCGGTGTACCTCTGTCAGGGGGCCCGCTATGGGACCTAATAATCTACTTGCTTCCTGGAAATTCCTTTTAAAAGAAAACGGTTCGTGAATAACATGAAATTCGAAACAAATAATGCTTACTAGGATTATTGAAAATATTTATCACTGTATATTCAGAGTGGCTCTCCAGGGTTTGGAACCAAGAAGCCAAGGACGTAATATTTGGGCCACATTTCTAAAATCTAATAGAAACACATGCCACATAGAAGTATTAAAATGGACGACAAATTTTGGTATTTTGTAGAAATTTTGACCCTCAAGTATGTAAATAAAAAAGTCGTCTCATTTTGATAAATTTTGGTATATTCAGTCACTTGGGAATTGTAATTGACAAATTCTGGTATTGTGTAGAAAGTTTGATTTTGGGGACATATCCGTATGTCATCATTGGGCGGAGCGAAGCGTAGCCTTATACTCCCTACAAACTGCAAACTTTTGTTACCCTACTCCTCCGAAACTACGCAACCGATTTTTACCAAATTTTTTTCTTCATATTCTGCATATACCCAAGGATATCTTGAACCGTTTCCGATTTTGCGGCCTATTATTTTGCGTTTTAAATAGGACCTACTACTCAAAGGCATGATGCAATCAAGAAAGGTGCGATATTCTCAAAAAATATTGTTTTAACGGAATAATGGAGCAATATGCTAAAGTTTATTCGGTGCCCGAAAATTCGAGGTGAAACGGATGGCTCCGCCCGTTTTTGTCCACGGACACACCTAGTATTATGTCGTTCATATTTCATCATATGAACGACATTAAAAAAAACTTCCAAAAAACACTAATTTTCCAATGGAAGTTCACAGAAATTATAATAGGGAGACGCAGGGCAATTTGGGATAGTGTTTTAAGATATCAAGAGGCCAAACAACGGTCCAAATCAGTGTTATTATGTTCTCTCTCGGAAATAAAAATGTGGAATTCTTCCACAAAATATTCTGAAAGGATAATTTGGTTATCCCTAACAAGTTTCTTTATGAATTGCATATCTGCATACGTTATTTTGTAGTGTAAAATATATTTTTGAAAATTGCATTTTGTCTATTATACATATTAATAAATTGTACAGTACGTGCAAAAATCCTGTTTTCGTGATAAATTTTGAATGGCTGGAGTTCACAGTCAATTTTGATTGGTTTTAACTTCTCCGGGGCTAAGAAAAATATGAATGTAAGGTTTGTAATCCAGAGGCCCCTGGCGAACATATAAACAGGAAATCTGCCTTTTTTAGCATCCTATCACAGGCTCCCTTAATTTTTAGGGAATCACTCCCGGGCTAATGGTTCTCGTCTTCAAGTCTCTTCTCACCGTGGCAGCTCGTGGCCTTCCTTGTATAGGATCTGATAAACAATCATTACGTTCGAATGACCAATTAGCCTTTTGCTTTTCCCAATCCCTGGATAAAAATCAGTAGATTGTAAGTGTAATATTTTGTTGTTTTTTTAATTTGGCTTAACGTCTCTTTAACAACTATTGGTCATACAGCGAATGGAGGGGTTTCATCCTCCATTCGCTGGAAACTTTTAAACCAGCTACCCACATCGACCTCACCCATAGGTTGGGCCGGAAAAATAGCCAGCACGAGGGAGCAATCCCACGTGGACACCCACATGGTACTACCTCGCTGTACGTTGCTTAACTTCAGTGATCGAACGGGAACTGGTATATTCAACATGCCATAGACGCTGGCTAGTGTACTATTTAGAATACGACTAGTGTACTTATCAGGATCAATTAATATTAACATTTCTTGACTTTAATTCAAATGGAGTATTCCTAATTTTTAATTCAAATAAGGAGTATTTTTAATTTAAATAAGGAAATCCTCCTTGGAGCCATTTTTTCAGCGTCTAATGAATGTCCACTATCTTTATACCAACATCAAAGTCAAGAGTTTTCGTTGAAAGAAGCGACAGATAATCAGATTTTTTAAAGAAAAATATGTTGTTAAAACTAGACCGAACAAATGCTCCTTAATCTTACTATACCAGGTCTTACAAATATCGGAATCTCATGTATTGATCAATTAATAATGTCCGCCATTTTAAATTTCATGCTATTGGTTTATTATTTTCAATAATGAACCTTGGAATCGTCACGAAAAAAAAAAAAAAATAGCCCCCCTCAAAATTTAATATTATACGTTTCAAGGTACGTAGAATCCAAAAATCGAATAAAAAAAATCCGTTTGTCCGCCGTACGCCATGATGGTCAATTCTGCCACTTAGCGTTAACCGATTTTGATGAAATTTGGTGTATAGGTACCATCTGGGCTTTAATTGCGCCCCGAAACTTTTGGGTGCAATCGAATACACCCTTAGCGATTTTTGCCGCTTTCAGCAGTTTTCAGTATATTGCTGTCTAAAAGGGAATGGTAAGAGCTAGAGATTTGAAATTTTCTATGTATGTCATATTTGGGGTCTCAGTTAGCTCCGAAATTTTTGGGTTCAATCAAATATACCGCTGGCGGTTTTTACCGCTTTAAAGCGGTTTTCATTAATCCTGTCTAAAAAGAGAATGGTAAGAGCCAGAGACTTCAAATTTAGTAGGTATGTCAAATCTAGGGTCTAATTACGCCCCAGATTTCGTCAAGAGACCCCCTCATTTTTTTTGCTCCCCCCCGGTTGGGCCAAAAAAGGTTTATTATTTTTTACCAGAAAAATATAAAACCATGTGTCTCATTGGCAAAGTTTTTTTTTTTTTTAATATTTAGCAAATATCTCGAGAACGGTTAACTTTATTGAATTTATTTATTAGACTGTAATGAACAACAAACTTCCAACAGGATATGCCAGAATATTAAACATATTTTTAGATTATTTTTCTATCCTTAAGAATGAATGACTAAGTGCCAAACGTTGTACACATACAAATACACTCTCCTCAACCAAAACATTAGCGAGGGGGAGGGGGGGAGCCATTAATTATGATACTCGTTGACAGATTTATCAGCATAATCCTGGAGAAGGGGAGTCGCTGGAAATTGTCCTCTTGTTGAAAATTTATGTTGGTCAGCGTCCCACGCCGCTTCGCGGATGTGTCGATGTTATCTTTGGAAATAAATTTTGTTTCGCTGTCGCTGTCGCAGTCGTTGTTTATGTTTCATGTTTTTTCCACAGAAGGCTTTTAGTGTTTGGATTTGTTAACATTATCTAACAAATCAAAATTAACTTTCATAAAAATAAAACATACGAAATTTCCACTCTAATTGTAATGACTGATGGAAGCGTTGAGCGGCCGAGGAAGCAGTAAAGAATCATATTCAAGAGCAAGAAATCCTTCGGACAAAGGGAAGCAATAAAGGATATTTCTAAGCCGAGGAATCAGCAAGCAAGGAGCAAGAAGTCGTGAATACAGAGGAAAACAATGCAGGATATTTCTCCGCCGAGGAATGAGTAGTCAAGGAGTGTCAAGATGTCGTGCGGTCAGAGTGAAGCAATAAAGGATATTTCTAAGCCGAGGAATCAGCAAGCAAGGAGCAAGAAGTCGTGAATACAGAGGAAAACAATGCAGGATATTTCTCCGCCGAGGAATGACTACTCAAGGAGCGTCAAGATGTCGTGCGGTCAGAGTGAAGCAATAAAGGATATTTCCCAGCCGAGGGATCAGTAGGCAAGGAGCAAGAAGTCGTGAATACAGAGGAAAACAATGAAGGATATTTCTCTGCCGAGGAATGAGTAGTCAAGGAGCAACAAGTCGTGAATACAGAGGAAAACAATGCAGGATATTTCTCCGCCGAGGAATGAGTAGTCAAGGAGCAAGAAGTCGTGAATACAGAGGAAAACAATGCAGGATATTTATCCGCCGAGGAATGAGTAGTCAAGGAGCAAGAAGTCGTGAATACAGAGGAAAACAATGCAGGATATTTCTCCGACGAGGAATGAGTAGTCAAGGAGTGTCAAGATGTCGTGCGGACAGAGTGAAGCAATAAAGGATATTTCCCAGCCGAGGAATCAGTAGGCAAGGAGCAAGAAGTCGCGAATACAGAGGAAAGCTATGAAGGATATTTCTCCGCCGAGGAATGAGTAGTCAAGGAGCGTCAAGATGTCGTGCGGACAGGGTGAAGCAATAAAGGATATTTCTAAGCGGAGGAATCAGCAAGCAAGGAGCAAGAAGTCGTGAATACAGAGGAAAACAATGCAGGATATTTCTCCGCCGAGGAATGAGTAGTCAAGGAGTGTCAAGATGTTGTGCGGACAGAGTGAAGCAATAAAGGATATTTCCCAGCCGAGGAATCAGTAGGCAAAGAGCAAGAAGTCGTGAATACAGAGGAAAACAATGCAGGATATTTCTCTGCCGAGGAATGAGTAGTCAAGGAGTGTCAAGATGTCGTGCGGACAGAGTGAAGCAATAAAGGATATTTCCCAGCCGAGGAATCAGTAGGCAAGGAGCAAGAAGTCGTGAATACAGAGGAAAGCAATGAAGGATATTTTTTCGCCGAGGAATGAGTAGTCAAGGAGCAAGGAAAATTCGATATGAATCCAACATCATCAAGTGCCACAGGCAGGTGGGGGAAAGACAATGGACCAGAGGACCATTCCACAATAAACTTCAAATTAGTAAAACGCAAGTCTTATACTTGTCCCGAAAAGGCAAAATAACTCGCGAACGACAAAGCTTCCTAATTCAAGTTCTAGGTTTATAAAAAAAAAAAATTATAATATTTGGAGACCAAAGAACAATAAGCAACGCGTTGAAATCAAACGCATTTTGCACAGCAGAACTGAATCCATAGGTCGAGTAGAGAAGCATAGCGAATTGAGAACATAGCGTCGAATAGAGAGTAAATAACCCATCGTCCTTTGGAAGCGACTACGAGCAACTGATCTAAAAGAATGGAAGTTAACGAAACCTCGTTCAGTGTAAGAGTTCTATGTTATACGCTGAGCGATAACATTATCGCACTAGCGTGAGCTTTAGGTCGCTTACAGAGGACAACCGCTCTAAAGCGGTTTGATCAATTACCTTCCATCGTTCACACATCTATTTTAGTCAAAACAATAATTGTTAACTCAGCGGCATGAAGTGGCCTTTGGGAACCATCGTGGAAAGTGATGGTGGGAGAAGGGACTAGATGTTGATAATCCCATCCCCTTCCATGTATTCCAATAGTGGTAAATATGTCAAATTCATAAATTCTAGTATAAAATTGTCAATTGGGCTTCCTGTGGACTCATAACGTCTTCTGGCATATCATTGTACTTCATTTGTTCACCCTCATCCCTCCTCCAACCCCCCTCACTGACTCTAGTATAAGATTGTCAGTTTGGCTTCCTGTGGACTCATAACGTCTTCTGGCATTTCATTGTACTTCATTTGTTCACCCTCATCCCTCCTCCAACCCCCCTCACTGACTCTAGTATAAGATTGTCAATTGGGCTTCCTGTGGACTCATAACGTCTTCTGGCATTTCATTGTACTTCATTTGTTCACCCTCATCTCTACTCCAACCCCCCTCACTGACTCTAGTATAAGATTGTCAATTGGGCTTCCTGTGGACTCATAACGTCTTCTGGCATTTCATTGTACTTCATTTGTTCACCCTCATCTCTACTCCAACCCCCCTCACTGACTCTAGTATAAGATTGTCAATTGGGCTTCCTGTGGACTCATAACGTCTTCTGGCATTTCATTGTACTTCATTTGTTCACCCTCATCTCTACTCCAACCCCCCTCACTGACTCTAGTATAAGATTGTCAATTGGGCTTCCTGTGGACTCATAACGTCTTCTGGCATTTCATTGTACTTCATTTGTTCACCCTCATCTCTACTCCAACCCCCCTCACTGACTCTAGTATAAGATTGTCAATTGGGCTTCCTGTGGACTCATAACGTCTTCTGGCATTTCATTGTACTTCATTTGTTCACCCTCATCTCTACTCCAACCCCCCTCACTGACTCTAGTATAAGATTGTCAATTGGGCTTCCTGTGGACTCATAACGTCTTCTGGCATTTCATTGTACTTCATTTGTTCACCCTCATCTCTACTCCAATCCCCCTCACTGACTCTAGTATAAGATTGTCAATTGGGCTTCCTGTGGACTCATAACGTCTTCTGGCATTTCATTGTACTTCATTTGTTCACCCTCATCTCTACTCCAACCCCCCTCACTGACTCTAGTATAAGATTGTCAATTGGGCTTCCTGTGGACTCATAACGTCTTCTGGCATTTCATTGTTTTCTCCTCATATAGCACTTCATTTGTTCATCCTCATCTTCCCCCCCCCCCTCCCACAAAAATACTAACGAGAAATCCTTTTTCTTTATAGATATCCTCTCAAATAAACTTGGCATACTCGAACACTTGTGTAATATGGGGGGGGGCATCCATCTCGTTGTTTTGCTCCTACTTGAGAATTTTTCTCCAAAAAGCTCTGTCTAGATTTCCCTTATTGAAATTTTATAGAAAACAAATGCTTCCCGCCCCCCCTTTCGCCCTCAAATTTTCGTTCCACAGAACCCTCATGTTATAATTAATTTTATTTTGAAAAAGTAAACAAATTGAAGGAGCCACGTTAATTATTCAATTAACCCTTCAATGAATCAATTACATTAACCCTTTATTACTCCTCAATGTCTTCTGTCGTGTTGAAAGAACCGCGTTAATTATTCAATTAACCCTTCAATGAATCAATTACATTAACCCTTCCTTAGTCCTCAGAGTGTTTCTCTTCTCTCGTGTTGATGGAGCCGCGTTAATTATTCAATTAACCCTTCAATGAATCAATTACATTAACCCTTTCCAAAAAAGGAGTATCCTCAGAATGTTTAATGTTGAAGGAGCTGCGTTAATTATACAATTAATACTGAATTAATTACAAAACTCTTTTACACCTCTCTGTGCGCTTCTTTTTGCTCATGTCCTTGAAAGAATCTGCGAGGAGGTGGTTCTTAAAGTTCGAGACCGGACCAAAAAGAATTTCCGTATTGCAGTTCTGACAATGTTTTCACATATCTTACACTGTTTAATAATAATATGAGGTAAAAAATTCCAAATATTTTAATTATGACAGGTCATATTTGTTTAGGCTCCGAGTACATTTTTACGATGTGTTCAGCTCCTCCATGACTACGTCCCAGTCCACACACCGCTGTCATCGCAAAGGCCGCTGTGGGTGAGAGTGACTTCACTGAGATATCTTACCTCTCAAACAGTTCAGACATGGCCAAATAGCGATTACTTCACTGAGATATCTCACCTCTTCAACAGTTCAGACCTGGCCACATAGCGATTACTTCACTGAGATATCTCACCTCTCCAACAGTTCAGACCTGGCCAAATAGCGATAACTTCACTGAGATATCTCACCTCTCCAACAGTTCAGACCTGGCCAAATAGCGATTAATTTACTGAGATATCTCACCTCTCCAACAGTTCAGACCTGGCCAAATTGCGATTACTTCACTGAGATATCTCACCTCTCCAACAGTTCAGACCTGGCCAAATAGCGATTACTTCACTGAGATATCTCACCTCTCCAACAGTTCAGACCTGGCCAAATAGCGTTACTTCACTGAGATATCTCACCTCTCCAACAGTTCAGCCCTGGCCAAATAGCGATTACTTCACTGAGATATCTCACCTCTCCATACAATTCGTATTCAGGATTTAAATATGAGTGAAAAAAGTATGTTAAAGTTTTAAATTTTGCAGAAGGCAGGAAAGTGGCGGAACCATCTCCTATTTAAAATTTTATCGACGGCCAAGATATCGTGAATTGTAAGATCTATTTTTTTTTGCAAGTATCACGGGAATGGTTAATTTTAGCAAACTTTTACATAACTTAATTGTAATTTTCAATAAAATATTGTGTATCAACTACAAATAATAAGGCGAGTCACGAGCGCTTTCGTCTGTTACGACATTTCTAAACTTAACATAACTTAATTGAACAACAAATACATTTTCTACATTTTTGACGTATCTCTGACCATTTTCGAGATTAGAACTATAATTTTGAATATTTTTTAACCCATTCTAAAAAATCCTGGGCTAAAAAAATATTCGGTTGACATATTCTGTTATTCTTCTCGGTTTACTAAAAGACCAGGCCAAATCTGTATTCCTACCTGAAGATGTTCAACGAAGCATACACAACTTATTTAGAGTGTTCAATACGAGGGAGCTTACGAATATTTTATTCGTGCAGGAATACAAAACACTCTTTATAGTCTCGAATGTTAGGGCAGAAAGGGACAAGTAAAAAAATTATCCAACGTTTCAGTAGGAGCAAAAATGGTCATGTTTTTATTTTGTATTTTTTTCTTCATCGCAAATGACAAGAGTCAGTAGCTCAGTTGGTTGATGCGTTGTTTCAAATCTAACTCCATTCATGTCACTTGGAAATGTTGGTCTCAGTAGAACTAAATAGAGACCTGTAACCAGTTTGATGATAAAAACTCTGCCAATGTGACACATGGGTTTATTATTTTTCTGGCAAAAAAAGAGGGGGGTCTCGTGACGATTCCAAATCTGGGTCGTAATTAGACCCTAAATTTGACATATCTACCAAGTTTGAAGTCTCTGGCTCTTACCATTCTCTTTTTAGACAGGATTAATGAAAACCGCTTTAACCGGTAAAAAACCCCAGCGGTATATTTGATTGAACCCAAAAGTTTCGGAGCTAACTGAGACCCAAATATGACATACATACTAAATTTCAAATCTCTCTGAAAACTACTAAAAAACGGCAAAAATCGCCAAGGGTGTATTCGATTGCACCCAAAAGTTTCGGGGCACAATTAGAGCCCAGATGGGACCTATATNAGAGAAATGGAATTGAACTAAAAAGACTTTAGAGAAATGGAATTGAACTAAAAAGACTTTAGAGAAATGGAATTGAACTAAAAAGACTTTAGAGAAATGGAATTGAACTAAAAAGACTTTAGAGAAATGGAATTGAACTAAAAAGACTTTAGAGAAATGGAATTGAACTAAAAAGACTTTAGAGAAATGGAATTGAACTAAAAAGACTTTAGAGAAATGGAATTGAACTAAAAAGACTTTAGAGAAATGGAATTGAACTAAAAAGACTTTAGAGAAATGGAATTGAACTAAAAAGACTTTAGAGAAATGGAATTGAACTAAAAAGACTTTAGAGAAATGGAATTGAACTAAAAAGACTTTAGAGAAATGGAATTGAACTAAAAAGACTTTAGAGAAATGGAATTGAACTAAAAAGACTTTAGAGAAATGGAATTGAACTAAAAAGACTTTAGAGAAATGGAATTGAACTAAAAAGACTTTAGAGAAATGGAATTGAACTAAAAAGACTTTAGAGAAATGGAATTGAACTAAAAAGACTTTAGAGAAATGGAATTGAACTAAAAAGACTTTAGAGAAATGGAATTGAACTAAAAAGACTTTAGAGAAATGGAATTGAACTAAAAAGACTTTAGAGAAATGGAATTGAACTAAAAAGACTTTAGAGAAATGGAATTGAACTAAAAAGACTTTAGAGAAATGGAATTGAACTAAAAAGACTTTAGAGAAATGGAATTGAACTAAAAAGACTTTAGAGAAATGGAATTGAACTAAAAAGACTTTAGAGAAATGGAATTGAACTAAAAAGACTTTAGAGAAATGGAATTGAACTAAAAAGACTTTAGAGAAATGGAATTGAACTAAAAAGACTTTAGAGAAATGGAATTGAACTAAAAAGACTTTAGAGAAATGGAATTGAACTAAAAAGACTTTAGAGAAATGGAATTGAACTAAAAAGACTTTAGAGAAATGGAATTGAACTAAAAAGACTTTAGAGAAATGGAATTGAACTAAAAAGACTTTAGAGAAATGGAATTGAACTAAAAAGACTTTAGAGAAATGGAATTGAACTAAAAAGACTTTAGAGAAATGGAATTGAACTAAAAAGACTTTAGAGAAATGGAATTGAACTAAAAAGACTTTAGAGAAATGGAATTGAACTAAAAAGTCTTTTCTTCATAAACCTTAAAGATTTTTTTTTTTTAATAAGTTACAATACGTTGCGTTCAGATAGTTCTACTTATTATCTTTTCAGCAACTTGATATGTGACAGTCAACTTTTTTGACAATTGATTAAATGACTGAACTACATGAGCAAATATTATTGCTTCATGTGGGTTATAAGATTTCTTTTTTTTAAAGTTTTGAATTCAGACATCTAATTTTGGAGGCTAATAATTGACATGGGCCCCCAGAACCATGTACCAAATGTATCACTAAATATTATTTATCACATTGATATGTTAAACATAGAATTTAAAATTCGATAACTATAAATTATTGCGGTAGGTATTATATCACCCTGAATAAATGTAACTCTTTTTTTTCGAGGAATTCGAGGATCAATGCAAAATAATAAACCAAAATATAACTAATATACTCACACCTTCCTGCGGCAATAAGGTGGAATAATACAAGTCCCCTCATGGGTCATTGTAAACAGGGAGTGTTTTTAATGTCGCCCCCTTCGAGCGCACGATGTACTCCCATGGGTACAGGATGCATTCGCTTGAATGGACCTACAAATACTTGCATCATGGTGTAGTGCAAGTGTACTCTTAGTCTGGGTGTAGGTAATTTTTTCCATGCTCCGATCGCATCTAATAGCGTGTAAAGCCCAGTGCTATTAGATATCAGATTAATCCAAGCAAGAAAGCATACATTTTTGTTGGAAAACTTTTTTGAAAAATAATAAATTGAAGGAAGAAAATAAATTTTGCAGCAAAATAAAAAAAAGAATGCAGTCTTAATATGTAAGCACGTTCCGTCAGCACGTGATACAATCATCAGTCTATTTTCTCTTTTATACTATTAGGCAACGCGGCGCGTTGCTGCTCAAAATATATAAATACATTACTAACTTTTGAGATCATATTCAGCCCTGTTTAGAGTGTTCAAGTTCAACAGCGATTAAATGAGCATTTTTTAATATCTTCTATATATATATAGATTGTGCTTAACTTGTTTTTATTATCAATTAGTCATTCGATACGGAGGTTTTACTTACCATTCGTTAGAAACCTACAAACCAGCTACCCACATTGACCTAACCTTGTCTTGGTTGGGCCGGAAAGTAGCCAGCTTTCCGGTCCAACCCAGGTGAACATCCACTTGGTAAAACCTCGCTGGACGTTGCCTAACTTCGTTGATCTAGCATCTAACAGGAACTGGTTTTTTCAACGTACCATAGCCGCTGGCTTATCTATATTTGGTCTATTATTTTAAAGAATAAAAAACAACAATAGACTCTTCCCAGAGTCTTAAAAGCATGGCCGTTCTGGGTGGTTAGTATATTTTCTAAATTTTATTTGGCCCATAATCCTGGTTTCCAACTCGTAACTCTGGAATGACTGGTCATAATTATAAAGGACTAAACGGCCACCTATAACTTTCTCGCTTTGAGTAATTGATATGTTGTAGCAACAAAATTCAATATTCGGACCGTGAGTCACCGAATTTAGTGAACCATTTTGGAAAATTGGCGGTAAATAGAAAACGGTTTGACATTTTCATGAGATCGTAGACCATAGTTGGGGGGCTGTCAATTTCCATAAATTTTTTGCTACTTTTTGGGCTCACACACCAATTTCTGATTTATATAATTTAGATTGTTTCATACAGCTGCTTCGCACATTTTATTACCGACAAGATGTGCATCTCTTAATATAAGTAGCTTTAAACAGGCACTTAGCTGTGTAAGTAGATGGTAAATCTCTTTGTTGGTGTAAATTTAATTAAAATTATCAAGAAACCACTTCAGGTTAGTGGAGTTTGGATGTTTCCAAAAATACCCATGTTCATAGATTTTGGAACTTTTGATTTAAATTGGTGACCAATTTCGAGGCCGCCTGAATAGCCTCAGGGGTAGATTACGAAGTGGCTCAATAATATAAATCATTGTCTCTGCATTCTTGTTCTGGCGGGGGATCGGCTTTGAAATGTTAAATGAAACTAGTCCTTTCCTAATACTTTTTTGAAAGATTATATATTTCAATATAACAATGTTTGTATCAACTGCAAAAATATTGGTGATTCACGAGCACTTTCGTCTGTTACGACAGTCTGAAGTTCACTCAACTTGACAATGTCGTGACAGACGAAATCGCTCGTGAATCACCAATATTTTTGCAGTTGATACAAACATTGTTTTATTGAAATTTATATTTCATAATGACTGCGAATATCTTAAGTACCATCTCTAAGTTTTTAGAGAATTAAAATCTTCAGTTTTGGCCAAAAATGTAAGTAAAAATGTAAAAAAAACGGTCTATTGATGTGAAACGACAAGTGTTTTAGTATTTTTTGAACATTCCAATCTTACTTTACGAGTAGTCCAGAAATGATCTCCACACATGATTCCTTCTTTTTTTAAATTGGAGTAATATTTACCTAGATTTGAGAATGTAGGTATTCTCACTCAGGCACAGAGTTAGGATTTCAAAACAGTTTTAAAAGGTCACAACCTTAACTTGGAACAACTCCGCTACCGATCTCAAATAAATATCAAGATAAGATAATTTTTTTTTACCTTTTAAAAATGTATTGCAAATGTATTTAAGTTTTCAATGATCAACTCGGGGCCTCCCATGATTTTTTTTATCTTAATGTATAAATCAGAAATTTTTTCGTAGGTATGTACCTAGATGGTAGGGGTTCCCTATTATAATACCACAGTCCAAACGGTAGCAGAAAGCAAAAATTGATGGGAATGGACTCCCCCCACCAAGTCATGGTCTAAAACCTCAGGAAAATTATCAGAACTAAAATATATCAAGCCGTTTTCGATTTACGGCCAAATTTCTAATTTCTTGACCAAAATGGGTCACGGTTCGGTATCCTAAATTTTCCACTCAAAGCGAGAAAATTTTAGGGTGACGTTTAGTCCTTATTTTAGGACATTTTCTGCAAAGGTATGGCCAGCCATCCAGAGTTAGAGGTTCGAAATAAAATAAAATTTAGAAAATACTAAAAAGCCAGAATGGCCGTGCCTCTAAGGCGCNAGGACACATTTTGGATTCGAAATCTTTTGAATAGGGGTAGAATTGATAAGGGAAGAATCGCCCTCATCAATTCATTTTTGGTATTGGTAGGGCTACTGTCCACAGTAATTTGTGTGTGCGTACCTATGAGTGAGGCAGGGGATGTCTGTTTCAATATCACAGCCCAAAAAGCAGCATATAGTGAAAAAATAATAGGAATGGACCCCCCTCCCCCGTCTCCCAAAATATGGTCTATGGCCCAAGGAAAATTATCCGAGCCAAATATAACTAACCAATTAGTATTAAAATAATTATTTAGGAAATTAAAAATCAGCTCAACAAGTGTTCCTCAAAAAACATTTTTTTTTTAAGTGATAAGTAACATGCTTTTTTATACGGCCAGTGAGTATTGCCCGATCTGTGGANGTGATAAGTAACATGCTTTTTTATACGGCCAGTGAGTATTGCCCGATCTGTGGACTTCAATAAGAACATGTGTATTTGAGTTTTCTTTGCTTATAAGCAAAGATGTGTACTATATAAGATAAGAGAGTATTCGGCTGTCTGAGAGCACCCTAAGATTACGGAACTCCCATAATAACATGTGTCTTTGAGTTGTCTTTGTTTATAAGCAAAGATTTGTGCTGTGTTATAAGATAAGAGAGTATTTGGCTGTCTAAGAGCACCCTAAGATCACGGTTCATGTTTTCATTCGTCGACATTTCCGTGATCAAAAACTCTAAAACATCACTGATCGTCTTTTATACATTGATCTTTAGGAGAGTAATCAAACAAAGACATCTTTTACAGGCCAGTCTCGCTTTTAACAAACTCTGGAAAAGACGCAAAGAACACTCTGTCAACAAATAAATTTATTGTTCTATCATAAAGCGCCGTCAAGTG
>CM022875.1:5356285-5369908 GCA_012654025.1 Pachypsylla venusta
ATTTTGGTGAATAAATTAGAAATTTGGCCGCAACTCGAAAATGGCTTGACATATTTTAGTTCTGATAATTTTCCTGGGGTCGTAGATCATGATTTGGGGAGGGGGGTCCATTCCCATTAAATTTTCGTTATCTGCTTTCGTTTGGGCTGTGATATTATTTTGAATGGAAACACAGCATTAAATGCTGAGATAATCTTTTAGTAGAATATTTCCATTTTCAAATTCAAGCCCGTCGTTTGAAAAACAAGAAGAAAATCTATCTGCTCACGACAACAGCAGTCGTGAATTTGAGTCTGTCGTGATATGTGATGTCGCGAGAAAAGATTTGCGTTCAGGAATCCTTATTTGTGTAGAGAAGCTGAGAATTTGACAATGATAGTGGTCACTGAAGTCCCTGAACTTATTTGTCAATGACAACCAGAATTGGAAAAACTGATGAAGATATTATCGAGACACGTGCTCGGGGAGGAAGTAACACGTGTAGCGTTATCTATAACAGGAAACAAATTGAACATGTCCAGAATATTCAACTGACTTCTTTGGTCAGAGTTTACCAGAAAATATACATTGAAGTCACCACAGATCAATACAATTCCTTTAAAATTGACTTGATCTGAAAGAAGAAAACACATTAAGATCGCCTTAAGGTTTATATTAAAACTTTGGTTCTGATATTTTTCCTTTATCTTCAATAGATTTCGAGTAGTTTGAGATACTTACTATATAAAACTTTGGTTCTGATATTTTTTCTGTATTTTCACTAGCTTTCGAGTAGTTTGAGATACTCACTCTATAAAACTTTGTTTCTGATATTTTTCTTGTATCTTCAACAGCTTTCGAGTAGTTTGAGATACTCTATAAAACTTTGGTTCTGATATTTTTCCTTTATCTTCAATAGCTTTCGAGTAGTTTGAGATACTTACTCTATTGAAATGACTCAACCGGTATTCTGCATATCTTTTACATTTCTTTTACTATTATTTTGGTCTATTTTGTTAAATTCTTTCGATTTTATGCATTTCTTTAACAAATATTTTATTTTTAATTTGTATATTGCATGCATCTATGCGTCTTCTTTGAACCATTAATTCTTCTCTATTTCCATTCCTCTTATTTTGTTTTATTTTTCCCACATTCATCCACTATTGAACATTTATTGATTTTTTTGTTTTGTTTTGATTTTATGCATTTCTTCAACAAATATTTTATTCTTAATTTCTATCTTGCCTACATATTCTTTGAAACATTTCATTATTGGTTAATTTTTTTTTATATATCTTTTTCTTGCATTTCTGTTATTTTGCTCTATTTTTCCTTCTGTCATTTCTTCCTTTCAATAGATTTTCAGTTCTTTTTTCTAAAGTTTTTATGAATATCTTTTACATTTCTATTATACCTACGAATATCTATTTCTTCTCCTTTAAACCTTATTATTATTATTTTGTTCTATAATTAATTTCACTTTCAATAATATTTTCATTTTCCACTCTTTTTCTAATATCGTTTGGTTTTATGTATTGAAAGTCTTCTATTATTCTTTTGTTCTACATTCATTTCATCCTGTTTCAACCATTTAATTTCTCGTTCTATTTTTCTTCCATATTCTACAATCTTATCAAGTTCTAACATGAGTGCATCTAGTTTCTTCACAGTATCATCATCGATATTGCAATCTAAATTAGAAATTATATTTTGTGACAGTGTTGCTGTTAATATTTCTTTTTCGGATTTTATAAATTTCAGAAATTCTTTTTCTTCTTCATATTTGTTACGCTCATTTTTCAATTCTTCAAATTGTTTTAATAAATTTCGAATCAAATTTTTTCTTTCGTAATATTGGTTTTCAATATTTTTACCTTCTGTTATTTGCACTTTCAATAATTTTAATCTATCTCCAAGTTGAATTTCAAGTTCTTCGAATTCGGCTACCAGTTCATCTTGGATGAATTTCATTTCCTTTAAATCTTCTTTCTTTGTTTTATTTCGCTTCTCGAATTTATTTAGCTTTTTGTTGAAAAAAATCAATAAATATTTAAAAAAACATATAGATAATAGTAGATTTTGAACTTCTCCCATTAAGTCTCATTATGAAGCCCGGTTTATATTGATATCAGAGTTGGGTAAAGATCAAGTGAACGATTTTTTTTTTAAAAAAAGGGCTGCTTAGTAATAAATTTACCAAGACTTATTGAGTTCAGTAGAATAACCTCAATTCGAGTATTGAGTACGAAAGAGAAAGAACGACCAAATAATATAATCTGAATAGTCATAATAACTGGGATTTAAAATGGATTCAATCAAACGTTAATCAAAATTTAAAAGGAATATAAATCTATGATCTGCAAAAACGATAGAACGGTCCTTACTTATCTCTAATAGATCTTAGGTTCCTCTCTATTGATGGCAATATTGTAACAATAAAATTCATACGATTGGACATAGGAGCATTCTGTGCAAATGTATATCAATGTGGAGTTTGCGGTCTAACATTATTATGAAAATCTGTGGTTGAATCCCTCATGTGTGGTGGCTATTTGTTGTTGTAGTTATATCTACTACAACAATCATGCTGTGTTTGTAACTGATGAAATTTCCGATTTCCCTTTTTTTCAAAAATCTTTGAATAATCATTTTCATTTTCATACAAAATCCCTGATTTTGTGTGTTTGAGAAGAGTAGTAATCCAATACTACTCCAAAAACATCCTACCCAACATGGTGTTCATATCAACGAGGCATGACGTCGCAAATTGGTTTATATACTCATCACATTCAGCTCGAATGTAAAATTAATTAATTTTGAGTTAAATTTTAGACCTAGATATTATACGAGTATTTGCACTTCTAGAAACATATAAAAACTAGTTTCGTTCGATTAAAGTTACCGTAGTATACTGCCCACCTTTTTCTTTTCAAACTCAAAATCTTCCTTGGCAACTTCCATCAGACCTTTCAATTCTTCACATTTAGTTCTTTCAATGTCGCTTTTCTTTCTTGTTCCTTCCTTAATATTGTTTGTTATACTTTCCAATTCTTCATTTAACAATTCTATTTTATTCAAATATTTATTCGTTTCTTTTTCATTTTGTATTCGAATTTCATTGATTTCATTTTCTATCTTTTTCAAATTATCTTCAAACACATTTTTTGCATTTTCCAAGAGGTTAGTTTTTTGTTCTTGATATTGTAGAATAGATAGAAAATTTTCCTTATTGACTTCAAGCTTCTTCTGCTCATTTTTTCTCAATTGTTCATAAAAGAAGCTGACAAAATTTGTATTTTTATTGTTTTTCTTTGATGCTAATTTGTCTATAGAATCAAAATAATTCATTACTAAAATTTTAACCAAACATTGTTTTTCATATAGAATTAATTTTCTGAAGATACTTTTGTTCTAAAAATAAAATATTTTGCCCAAAATTACATTTTCTTTCAATTTAATTTCCCCCTGACACATTCCTTGGAATTGGACACACTGTAGTCATCCTATGATCCCCAAGACCAAAGTCACCCATTGGATATTTTATGAGGGTCAAAAACATTTGCACCGAAATTTTAATCAACAAATAATGAAAGCTTAAAATACCGTGAAATCATAAAAACTCTTCTGAGAGAAAAGAAAATGAAAAGAGCAATGGTTTGAAATTAATTTTGCATTTGTCATTCTAGATTGTCTGTCCCATTAGGGTTCCGGGTTCCGGTGAGGTTCGCATTAATTTTCAAGGAGTGTTTTCTCAGTCATTAACATTTCGAATTTTTGGAAACATAAAATTTTATGCCATTTCTTTTTATAATCTATTTTTTTTTATATATATATAAGGGATCTATTTTTATGTGGTCAAATACTCATAAGGACAGGGTTACCAGAATAAAATTACTATGTTAAACTGGGGGTTATATACGAAAAATGTGACGGAGAAATAGGGATCTGAAAACCAAGCTGGTTTTGTGACATACATACTTACTCACTCATCAAATTCTAAAGCACTTCCAGAAGAGCTTGACAGCTAAAATTAGGTCTTGTAGAATTATTTTTAGTCAAAATCAAAAACCCATTGCACACGTATAGCTTCTGTTTATCGAAAATACACAAATATTATATGGTTTATAGGCAGGGCTGTAAACAGAAAATCCGGGCCGGGGGGAAAAAATTACGGGCCCCTCTATCATTCTTATTCTAAAATCACCGTATGGGCAGTAATGATAGTAAAAGTAGTCAATTCAAGTAGTTGATGTGAAAAGGCGTGTACGCTTCTTTTTGGCAACACATAATTCGATTATCAGATGTTAATGTTTACGAAATATACCAATATACCAGCTGTTTTCCCGTGCTTCGATACGGTTACGAAATTTGTATTTTTGGTGGAACCGACCCCCCGAGTGAGCACCAATCCTATTTAGAAAATTCAATATTTTATTAATAAATTTTAAGCGGTGTATTATTTTGAATTTTTGGTAAAAATTTCAACTATCGGGATTAAAATATAATTTGAAGGAGGGATCTCAAAATAACTGGCACCTTTCAACTTCTTTTCGCCGTTCACGACAGCTTGAATAACTGCAAGTAGGGTTACCATCACATGAAAAATTTAAATGCAAGACATTTCTCATGAAAAAATCAGGACAATTAAAAAAACAGGTCGGGAGTTTTACATTTAGGAGTTTTACATATGTGCAATACAGTGTTTTGTAAATTGTTGTCATAAACTTACTGCTTATACAAAATCACCGACATTTGATACCATAAAACATATTTTGTGTGGCTTAGAAAAAACAGGATATTTTCCATTATTTTCAAAAGGAGGCCGGAAAAACATGCAAAAAGCATGGGCCACCGAGAGGGGGGATAACAGGTGTAATACCCCCGAGCCCGGCCTTTTGGAGGGCCCTTAAGAATTTGTTCATTTTAGTAAAAAGGACCGTAGAGGCCTGTAATTTTTTAGTCCAGGACCCGAATTTTCTATCGGTGGCCCTGGCCATTTCTAAGTGAGTTCTAAATTTCATAGAATCGATTGCCTTAATATAAAATTACAATAACTGATGTCGTCAAGATTTCAGATCTCATACTTCCACAACAACTAAAACCTTGCATGGACCTAAAGAATTTAATATGTGGTAAAAATTTCGAATTATAAGACGTCCTTTCGAGTCATAGGGAGCACAGCTGAAAATTTTCTTTCGAATTCAAGGGGCGAATGATTCCATCGAATTTTTGAGATTTTCGCTTGGGATTTCAAATTTGTGGGATTCTACTGTAATAGATTATTTTCCTGAACCCGGGCTGTTGCTGCGATGAAGTTCAAGGGCCACTTTGTTGCTTTTGTTTTATGCGACTCCTCAGAAGTCAAATGTTCATCAATATACTTTGCTCAATTTTTCTTATACTTTACTTCACATTGAGTAGAAATTTCGTACACTGAAGAATATTAAGTTTTCTATCAAATTATTCAATGAAAACGTGAAAAACTCCAGTATTGTATTATTATTACCAAATTAATTATTATTATAATCATTTCGCACACAATTTGCCTCTTTATTAAAGTGTAATAACATAATCATATAAAGGGAACATGAATACTTATTGGAAAAATATAAAATAAATAAATATTAAAGTTCAGAAATTTGAAGAAGGAAACTTTCAAACCAACATCGTTGCAGAATTTTACCCCTGTTGACGTGGCCCCAGTTATATAACAAAAGTTACATAACAAAATATATGAACAAAATTAATTAATAATAATGCAATACTGGAACAAACTTATGTTATGAACAAACTAACAAACACACATTATGTTTCTCTGACGGCTCCAAAACATCTGATTTCACTTCCTGCGCCTTTTATTTATCTAACTCCCTCCTAAAATCTTTTACCTTGAACCATTTCATCTCGATTTTCACTGCTGAGTTATCTGCTATTTTCTTATGTTTAAAACATATTCTTTCTTACTCCTCAATCAGTCTTAAGTATCTTATAGTTAGTGACTCTCTCAGTGCTTTGAGCGTTAATTTTATCTGTTTTATTCACGAGGTCGGATCCACCGCTTTGTGTTTATGGAGTCCCTCGTCCCTCTATCTGTCCAGCACATCATGCTGTGCCCTATCTCTTCCTCTGCGAGGTCTTCCATTTCTCCTCATCCATTTTTATCCGATAGTCAGGTGTCAAATGACTCCCTGATTAAGTTTCTTGAAAAAATTAACCTCTATGAAAATATTTAAATAGGGAGCATCAGCGCGAACGACCGTCTTTTTAGATGCAGTTAAAGCGCTTATCTCCGACAAAAAAAAAAAAAAAAAAAAAAAAAAAAANAAAAAAAAAAAAAAAAAAAAAAAAAAAAATCACGCCATGACATACACAGTGTGTATGTCTTACACACACACACACACAAAAATACACCAAAATGCCACCGGACACAAACTGTCACCTTAATGTCTTAATTCTGCGTAATCTAAATTGGAAGGTGATTTTACGTATTTTTATATGAATGACCCATTGTTGGAATANAAAAAAAAAAAAAAAAAAAAATAAAAAAAAAAAAAAAAAAAAAAACAAGTTTTGTGGTGTTAACAAGAAACTCTCAATTAATCAAACTGAAATTCAACTCTACTAAATAAAATAATGAATAAGGAAGGATTTTGGGATTCTTTCTTTAATATGCCAAAGAGAATTAGCTGCTATTGTTTTTGAGCAATACATTACATGAACATATTCTATCTACACTCGTATCGTATTAAGTTTATCCTTGTGGAGGCAGAACACACACTACCACTCCACCCCCACACCCTGCGCATTTGAAGAATTATGTCAAGAAGATTGCGGAAAGACAATGCTTTCTTTGAGATGTTGTTGTTGTAGAGATGTTCCCATTTCACAAAACATGTGCCACACGTACATTGGTGAACTTAACACCCTCCATCTAACACCTCACACTTGAGCGATGTTCTCATTTTTTAACCCATGTGCTATATTGGTAAATCTAACAGCCCAATATTGTGTTTTTTAAAAATGATTTTTATCTTTTTAGCGGTTTGTTGTAGAAACGTAATATTTTTTAATATGTTATGGCTGGTGTAAAGGGTTTTTCCATATTGGGCCCCTGGGCCGGGGTCCCAGGGGGCCCAATATTTTATTTTTTGAAAATTTGATTAAGATATTTTTTTCTATAATAAATTAAAACACCAACGTGAAAACCTGATCATCTTGATCCACTAGTTTATAAAGAAGTATTAGGGTGTTGTATTGTCGAATGGCAGGATTAGATTATATAGAAAATAGACAGGCGCCCGATCTGAAATTGACCGGATTGTCTATTGTGTAATGATATTGAGTTCAGCAAATAGCAATTAACTATATACTCAATACTAACGATGCCATCCATTTTCTTGAACCCATATCATCGGCTGACCACTAAAACCATATTTTAACAAGATATTCTATCGCAGATGATACAAAGCTCGCTAAGTTATTACTATCTTTTGTTCTTTTTAATTGGACAGCAGTCTGCTCTAACAATAGACAATCTCAATATAAGTTAATTAAAAACTAACGTGTTGTCAGGTCTGGTGATATATTGGTGCTGCCAAGCTGTCGTTTTCTGGTGTCGAGACATTACTCTGATGATGTGCAAGGAAGGGGAGGTCGAATTGAGAAAAGCACAAGATTTTATACTGAGGGCAACACAAGTTCGCGCGTGAAAAAACTTTCGTCGCAAGTTGTTTATTATTATTTTTATTTTTATAATTTTTGCGCATTACTGGATGCTGATACTCATCGACCGAAAGAAGTCTGCCCCATAATTGAACAGCTGTCAATATTGGGCTCAAATTCCCGAGGGTCATTTTTTGTTACCGAAATTTTGTTTTATTATTTTCAATAAGGAACCTTTGGAAAAAAATAACACCTCTCAAAATTTGTTATTTTAGGTTTCAAAAGGTATATGGAGAATTCAAAAATCGAGTAAAAAAATCGTTTGACCGCCGCGCCGTACGTCGGGATTGGGCATCTTTGCCACTTAGCGTTGACTAATTTGGATGAAATGTGGTCATTTTTTCCTCGTTTGACCGAGATTGGTAACCATTGCATTGGATTAAATATATAGGGGCAACTTGAGAATCAATATAAATAAACATTATCAGATAGCCAGGGGCCCTCACCTCGCCCAGTCGCCACTACCATAAATTATTTCAGCAAAAAAAACTTGGCGGTTTACCAAACCTAACTACCCCCTCGTTTATATATGAGAGAAAAAATGTGCTCTTAATTAGTTGCCTTAATCCTGCTACGTGGAGATTTCAGAATTTTGTTCAATACTTAAATGATATCAAAATGAGAAATTGTATCCTTTCTCATTTTGGGTTGGTGGTGAAGTGATAAGAAGTTCTGAATGGGTTCCGGTTGGGTTCCAGTATTACTAGGACTACGAACCCAGGTACGTAGAATCCAAAAATTGAAGAAGAACATAATCCCTCTGTTCCTCGTCCCCGCACTCTGTACACTGATTGTGTTAAGGTTACAGGTACCACGTATCGTCAACCGAGTTTTATTAAATTTTGTATGTAGGTCCCATTGCGGGTCTGACGGTCTAATAGTGCGCGGAATTTTTCGTGATCGTCAGTCACATTTATATTAGGTCCCTGGTAAAATTTTAGTATCATCGTGTCTTGATGGACGAGACAAAACAGCTCCAGATAAGCCGCAGTCTACTGCTAATAAAGTTTTTTCAATGTCATCATAATTCTATTCCTGGAGGCTGATAATTGATTGGTAAATTTACATTCATGGCATATATTGTTTCCATTATTAAATCCCCTACCAAGGGCGTAATTTCTTCCAGTCCATTTGTAACTTGATTTTCTATGGGCACTAATGGATCAACATGATCAGGTGTTCACGTTAGTGTTGTAGTCATTCAGAAAAAAACATATCTTAATCAAATTTAAAAAAATAATTTTCAAAAAACAAAATATTTAGCCCCTTGAGCCCCCCAAATCGAAAGGCACTTAATACCAGCCATAACATATCAACATTTTACGTTTCTACAACAAACCGCTAAAAAGATAAAAATCGATTTCATAAAACACAATATTGGGCCCACCGGAGCCCCCAAAAACTATGCACCAAATTTCCTTCATATCCTAAACATGTATACCAAATAACGTCAAATTCGGATAAAAATTGTTGCTTGTATCGCGAAACAAACATATATAAACACATACAAGTGCATTTCGGGATGTATGCATACTTGAGATTGTGAAAAGTTACTTGAGGGTGACATCCTCACGGTCCGAGTCCACCTGAGCTAATGGTGTAAATTAACGCAGAAAGCAACTCTGTAATATCATTATGTTTGTAACTCTTGTGTTACTAGGGGCCTATGTCAATTATCAGCCTCCAAGGACAAATGTATGATGACAATTAAAAACTTTAGCAGTAAACTACAACGCATCTGGAGCTAATGTCTGATACATCTGTCTTTCATCGCACACGATGATGCCACTATTGAATGAATTAATAATAAAGTCGCCAATATTTGGCAACGAACGCAATGCCGTTTTTGTAAATATCACCACAATATTAAAATTAATCTAACATCATTAATTTCCAAAAAAAAACCTTCTCCCTTAAATGCCTCACACCCTTCATCGAGTGCTACAAAAGGTCATTAGGATATAATATACAATAATTAGCCATAACACACATCTAACCCTTCCTAAACAAATTAATTACCAGCAAAGTCCAAATTCCTCCGCACAAATTACCCGGCCAAGTTCAACCCACCCACTAAATTTGCGTAATGACTTAATGTATATCCAAAAGTAAATAACAAAATATAATTCACGACATAAAATTTCCGCTTTCGAAAGCCTGCAAAACAACGTCAGTATAATAAAATGATAAATTAAATTACGCGCGGTATACAGGATGAGTCATTTTAATTAATAAGTTGCGTTTTCCCGAACGGTTCAGGACTTGAGCGCAAATGACCCAAAAAACAGGAAAAGGTTCCCCCTAAGCGATTTGTCCCATTTTTTGTCTCTGGTTTGTCTCATTTTTATCCCAATAGCGCACTGCAATGTCACTGTAGTTTTCTCAAAGTTCGCGTTCAAGATTATTTTAAGGTCAACTTTTTTTTTTTAAAAAAAAAATTAGAAGCCATGTATTTTTTTATTCCGCTATTGACAAATGTATAGGATTCCATTTTTTTATATACAGGGTGAGCCAAAAGTCACCATGGGGTTTTAAAAATTTGATAACTTTTTCGTTTATATATATTTTTTTTTCCAAATTTATAAAATATACAAAATGTTCACTAATTATGAAAAATAATGTCACTTAAATGACCTCCGTTTTCAGCTTCGAAATGATGAGCTCGTTTTAAAATTTTCCATAACATCTTTCAAAATTTGTGGCTCTAGCGTTCAAATTTCTGCAACAATGTTGGCCTTGAGTTCAAGGATTGTCTCCGGCTTGTTCACATATACTCGCTCCTTCAAATAACCCCAAAGAAAATAGTCGGGTGCTGACAAATCTGTCGAACGCGCTGGCCAATTAATTTCTGGAATTTATTCGCTCTTTAAAAATTTGCCTTAAAAGATAATTGTTGATAATTGATCGCTGATTTAATTAGTAAAATTCTATTATTCTGGTTCTTTGTTCAGTTGTGAATTTCTTCCATTATTTATTCGCCAGGTGTTAATTATATAATTTGAAAAAAATATAATAACAAAAATATACCTATAAATGAAAAAGTTATTAAATTTTTAAACCCCATGGTGACTTCTGGCCCACCGCGTATAAAAATGTTGAACGCGCACTCTGAGAGAGATTTCAAGGTCACCATAATATTTACCCCAAAAGTCCATCGTGCAAAAATAAAATTTAGAATATATAGTTTATAAATTTTTTCAAAAAATGTTAGAGCTTACCGAAAATATTTTGGTGGGAGCTATAATGCTATGCGTTCCAGGTCGTTCCGGGACTTCATCGTGGGGACGATAAGCACATACAGAGGTGAACTCCCCCAAAAATCGCCTTTGTCCTATAAGAATCTTAGCGATGCACGGTAAAGGTCTTGTTCAGAACAGATATTTTCTTCCTCTCTCCTGTTCATTTATTAATGTTCAAAAGACTAGAGAAGACATAGCCAGGAAGAAAACAGAAGAAGCAGACATTTTGACTTTTGCATGCAACTTTATGACATGTGAGATGTCACAAGTTTTCTGTTTTGTTTTTAGATAAAAATTCTCACTAAATTAAATTTTAATATTTTTCTTTCAAGTTTTGATTTTCATAGGGTTCCCGTATTTTTCCGTTATGTTATATTATGGGATAGAATTATAAATACAAATACCTACCGAAAAAGCTCTCAACATTTTAATTTTTTAATCAAAGTTTTGTTCTTTGATTTATTCGCATTCTTCTTTTTTTTTGAAAGGTGAATAAGTGTATATGTCAAGAAAAAGTGTATATGTGTATAAAACGTTTTCTGTTTAAATAAATTGACTTTGATAACTGGGAAGTTTGACTTATTACCTCGTTTCCCTGTTAACATCATTTTTTAAAAAATTGTACACCAAAAATGCTTTTGGACAACCCTATGGTTGCTCAACTATTTCTGTCGTGGACAAAAACGAAAGCAATATTGATATTATTCCAACGGTACCTATATCACTTTTTCCGATATCTTTTATAAGATAGGCATCTGGAGAAAGTTTAAAATGAAAACCGTTCTACAGGGTGTAACGAAATTAAACTTTACACCCCTCCAGCGCCTGATTATTTTTATGAAAAAATGAGAAGGAAAGTTTTTCCTTATTTTATTTGAACAAAAAACATTTGCATCATTCCATTTAAATTTCTTGAGAAATCGACACCGTTTGTAAATAAAAGTCACTTCCGGAGTTCGAACCTGGATCTTACCATGACCTTCCGATTGGCCATGAGCCTTTTCCTATACCTATAGGTTTTCAAGATTCAAAAATTTCAAACCTATCAAAAATTAAATGAGAAGCAATAAGATCAGTAAGTATGTGAACACCCTAATCCACTTCGGATCAAAAACCTAAAGATAGGTACAACAAAGAGAATGAAGAGACCTTACAATTAGGACGCGCGTTATCCTTGATTTTCAAAAAAAAAAAAAAACACGCGGGACAGCATTATGCGGCCTCAAATTTTGATCAGTATATTACGGTGTGCTCAATTTTCCTAGCTGTTTGCCTGTGCTTCGATACGGTTAATATGAAACCGTAGGCTTCTCAATTTTTATTTTTTGATGGAACCAACACCCCAGAGTGAGCACCGCGTCTATTTAGAAAATTCAATATTTTACTCAAAGATATTACTTTCTATACTGCGGAGCAACTTTGTATTAAATTTCAGTTTTCTCAGTCACCCCGATTTGTTACTTCTCATGGTGGCACCGACCCCCCAGGGTGAGCTCGGCTCCTCTTTGAAAAATTCAATATTTTGCTCTAGTATATTACTGCGGAACACCTTTGTATCGAATTTCAGCTTTCTTGCTCATCTCGAAGTGGTACTTCTCAATTCCGATTTTTTGGTGGTGAAAACCGCCCATAATTTCAATTTTTATATTTTTATGGGGTCCGTATATACTATTTTTTGGGGGGAGGTTCATTCTGGGTCTTTTTTGGTTATCTCCTTTGGTTTGGCCAGAAGAAAAGACCCGCTAAAAAGCGTCATTTTTTAAGGTAACTTGTTTCCACTTGAACTTTCGATTCTTAGCAAGCACCTGCATAATAAAATGAATCTTTGTACCAAATTTTAAGTTACTAGGTTTAGCCATCGTGGTACATTGATAATCAGTCAGTGAATCAGTATACCAACTGGGCTTTCCGTTTTATAAGTATAGACATTCAGATCTCTAGAAGTCGCGGTGATAATTCTATACAATAGCTTTAAATTAGAAGCCTTGCAACCAGGTTGTAAATAATGACAAAATCAGAAAATGATGCTGCATAGCTCTTTTGCTAAATATCAATTTTGGCAATTGTAACTTAAATAAATAATTGAATTAAAAAGAAAATATTAATATTGAATGGATTAATTATCTATTTTGAACTGAAATTGTTCAATGTGACCTCTATTTTAGGACAAACATATTATAAGTCGCTGTCCTATTAATTAAATACCATTTTCAATGTATGGATTTGCCTCCGTGTTGATGTAATTTCAGTTTACTTCCGGGGAGAAATTAAGGGTAGGATAAACATTTTCAAATGACATGAGGAAAACCGAAATTTAAGTAGGACTTTCTGTATACAAAGATCATCATTAAGCTAACAGTTAAACAACTGCTTTTCAGTAGTTCTCCATTTCAGTTAGACTAATGACGAGGATTCACTTACTTTTTCACTTCCGACTCGAGT
Source organism: Pachypsylla venusta (assembly GCA_012654025.1). NCBI lineage: Eukaryota > Metazoa > Arthropoda > Insecta > Hemiptera > Aphalaridae > Pachypsylla > Pachypsylla venusta. The sequence continues at coordinate 5,369,671 of CM022875.1, forward strand.
TTCGTCTACTTCATAGACATTTTCAAGGAAACTGACTATTTGGTGTTGTTGTTATTGTTGGGTGTCAGTTGGCAACTCAGGACCCACGTGATCAATCAGCTGATTTCTCTCATACACAAAGTTTGGAACAGTGTCGACGATCACGTTGATGCATTTACCTTTACTCATTGACGAATGGATGTATATTTGTTCATAGAGTAGGATTTCCATTTGACGATTACCTCGGTGGAGCAGTGAC
>CM022875.1:5387400-5401247 GCA_012654025.1 Pachypsylla venusta
CAAAGAAAAACGGGACGTCGATAAATCGTGAAGTGCTGATGGGGACGGAATGATGCAAGCTTTTATCGTTTCTTTCCGTTCTCAACAATCTCTCTTGGGTCTACCAAGGCGTCTATTGCGCCTATAATGAATAGTTCTTTGACGGTGCACGCAGTCTGAAATTTCTTCCTATTTTTTCATTTCATTTATTTACTTTCCTAGTTCACTCTGCTCCTTCTCCTCTCTGACAATGGCAAGTCTATTATTAAGACCTCTAATAAGTCTCCTCCAGTTCTCCCCTCTCTCCTCAAGCCTCCACTTTGACTCCTTGCCTCATAATCTCATAGATATAACACAACACAATTCTTGTCTAGGATTTTCCATTTCATAACAATGTCTATATACCTATCCACCAGTGGCGTACAGGCGCACATAAGGGAGGGATAAATATATTATTCTAGATTAAACAATGTCTATACCTATCCACAAGTGGCGCACAGGCGCACACAAGGGAGGGATAAATGTTATTCTAGTTTAAAAAATGTCTATATACCTATCCACCAGTGGCGTACAGGCGCACACAAGGGAGGGATCAATGTTATTTTAGTTTAAACAATGTCTATATACCTATCCACCAGTGGCGCACACAAGGGAGGGATAAATGTTATCCTAGTTTAAACAATGTCTATATACCTATCCACCAGTGGCGCACAGGCGCACACAAGGGAGGGATAAATGTTATCCTAGTTTAACAATGTCTATATACCTATCCACCAGTGGCGCACATGCGCACACAAGGGAGGGATAAATGTTATCCTAGTTTAAACAATGTCTATATACCTATCCACCAGTGGCGCACAGGCGCACACAAGGGAGGGATAAATGTTATCCTAGTTCACATGTGATCGAACTCGTTAGCTTTTGAATGGTTTGCAGGACAGAACCTAGAACAGGGTTTTAAAGGTTCAATTCCCCCTCCCCCAAGCCACAATTTTCCTCCGATTTTGACGAAATTTGGTATAAATGTTTAGGACATGAAGGATATTTGCCGTATAGTTTTGGGGTGCCCCGGCCCCCCGGTAGCCCAATATTGTATTTTTTAAAGAATTTATCTTTTAGCGGTTTGTTGTTAAAACGTAAAATTTTGATATGTTGTTAGTAGTGTTAAAGGCCTTTGAACTTTGAAAAAATTGGGGGCCCTGGCCTCCCCCGGGCGGACCGAGGGACCCAATATTTTGTTTTTTGAAAATGATTTTTTAAAATTTGATTAAGATATTTTTTTTTTATCTTGATCCACTAGTTGATTTTAAAACTAGAGAACTTTTTTTCCACTATTTTTGTTTACACTTTAGTTTAAATCAAAATCATTTAGTCGAGGTTTAAAAACTAATCCTTTTAACATCCCTTCACTAGCTTTTCACTCATTTTTGCGGTCACGATTTTTTGTGTCGTTTGGCATATACACTAAAATTATAGTTCTTAATTAACAATTTACTGTACACAAAAAAGGAGCGTCTATTTTTGGGAAATCGCCACTAAAAAAGTTGTGATCGCAAAAATTTCGTGAAGTGATCCAGTGGCATGTATGTAATGAAATGCAGATATTCCCACATATTTGCCAATCGTCACGACAAAAAATCGTCTTGTATAAGAATAATGATACATTTTGAACGTTATTCCAAGTGGGAACACAACCGTGTGTGACGATTCCTTTGTGGTGGACGACAATAAAATCGTTGCTACAAAAATCGTATTGTGGGAACGAGGTGTTTGAGGAATTGAACTAAGGTAGCCTCGCCTTTAACTTCAACCTTTCCCAATTCTATTTGAGGTCGGCGTTGAATGCCTACCATTCCACAAACTTCTGTTCAGTACCTACTTTCTTAAGGTGTATCGTTTCATGGAATGGTAGCTTTTCGCTGATGATTTCTCATCATTGGTTTGAAGAAGAGTTTTTAAAAGGCTGGATAGTCTGGATACCCTTCCTAACACTAAACCTTCTATATTTACACGGGCTTAGGACCGTCACCTAATGAAGCTGGCTTGCTTCCCTCGGTGACTACATTAAATCAAAGCTACCTATGCAGAAATTATAAAAATCGCAATTTGAGTGTCATACTTTTGGTATTCATATTTTCAATAATGAGCCTTTGGAATCATATTTTAAGTCATTTTTACTTTTCCAAGTAATTTTTAGGCATTGAAATAATAAGCCCATGTGCTAATTTTGTGTCACGGCTTTCTAGCCTCTTTTTCTTTTACAGCATCATTTCCAAATTCTTCTCTGAACGCTTCTATCTCTAGTTTCTATCCCTTCTCTTCATGTTCTCTTCAACCTTGTCTTTCCAACTTAGTTTGGTCTACCTCCTTTTCTTCTTCCCTCTATTCCCAAATTCTCCACTTTCTTCCTAATTTAATTTCATCTCTTCTCTCTATATGTCCAAACCATCTCGATTTTGGATTTTATTCCCCAATGGTGCCCATTTTCAATGGAAATTCACTAATCTTCTCATTTCTCACTCTATCCTGTCTTGTATATTCACACATCCTACACAACAGTTTCATTTCACTGTTCCACTTATCTTCTCATTTCTCACTTTATCCTTTCTTGTATATCCACACATCCTACATAACAGTCTCATTTCACCGTTCCACTAATCTTCCCATGTCTCACTCTGTCCTTTCTTGTATATCCACACATCCTACACAACAGTCTCATTTCACTGTTCCACTAATGTTTTCATTTCTCACTCTATCCTGTCTTCTATATGCACACATCCTACACAAAAGTCTCATTTCACTGTTCCACTAATCTTCCCATTTCTCACTTTATCCTTTTATATCCACACATCCTACACAACAGTCTCATTTCAGCTACCTCCAAGTGTCCACGACTTTCTAACTATTTTTTTCCTATTTTTATCTGATTTCAGCTCATCTTAAGAAACAGTTGGAAGAATATATGGAAAGGTTTACCAAAGTAAAAATAATTAGGGCTTCCAAAAGAGAAGGTTTAATCAGGGCCAGGCTTATGGGTGCAAGGCATGCCGCCGGCCCTGTATTAACTTATTTAGACTCACATTGTGAATGCGCAGAAGGTAAGCCCATTTGTTTTGCATCCTTTAATTTGTTTGTGGGATATGTAGGGTTATAGAATATTTTGGAAATCATTAAAATTGAAAAATAGCGAGATAAAAAATACATTTTTCGAAAGATTACTTACGGGAATTTTTTTTCTGGAGGAGTCTCGAATGTTGTGAGATTTTTCCTTATGTATAAAGTCCCTTTTATAAAGCTCTACCAAATAATAAATCCAAAAGGGTTGGCCATATCCTAAAAAAGCAAAGACTAATTTCCTTTTAAGGATATGATTGTAGCCAATCTCCGTAGCCGAGATGTTAAGACCATTGACCCTTGGTCCGGAGGTTGTTGGTTTGAATCCTGTCCCGGACCGAAGTTTTTCTGGAATTTTCTTGTTTCCAGAATGGCATGGCTGTAAAGGGAGTGCAAAATTGGTTCCGGGACATAACTTTTATTTTTTATTTTTTTAAAAAAAAGGATTTGACTTATTATATGTCGAGTGTCGATGTCGAGTTTACAAAAAGATTCGTGGTTCGGTATGAAAGTGACATTCAAATATCAAGTCTCCAGCACTTAGTGTTCTTAAGAGATCTTGTTCATGGACAGATACACGCACGACCAATGGCTGACGAGATTTGGGTTCTGGGGACCCCAAAGCCTGTTTTGATATAGAAATTCGACATCGAACATTTCAGCACATAGTTTTCATAAAATTTATATAGCTTTCTAGTCTACAAATAACCTTTAAATTTCAGCTATTTATATTTTATCGTTCGTAACATGTTTAATGGTGTCCAATTCATTCTAATGACCTGTAGGTAATATGTGAACCGGTTGATCGATAAGAATGACGGACATTTTTGTTTTGAACATGTTCCTCATACTCTAAATACATGTTTCGTCTGCTTAACAAAACATTTATGTTCGGACAACGTATAGCATTATTGCATCAGAAATGTCTGATGTTGCGTTATAGCAACACCTGGTTTTTAGATGCCGTTGTAGTGGTAAGGCGCTCTGACTGGAAAACAGTAGGACATATATTAGGTGCAATCACTAGCGCATCCAAGGAAGGTTTTCCTCATGAATTTGAGATATTTACCTTTAGTAATTTTCTGTGGCCATCACGGAAAGTAATGGGTGATTCCTAGAGAAAAATGTTTCGTCATTCTTTTCGGTTTCCCGAAAAACAAAACAGGTTTCTTATATTCTCTTCAGACAAATTGTAAAATGTTCATTTAGGTATGAACTCAAGAAATAATGTTTGCCATATAGGGATTATAGAGTCGACTCTTTGAAGTGTCGACTCATTTCAAAAAGATGATTCGACTCGTGAATGAGTCGAGTCATGACTCGACTCGTGGATGACTAGCCCATCCCTAGTGTACATAGCTTAATAATCTATAATATTTTGTCTTCAGAGTGAGTTTGTAAGAAACCTGTCGATCCTCTTATCAATATTTTTCAAAGATTTGCCATTGATCAGCCATTTATCAGAAGACAATACCAGTTCCCCCAATAATTCATCCCTTTAACTGACTCCTTTAAATTTCTCTGTAATGAAACGCTTCAACCGAGAATAACCGAAGAAGACGATGGTTTAATTATCCTATCATAGAATTGGATTGCTCAATACCTAATATACAGTGTGTCCCAGGAGGACCGATCCCCCTCCTCTCATTGTAGATAATTGGGATGAACTGAATTCAATAATTGTATTGATTTTTTTTCTTTTTCCTGCCCTGCTGTAAAAAAACGAGAAGCCAAAATGTTTCTTGGTTTCGGTCTCTTTCCATTACAAACTTTCTAGTTCAAACTAAATTACAAACTGACTTCAGAATGATTTTGAAAATGTGAAACAGATTGTCAGACTCGTAAATGCCCGTTTTCCAAACATTCTAATTTTACCCTTCTCAATAAAAATGGGATTTGACTTTGTCAGTTCTACGGCACTGATGAAAATAAAAATGTTGACTTTTAATGATTTTGACGATGTAAAACAGAATAAGTAAACTTCGACGGCAAAGCTCAAACCCAGTGCTGTTATACAGGGTGTAACAAAATTAAACTTTGGACCCAGTTTCTGTCCCTTTGGGGGCGCCCTCGTGATGCTGGCTATTTTTCCGGCCCAGAGTATTTTTTTTTCGTGACGATTCCAAAAGTTCATTATTGAAAATTATAAAGCATATATGAATGTGCCACACACGAAAATCGTTATATTACCAATTATATGATTTCTAAAACCGCTTGTCGCTGTATACTTTCTTTCTCAGCACTTCCAGGTTTGTCCATACTTATCTTATGTACTGTTTAACATCGATTTTGGCTTTTGCTCTGCTCGATTCCAATGGAATCAGATTTGCCGTCCCCCCCACCCTCAACATTCTTTCATATCAAAATGTTTGGTTTTAGATTTTTCTCGATTTCCATCTTGTTATTTTAAGCCTTCTCAGTTCAGAGTTGTTTCTGATATCATGTTTATTCCGATCTTCAAAACTGGATATTTATTGGTTAATTAGGCTCACGAGACATAAAGTTTTCTATTTCAGAGTATGGGTCTTTGATTTCCAATCTCGTTTCATGACAAGGGTTCTTTATATTGTTCAATGATATGTATGTACTTTTATTGTGATTTATATTTTCAATAAGTCCTCCTGGTCTAGTAGTATCATGGTGCCATTGCAATTGGGACCCGGACTCCAATTATCGGCGTGGTCCGAAAATGTTCGAAACTGAGCTTGTGATTTTGGTGTGCACTTAGCCTCGTTAGGACGATTAAGTAACTATACTGTTATTCAGTAGAGACCAGTGGAGATATTACCAGAGTAAAAAGATTTGCTAGAACATTGAAGAGGTTATTAGTATATGTACTTGCGATTGAGTAGCTACTTTCAGAATACCAGATAAACAGGCGTCATTCACCTCCTATAATTGTTGGAATCCTATCTCAGCCTCATGGGCTTTTTGTGTCTCTAGGTTTCTCTAGCTAAGCTCCAACCTCTCAGAGAGTTTAAGCAGTCTTCATACCAGATTGTTTTGACGAAAAATGCTGTGACACACACAAATATTGTGAAGAGGACTTATGAGAAGAAACTCTCCATTTACATACGCGCTAGAGACTTGAAATTTGGTATGCATGCGAATATTTGGGTTCTAATTGTTCCCTGAAACTTTTGGGTGCAACCAAATTTCTAGGACATGCAATTCTATCGATCCAATGTTTTGACGTTACAAACAAAGTTACAATTTGTTGTCTTGATGCATCATTATTTTCTATTTTTTTTTTTTTGTTTTTTTTTTTTTTTTTTTTTTNTTAAACCCCCCCATCCCTATTTTCCCTATACCCCACCCCCATTCCAACTAGACTTACACAATTTTCTCTCTTTTATATTTCGAAAACTTTGCAATTTTTTTTCCCAATTATTATTTTCTGGGGTTGATTTTTTGCTTATTGAAAAAAAGTTCGTTTCCTGTAATAGAAGACAAAACTGAGGGGTACAGAGAGAGGGGGGGGGTTAAGAATTTTGAAATATTTCTGAGGACTCATCAATGACTTATATTTTATAATAGGGTGTCCAAATGAAAACTAATGTTTGATAGTGATGTGTGTTGAGTGATTTGAAAATTATAAACACTAGGCTTGTTTTGGGTTGTTGTTTTTCTATGTGACACATGGGTTTATTAAACAGTAATGTATGAAAAAATTAACCCCAAGGAATCCAAAAATTTAATAATTTTTTTAGTATATATGAAAACTTATTTATGTGACTCACATTGACGAAAATTGCTAGCGGACATATGAGACCACATACTAAATTTCAAGTCTTTAGAACTTTTCCTTCTGATAGGATTAATGCTAAAAGTGCCTATCACGGCGGACAATTTTTTTTTTTTTACTCCTATTTTTGGATTCTTCGTACTTTCAAATAAAAAATATAAAAAAAATGGAGGGGGGGCGTATATATTTCGTGATGATACCCCACAAAATACGTAGAATCCAAAATTCCAATAAAAGCAAATCCGTTTCTCCGCTGCGCCGCGCCCCATACCCTGTCCATCATCCGCCGTGAAGGTCACTTTTGCCACTTAGCGTTGACCTCTTTTGATTAAATTTGCTAATGCTGGGTGAGGTCAATGTGTGTAGCTGGTTTCTAATTTTCCAGCAAGTGGAGCGTAAAAACATCATCTTTAATGACCAGTAGATATTAAAGTGACGTTAAGTAAAAAAAAAAAAAAAAACAGTGTGCCAGCGTCATTGGCACGTCGAATATACCAGTTCTCTTCCGATCACTGAAGTTAAGCAACGTCTAGCGAGGTTGTACCATGTGGGTGTCCATCACGTGGGTTCGCGCCCTCGTGTTTCGTAATGCTGGATATTCCTGGCCCAACCCAGGTTGAGGTCATATGATAGGGCTTCATATTGTTCTTGTGCAGGTAGAAGGTTCATCTTTTTCTTTGTTTACAATTTTCAATTGTGTACAGGTAGAACTTTCGTCTTTTTCTTTTTTACACCCTTCAATCTGATATTTTCTATCAGAAATTACAAAAAACAAATAATTTAAATATGTTAAGGAGAATTCGGGGGAGTAGGGGGAAGGAGCCTTTGCAAATGACAAGTTTGCGTGAAGGAATTTTTGAATGAAATTTCCGCTTCCATTAAACTTGTCACATTTTTTCCCATTTTTTTTTCTTCTTTTGATACTATGATGTGAACGTATGAAAGTAGAAATAATTTACTTTCCACTCGCGGCATTTCACCTTTGGTTAACATTTCCGTGACATCGTCTCTTGTCCTTTCACTTGTCGTGACGTCAAAACCTTTGTTTGGGGATTCTATTCATTAAGCAGTAATTAACCTACCGCGTGGAGGAATCAGAGGGGCAATTTAGTTTTGCTTCCAGCTAACGATCATACCACGTTGAATACACCAGTTCCCGTCAGATCACTGAAGTTAAGCAACGTCCGGGCATGGTCAGTACTTGGATGGGTGACCGCTTGGGAACACCACGTATCGTTGGCTTTTTCCGGCCCAACNATTCATCAGTCTGGTCGAGTCTAAAAGTCAACTTCCATCTTTAGACTCGACTAGACGGATGATGAATCGAATGATTTGAAACTAGCTTCTTCATAAATAATTATAAATAGTGTTTTTAGTGTTTCGTTTTAAAGTTAATATTTTTTAACACTTATAATTAACATGTTATTCGAATATTTAGATATCTTCATGTCTAATCAGTGCTTCTGGCACGTGGAATATATCAATTATTCTTAAGATCAAAGCAACCCTTTGAAATACTGGGCACAACAAATCTAAACAAAGGCCACAGTGATAATTGCAATCAGTCTCAATAGAGATCGGATGCAACCGGTATAATATTATTAATAGGATTAAGGTAGTTAAGCAACGTCCATTGAAATTCAATTTGATGGGCGACCATGTAGGTTTGTAGGTTCGATGACTTGTGATGCTGTGAGGCTTTTTCCGGCTGGGTGAAGTAGGGGGTAAAACCCCCGTGTTGAAAAAAAAATCTCCATGGCTGGTGCACTATCGTAGCACGAGATATTTCCAAATTGAAAAGAAACCGTTTCCAAAATGCCCGCCCGCTATTTGTTATCCAACTGCGCTCTTCCTAAGCGCAGTCATATTCTGGAAGTGACTACAAGCTTACGCTAGTACGCGTGACTTTAAGCTACAAATCCAACTTCATCAGGATTTGAAGCTTGAAACGTGTTGTCGCTCATAGTAGGGTAGTGGCGCGGAGTCGTTTCCAAAGGACGACTGGGGCAATCTATGACGGAGGAGGAAATTGTTTGGTAAAATGAGCACTCACGTTAGGTTTTTTTTTTTTAAAAAAAAAAAAAAAAAAATTATACCTACTGCGTAACCGCTATCGCTTTACTTCAGAGTACCCCCTTTAAAGTATGCCATTGGGGAAACAAAAATTTTCGATCCGAGAAGAGATTCAAACCCACAACCTCCTCACTAAGAGTCAATAGTCTTTACGTCCAACATAAGATACCGCGTAACCGCTATCGCTTTACTTCAGAGTACCCCCTTTAAAGTATGCCATTGGGGAAACAAAAATTTTTGCTTCAAGAGGGGATTCAAACCCACAACCTCCGGACTTCAATCAATCAATGGTCTTAACGTCTAACTTAGAACTAAATATATACCCGACCCTGTTGTTTTCATTTTCTTTTTAATATTTTTTGTTCCCCAAATCTTTTAGTTTCAAAGTTCATTGAATATTCATGGCGAAACTTTCTTCTGTTCTTTGTTTATCTATTCGAAAAGTTCACTGTTCGACAGTATTAGGATTATCTCTGTAATCAGTAATCTATATGCCGGTATACATTTCATATCATGAGTCACTCAATCATTTTCAGCTCCGGGTTATATCACACTAGATCTTGCTTCGCTACGGTTACGTAATTTGGATTTTTGGTGGAACTGACCACCAGAGTGAGCACCGCTTCTATTTACAAAATTCAATATTTTACTCAAGGATATTAATTTTTGCACTGTGGAACACCTTTGTTCCGAAGTTAAGCTTTCTCGCTCATCGCGAAGTTGTACTTCCTAATTATAGGTTTTTGGTGGAACCGACCACCAGAGTGAGCACCGCTCCTATTTAAAAAATTCAATATTTTATGCAAGGATATGACTTTTTGTACTGCGGAACATCTTTGTTTGGAAGTTAAGCTTTCTCGTTCATCCCGAAGTGGTACTTCTCAATTTCGATTTTTTGGTGATGAAAACCATCCAAATATCGGGGAGAAACCGATAAATTTCAAATTTAATATTTTTTATAGGGTCCTTATATACTATTTTGGGGAGCCCATTCTCGGTCATATTTTGTTATCTCCTTTAAGATTGACCAGAAAAGAATTACAAATAGACCCGCTAAAAAGCGTCATTTATGACGGTAACTTGCTCCCACTAAAACTTTCCATTTTTTCCTTTCTTATTATGCAGCTACGTACTAAAAGGGATCTGTGTTAGTGATGGACAAAAAACCGGCAGATGCGGTGATCACCGCGGTGAATCACCGCACGAACGACAAAAACCGCACCGCACTTGCGGTGCGCGGTTTTTACATTTCGAAAATTTCACGGCACCGCGCACCGCACTACAAGGTATACACAAAATACAGTATAAGTTGAAGGTATATAAATCTCATCTGGCCTCTAATTATGTACCGAATCTTTTTGTGCAATCGAATACACCCTTGGCTGTTTTTGATGCGGTTTTCAGTATTGCTGTCTGAAAAGTTAATGGTAAGAGCTAGATATTTGAAATTTGGTATGTATGTCATATTTGGGGTCTTAGTAAGCTTTGAAGCTTTTTGGGTGCAATCAAATATACAGCCGTCGGTTTGTACCGCTTTTTAGCGGTTTTCATTAATCCTGTCTGAAATGAGCATGGTAAGAGCCAGAGACTTGGAATTTCGTATGTATTTCATATTTGGGGTATCAATAATCAAAATTTTTGGTGCAATCAAAAATACCGCTGGCGGTTTTTACCGCTTTTAGCGGTTTTCATTAATCCTGTCTGATAAGAGCTTTTGTTTTTTGTTTAAAAGTTCCACGGGCTTCGCTGGAAGTTACTCCGCCCCTGACCAAACCACACCACTAGAAGTTGTGTGAAAGCCATAATAAATAACTGTGGAAAACATATAATTCACGTTGGTATATAAATAATAATAAGTACTCCTTAACTTATCTTGGCCTTTTTATATAATTTAAACCAAAAGTTTTTTTTAAGTACCTACCTACCATTGCTTTTTTGGCACTGAATTTATGAACTTTGAGGTTGCTGAAAAACTTTTTTTATATTTTAATGAAGAAGGTTTGATGGGTACTCTTTTAAGATGAGGGAAGACTTCAGTTGTATATTTTCAGTAAATATTTCCGGACATCAAAGGCTTTGTTTTCATGGGTCAGTGTACGCAGCTTGCACCCTCTGTAGACGATATTTTTTGCTTTCAAATAGGCAGCGGTACTCCTGCAGAGGTTCTTCATTGTTAGACCTTTTAAATCGTCAAAAAAATCCCCCTCCCCTCAGAATTGGTATTTTACTTTTCAAGGACGTAGAATCCAAAAATCGAGAAAAATCCGTTTGTTCGCCGTACGCCATTTTGGGCACTTTTGCCACCTAGCGTTGACCGATTTGTAGGTTTAGAATTCAAACATAATAGCTATTTTGAAGTAAAAGAGGGTGGATGAAAGGGGCCAAAATAGATTTCATATTTTAAAGGCAATGAAGGAATTTATATAGGAATTTCATGGTAAGAAAATATTTAAGTAATGGTAAAATGAACCAGGCAGCGCCTGCTGGTGGAACTATGATCCACCGGGCCATTTCTTGAAGGGACTGGACTTTCTTTCGAACTATACTTTAAGATTTGCAAAGGAAATTCAAGGCCAAAACGATTTCTCTAGCCACAGGAAAGACGCATATGATATTGCGGACATTAGTTAGTTATTTACTTTGATGAAAATAAATAGGTCTCAGTGATCATAAGACGGAATTTAAATTAGTGAGACCTGAGACCCAATATTTTCGGTTCCAATTTAGGATCTATGTGCCTAATATAATGTTTTTAATTGTGCCTTGTGAGAACAATTTTTGAAGTCTTGCATGTTTTGATATACAGGGTGTTTGGAAAGAAAGTGTAAAAAATGTTGACCCGATTTTTTATGGATAATTTAAAATGGCGTCTATGTTTACGACAATATTGTTTTTGTTTGGCCGGATATGTTTATTTCCAGCATGAAATCACTCAGTTAAAATGGAAAAATGAATTTTTTTATTCGATTTTTGGGGTCTAAGTACTTTGATATATAAAATTTTTAGGGGTGAGGAATATATTTTTTCTTGACCATTAAAAAAATACTAGGACAAGGCGTACCGAAGGGGGAATTTCTTCCAAATCATTTGTGACTGGCTAACTCACCACGAGGAAAAGTAGATCATACTTGAGATTGTAAGAAGTTAGTTGAGGGTGACATCCACACGGGCCGAGTCCACATGAGCTGATGGTGTAAAATAATATACAGAAACCAACTGTGTAATATCATTATGTTTGTTACTCATTTTCTTGTGTTGGTGACGTAATTATATTACATTGATTGTCATGGTTCTGGGGGCCCATGTCAATTATCAGCCTCCAGATGTATGATGATGACAATTAAAACTTTTGCAGTGGACTACAACTTCTATGGAGCTGTTGTCTCATACATCAGGCTAGCAATGGACACAATTTACAACAAATTTCAAAAAAAATTTGTAGATATAAAAAAGAATTCACTCGCTCTGCTTTTATCCTCTCCAATAACTAATTTATGTCGCATTGCCTAAGATTGCCAAGGGGGGGGGGTCACAAAGTACCCGCGTTTTATAGCAAAAAGCTTGTAATAGTAATCAAATTATGATACTTATTTTAATGAGACCTTTAATAGTTGTCACAAACAATATTTTCCATCATAGTATATAAAAATATGTAAGGGGTGATATTGAAGCCAAACTGTGGGCGGGTATTTTATGCCCCCCATGGCAATGCATGTACCTACCAATATATTCGTTGTCTAAAGCTACCATTATCTGTACCACCTGCAAGAAATAAGTGTGTTTAAACACTGTCAAAAGACATTTGTCTGTGTGGGATGTCAGGAAGGACAAAGTTCTGGTTTAGAATAGATTTCCTAGGGTCTAGAGATTTTTTTTATTTTCATTTACATTATTTTATTCCTGCTGGGAGTTATTTTTTTTTTATGTAAGATAATAATTGATTTGGTTTATATTTTTTTAGTTTTTAATAAAGAAATAAAACCTTATTGTAATAAAAAAAGCATTGTTTCCTTTATTTTGTTGGCGGTTACTTTTTACCCCCCCCCCTTTGGCAATGCACGCAATTGAATAGAGGTTGGCAATCTTAGGGTTAAGAATATATTTGACTTGGATCCATGATGATCCTATTTTCATTGCCTGCTCAATCTCCTCCACATGTTCATTGGTCTTCTTGGTGTCATTTGTTGGTCTGCTTGCATGCATGTCTCATTACTTTTTTCTTTGTCTTGTTCAGGGTGGTTGGAACCTCTGATGGATAGAATTGCTAGAGAGAGTTCTGCAGTGGTATGTCCTGTTATAGATGTCCTAGACGACTCCTCATTAGAATTTCATTTTCGGGATTCATCAGGTGTAAATGTTGGTGGTTTTGATTGGAATTTACAGGTAGGTGTAATTTCTGCATTATTATTAATTTTTTTTTTCATAAATCTTCCGTGATTGCATGAGCATCCTTTTTGAATGTAGTTTAGATTAATATATTTAGAAGATACATCAATAGATTTTATTGCATGAATTCTATGGATTTTTGGTTGAATTAAAGCTACTGTAACAGCCTCAGTTGGTTGAGGAGGTGAAATTGGAAATCACCCTGGCCACTGGCTAGCAATAAAATATTCACTAGTCACCATGGTATGACCTTTAATATAACAGCCTGAATTGCTTAGGACGGTTGTTCCATCCGCACCGCTTCGAAATTCTGGTCATAATAGATATAAATCAAGCTCGCAGTGATAGGTAATTGCAATCAGTCTGAATAGAGATAACAGCTTAAGTTGCTTAGGACGGTTGTTCCATCCCAACCGCTTCGAAATTCTCGCAGTGATAGGTAATTTTATTGCAATCAGTCTGAATAGAGATAACAGCTTAAGTTGCTTAGGACGGTTGTTCAATCCCAACCGCTTCGAAATTCTCGCAGTGATAGGTAATTGCAATCAGT
>CM022875.1:5405053-5430849 GCA_012654025.1 Pachypsylla venusta
CCTCGTATTTCTAATGAACATTTGATATGTCGTCGCGACAAATTTCGAGAAAGAATGTCATTTAGGTCGAAAAACGTGAACTTTTTTGCTCTCATCCATCCATTGTTTGTCCCTACTCGGTGTAGCTTAATATTATGGGGATGGGACCTAGACAAAAATCTTCCCAGGAATGTACCCATCAACTGTGCCAAATTTAATTGCAATCGGATAAGTAGTTTCAGAATGCATACATCACAGAATTTGAAGCGAGAGCGTGACGCGGGAGCGTGACGCGAGAGCGTCGCGCTCCCGCTTCATGGAGTTTGCGTGACGCTCTCGCGTCAACGAAAAATAAAATTTCACTCGCAACATTTTTTCATAACGCGCCTAAAGAAGTATAACTTCAAAAATACTTAACCGCCCCAGTACTTTCCAAGCATCAACAGGGTATTTGAAACTTCGGTACCAAACACCAACAGGGTACTTGCGGTAGGTAATTACCAAACACCAACAGGGTACTTGCGGTAGGTAATTACCAAACACCAACAGGGTATTTGAAAGTTCGGTAGGTAATTACCAAACACCAACAGGGTACTTGCGGTAGGTAATGTTTTAATAATTTATGTTTAATTATTTCAAACAGGTTGGTTAGAGCCACTTCTTGATCGGATTGCCCGAAACAGTTCCTCCGTTGTGTCGCCAGTAATTGAACTCATCCGAGATGATACTTTTGCTTTAAGATTTTGTAAACCAAAATATATACAAATTGGAGGATTCAGTTGGTCTCTTGAGGTAAAACCATTTCTGTTCAGAATGCCATTGTCAAAATTTATTTTGTGTGAGGGTTGTGAGTTGTGATCACCATGACCAGTATATAAAAAAAATCCGAATGACGTTTTTATATTTGTAAATTGTGACTATTTTTTGTGTTTTTCTTTGTTTTTTTGGTGCGAATAGATGACGTATCAGAAGTCGCTGAAAAGTTGTTTTATAGACACTGTGTAACTCTGAGGTTTCAAACTTTCGGGTAGTCATTTTGTGTCAATAACTAACTTCTGTTACAAATTACAAAACATTATCATTTCGAGTAATATACATTCTGCGTGCGTTAGGCCGGAACGTGACGTGGCGCACTGTCATGTATCTAGATAACTAATTCAATCTTATTTAGAAAAAAAGTTTTCCTAAAAAAGTGTTAACATGTAAATTGTACGTACACTACCTTAAAAAGTGCATTTTAATGCTCAAAATCTCACACTGAAAATTTCAGCATTTTTTAATCTTTTGCAGTTCTGGGACTTTTCAAAGGCCCTGTGTACATAGCATTGATTTTGAAAATTGTACTGTTTTGGGGAATGCATGATTGTGGTCATTTTGAAGTGGTTCTAACCGATTTTATTAACATAACATTTGTTTTATCCTTCGAATAATTCTTTTTTTTTAGTTGAGTTAGAATATTTATTGATTTGGAAATCAATTTGATTGACTTTGATATCAATTCCATTGAATTCATTATCAATTGCATTAAATATCAATTCCATTGAATTCAATATCAATTGCGTTGAATAGCAATATCAATTGCATTGAATATCAATTACATTGAATTGAATATCAATTTCACTGCATTGGATATCAATTCCATTGAAATCAATATCAATTCCATTGAATTCAACATCAATTTCATTGAATTCAACATCAGTTCCATTAAATTCAATATCAATTCCATTGAATTCAACATCAATTCCATTGAATTCAATATCAATTCCATTGAATTCAATATCAATTCCATTGAATTCAACATCAATTGCATTGAATTCAACATCAATTCCATTGAATTCAACATCAATTCCATTGAATTCAATATCAATTGCATTGAATATCAATTCCATTGAATTCAATATCAATGCCATTAAATTCAATATCAATTGCATTGAATTCAATATCAATTGCATTGAATTCAATATCAATTCCATTGAATATCAATTACATTGAATTCAATATCAATTTCACTGCATTGAATATCAATTTAGTTGAATTCAATAACAATTCCATTGGATTTGGATTCAATATCAATTGCATTGAATATCAATTGCATTGAATATCAATTGCATTAAATATCAATTGCATTGAATATCAATTCCATTAAATTCAATATCAATTGCATTGGATATCAATTCAATTGAATAGGTTTAATGCTGAAATGGTGAGGCAGCTTTTTCTACTCCAAGGCAGATGCTTTATCATCACATGCACTGGGATTACAATAGTTTTAATGCTGAAATGGTGGGGCAGCTATTTCTTCTCCTCGGCAGATGCTTTATTGCGAGTACTCTGAAAATTTTTGTGTAAATATTACCAGATAAAATGTAAGAAACACATCAGTAGGAGATAGAAGAGTGACAGACATTTATGCATTTAAATGTAAAAAGAGTGTAAACGACAGGTGATGGACTTAGAATGATATGCAGTTTTGTGCAAACTGCATTCCTTGTCTGAAGAAGAAATTGAGCGAATGTTGTTTATAAGGTATTTATTTGACTTTCCGTGTCCATCGCAGAAAGTGGTGGCGGGTAGCATATTATGCTACCCTGAGGACGCCGCGCCGGACTAGATGTTGATACACTTCGTCCTTGTCATTTTCTCTAATAGTGGTAAATATCTCAACTTCATGAAGGATGGAACTCCATGCGCCGACTGGGTTTGAACCCAAGCCTTACTGTTTACCAGTCACAGAGTTTTACCACTACACCAACAACCCATTCTAACGTAAATGCCCCGCTAGTGGACACGTTTTTTCCTAAAATTTTAATAGCTGTCCAAGTCAATTCTATATGTGTACAGTTGATATTAAAAAACATATGGACAAGAAATCTGGTGTTCTTAAAGACTGCAATATTGTTAGAGGAAAGTTTGGTTCCCTCTGCCAAACCTAAAAATTTTGTGCCCTCGTGATGCTGCCAGAGATGAGGGTCGATAGTTGTATAAAGTCCTATGATATTTCCTAATAAAGGAACATGAACATATGAAATCATACTGCCACAGATGAAGGTCGACAGTTGTATAAAGTCCTATGATATTTCCTAATAAAGGAACATAAACATATGAAATCATACTGCCAGAGATGAAGATCGACGGTTGTATAAAGTCCTATGATATTTCCTAAGAAAGGAACATAAACATATGAAATCATACTGCCAGAGATGAAAGTCGACAGTTGTATAAAGTCCTATGATATTTCCTAAGAAAGGAACATAAACATATGAATTCATACTGCCAGAGATGAAAGTCGACAGTTGTATAAAGTCCTATGATATTTCCTAAGAAAGAAACATAAACATATGAAATCATACTGCCAGAGATGAAGTTCGACAGTTGTATAAAGTCCTATGATATTTCTTAATAAAGAAACATAAACATATGAAATCATACTGCCAGAGATGAAGATCGACAGTTGTATAAAGTCCGATGATATTTCCTAAGAAAGGAACATAAACATATGAAATCATACTGCCAGAGATGAAGATCGACAGTTGTATAAAGCCCTATGATATTTTCTAAGAAAGGAACTTTTTGGATTAAGGTTTAGTTTAAGTCGAGAGTTGTACAAAGTTCTATGATATTTCCTAAGAAGTGGTCAGATCAGTTTTGGATAGGTTCCGAACGATTGGAAGACGGGCGCCTGTTTCACCCAATTACAAGATTTGATCGAGTTTTTACATCAAACTTCCTACAAGTGTATATCCAGCAACAAATAGTCTTTCCACTAAATACAGGGTGGGCACGAACCCATGCCAATCTTCTTTATACTTGAAAAACAAAAATAGCAATATAAGAATCGTATCGAAGCAGTGGTATTGGAAAAAGCTCCGTGAAAGAGGAAGTCATTTAATTTCTTCTTTATCCCTTATGTCAGTTCTCTCAGCTGTTTTCGTCCCGTGACCACAATTTTCATTTGATTTTCTTCCGTTTTTTGGCAGGCTGGTTAGAACCTTTACTCGACATTATAAAAAAACATCCAAACCATGTCCCTACACCTTCCATTGATGAAATAGATGACCGAACCTTTGAATATATAATCCCTGAAGGAATACAATGTGGTGGCTTTTCGTGGAGTTTGGAGGTACATTTTTTTTGGATTCTGTATGTATATTCTATATGAAGTCTGTGAATGAAAAATATACGATCTTTGCATGAATGTGTTTTTGTGCCCGTTAGGTACTGACAGGCACATATTCAGGGTGATTCAGGTTGTTTGTATGAAGGGAATAGGACTTGTAGAACATGAAAAAAGAATCACTTTTTTCAGGTGTGGCTTTTTTGTTTAAGCCTTAGTTTGGGAGTTATCGCTAAAAACGTGATTTTTTTTTATGTGCTCATAACTCCTTTCAAAATGGTCCAATTTCCAAAAATTAAAATGATCTGAAAAGCAAATTTTAAGCTGCATTTATTTAGCTTCACACATTGAATTCCTCCAAATCAATGTAACAAAATGGCGGCCATTTTAAATTTTCAATTTAAAATGGCCAAATTTCAAATTTGTAGTGTTTTTTTTTCTACAAAAATGAAATTAAAAGAAAAAAAAAATCGACAAAACCAAATTTCAAATGGTCGCCATTTTGTTACATTGATTCGGAGCAAGCCAATGTGTAAAACCTAAATAAATGCAGCTTGAAATTAGCTTTTCAGATAATTTTAATTTTTGAAAATTGGACCATTTTGAAAGAAGTTATCCAAAAAAAATCACGTTTTTAACGATAACTCTCAAACTGAGCCTTGAACAAAAAAGTCACATCTGTAAAAAGTGATTCTTTTTTCATGTTTTACAACTTCTATTCCCTTGATACAAACAACCTAAATCACCCTGTAGATTATCATTGTATGAATACATATTATTTATGTTGTACTGTGTCCAGTTATATATTTTGTGTACTGTTAGGTTTTTTTTGTCAAATTTGGGAGAATTAACACCATATCGCAAGCACCCTTCATTTTTAGGAAAGTCTAAGTGGGACAGCAGTGCTCAATGTTTTGTACACTTGACATTAATTAAGTTTCCATCAACTTATTCAATCAAACATGCACTGTGCTCAATATTTCTCATAGCGATCTCTCTTTATCAAATTAATAATACAATTCAGGATTCATTGTTGTGGTCTTGATCTCAGCATATCTTACATAATATTCGTTCATGCTTCTTTTTCTTTAGTCAAATTTCTTTTCTTAACGTCTCTTTAATGTTAAACTATTGGACAAACTAGACGGGGGTTTACCCTCCATTCGCTGGAAACTTACAAACCAGCTACCACATTGACCTCACCCAGCATGGATTGGGCCGGGAATAGTCAGCATCACGAGGGCACAAAATTTTGTGGTCACTAACTTACTGCCTATAAAACCTTGCTGCCTATTCCAACGGGAACGGGTGTATTACACTGACTACATAACCAGCTAAAAGGAAAGGAGAAATGCGCTTCTTTGAAACTCCGATGTTCACCAAAATATGCCATTTCTCGATCAAAGTATTTCTCTTGTAATGCTTTTCCATACTTGAGTTGTTTCAGTGGCTGTAATGTTTTTCCTAATCGCCAATTTATTCGTCAGTTCGCAGATAGGAAAAGTCTGCCACATCCTTAGGGGTTCACCTTCTCGTGTGGCTTCTTGCTTTACGGCTTATCAAACAAAGAACTCCCTGTATTCCGACTAATTGTGGTCCGACTCTTTTTGTGTTCCGACTGACTAATTGCGGAGAAGATTTCCACAGGTGTCGCACACCAAATACCAGGCTTCCACGGAAAATTAAGCAAAGTGCATCTGGGAAGATTTGATAGGTTTTTTATTTGTTTGGGCAGGTCCCTTCACTCTTCAACTGAGGGGTCCAGACGAAGGAAGAAGTCTAGTTGAGAAAGAAATGATCTATAAGCTCTGAATGTTCATCTGTGGTAAATGGAAGACTGTAAAAATGCCACTGGTACTTGGTTGCATTCCGTAACTATCACGGAAAATGATGACGGTGGTTGAAGTGTTGTGTACAGTAAACATGCCACTGGTACTTAGATACATTCCGTAACTAACACGGAAAATGATGGTGGTTGAAGGGTTTGTGCTACCTTGAGGGCGCCTATGTTGATAATTCCGCCCACTTCCGTGTCCTCCAATCAGGGTAAATATCTCAAATTCATGAGAGTTAAATTTCTTGGGTATGCTACGAGTATGTATAATCCTAAGCCCTACTGTTTACTCGTCTATTCAGAGCGTCTTACCACCAACCCAGGCTACTGGTGATGGTCTGAGAGGTTGATTTCTTCCTGAACTAACAATTTTCTATTTACTCTTTTTTCTCTTAATCTTAGGCTGGTTAGAACCCCTTCTGGATCGAATTGCTCGTAATTTTACCACAGTTGTATGTCCAAATATACAAATCATTGCTGACGATACTTTTGAATTAGCATTTCCTGCTGATTTTCCGGCGGTCGGGGGTTTTGAATGGGATCTTACCGTAAGTACGGTGTGGACACCATTTTGGTTTTGTTACCACTTCCTATGATTTTTATTTTTTTTTAATGAAATTTTTGATGTTTTTAATTTTCGTTTGTTTTGTTTTTGTAATGAAAAATTTGTTGTTTTTCCGGGTTCCATCGTTTTTTTTTTTTTTCAGAAAAGAAAAAAACTTGAAGATTTTTTTTAAAATATAATTTAGATATTTTAAGCGAACCCGTGTCACCTTTGGAAGCGACTACGCGTCTACTTGCGCTCTACTATAAGCTTACTCTAGTACGAGCTACTGATCCAACTGGATTAAGATAAATTGAACCTCGTCCACTGTATGCGTTTCAAGGGTTCCAACGCAAAGAAAAGCAAAACGGGCGTGGTATAACATTTAACGCTTATAATTGAAGGAGGTTCCTTTAACCTACATTCATGTGGATCAGTTGCTCGTAGTACCGTGAGTAGAAGCTTCCAAAGGACGGGGTTCTCCATAAACCTTTCAGTCTCCGGGTGTAAATTTAGGGTAATGGCAGGGCCACCGAGAGGGGCATGGGAGGGTGTAGTATCCCCGGGCCCGGGATTTTCGGGGGATCGTCAAAGATTTGTTCATTTTAGTAAAGAGGCACGTAATTTTTTTAGTCCCGCGTCCGGATTTTATCTCGGCGACCCTGGTAATAGGTATTAAAAAAAATGCTTTGTCACAATACACTTCCCCATGTTATTACTAAATTTTATGCCTCCGCTTTGATTCGAACCACAGTCTCCTAGTTACCAATCCGCCATTCTTACCAACTGAGCTACAGAGCTACTGAGGCTGTTGAAATGTTTTCAGTTCATGAATTACATTGTGAACTCTCCAATTAGACCTTTTAACTCGTTCGAATTATTTTAACAATTTTCTTGCTCTTATGAGTTGTTGAGCCATGTTAAAATACAATACAATAATATTTTTACATTGATTTTTTTTTTTTTAATTTGGTCTCTTTAACATCTATTGGTGATTCAAGACGGGGAGTTTTACCCTCCATTCGCTGGAAACTTGCAAACCAGCTACCCATATTGACCTCACTCAGCTTGGGTTGGGCCGGAAAAATGAGCCAACGATACGAAGCGTTCCCAAGCGGTCACCCATTGTAGATTGCACAACACAATTCTTAAATGTAAAATAGGTGAGGATTGAATGTTCAATAAAAATGTCTTAGCAAACTGTTTCTTAGCAATGTTCTATGCTTATCATTCCTCCCTCAAAGATCGCTTTCTCTGAGGGAGGAGTATGGCATGATTTTTTTGCTACACTGCCTGGTATTTGTAGTTGTACCAGCTTGAAGAGCTGTGTTGGTGATTCGTATCCGATCAATAATTCATCATCATCATCATCATCATCATCATGAGCCCACAAGTTTGTCATCCGGACCAAGAAGGGCCTCTCCTAAAGCTGCCGATTGTTGTTCTGCACTATCTGTGTCCTTAGTGGTCCTGCTCCTTTCTTTGTTACATCACGCCATCAGGTTGCTGGATGACACCGGTTCCTTTGTCCATACGCGTTGGTACCATCGCGTTATTTTGGTCAATTTTTTGTTTGGCCTCCTGGCTACATGACCTGCCCAAACCCATTTTAATAATTACTAAACTTTAATCAAACTTTCCTCTGTATCAAACACTCTATCATATTCTTGGCTGCAGATCTTACCTTCTTCATGGCGAATTGTAATTTATATTTTACAAAAAAAAATCTGCTAATTTCTGATAATTTTCTTTTTTAGGCTGGTTAGAGCCACTTTTGGATATGATCGGTCGAAATTCGACTCATGTCGTGTCACCCTTGATTAACATTATAGATGATTCGACATTTGAAGTTCGATTCAAAAAAAGGTCGAAATTTTCTGTCGGAGGTTTTGATTGGCATCTTACAGTAAGTCACCTACAAAAAAGGATGTTTGGCAAACCGTTTCAAGCGAATAGGGTTTTTTGTGTATTTCTAACTTCCAGGACACATTGTATTGATTTTTGGTCGAATGTCCGTTTGGTGTATGATATTTTTGTACAAATCAATGTTTGGGAGCAATGTCAGCCGATTTGTCCCCAAATGAGGTTATTTTTAACGGTCCTTTATGATGAAAAAAATAATATATCCCAATGTGGGCGCGTTGAAAATGTCATTATCGAGACATGCAACCAAAATCCAAATCACAGCGCGTCAAACGAGGAATTTACGCAATGAGTTTTATGACCGATTGGGATATTGTGTTGCTAGTTGCCGCTAATGATTATGTCTTGACTAAGTAGGTATCTACCACAGATTGATCATGTACCTAGTTCTCTCTTTATAGCTTTGGAATTTTAGATGAAAAATGGGTTAAAAAATTTAGTGATAAAGTTTTAAATTTTGTTGAAAGATTAAACCTCTCAAGACGGGAAACTTTATCGATTTTTTATATAGAACTTTAATAAACGACAGTTAAATTTCCCACAAGATTTATACTAAACATTTTCTTCGTATCTCTGACCGTTTTCGAGATAGGTATACAAACAAGAAAATTTTGATTTTTACCTATATCATTTATATCCATATCCCAGACATTATCTAAAAATATAGAGTACCAAGTTTGTAGAAAATATTATTGTCGTTCAATTTAGGTCTGTATAAAATTTCCTTGAAGTTAACCGTTCTCGAGATAATTGCCAAAAATCAAATGAATGTTGATTTTATGTCGTTCGTCTTTCCTTTGAATACCAATTACAATTAAAAGTTGCTGACTATGTTTAAGTTCATTCAAAATTGTTGTGGTGAAATTTTCCTGATCACAATTTCCCTGACCAAAGTACCTGAATTTTCCGCTGACACAAAGTCCCTGAATTTTCCGCTGACCACAAAGTCCATGAAATTTTCTTGATTACAAAGTCCCTGAATTTTCCTCTGAAAATTTTCTTTCACTATCTTTTACCTATAATAACAGTATTAAAGTTTCTTACTAAACTTTTTAACTTTATTATGTAAAATGGTTTCTAATAGTCTATAAAATCCATCAAAAGTTACTTACAAGTGGATAGCCTTTATTTCAAAAGTATAGCTCCTTACTTTCTAACGTTTATTTTTAACTTTGAATTTTATATTATTAAAATTTTAAATTAAAATTTTAAACGTTCTTATTAGTTGAAAAAAAAAGTTTTTTCAAGAAATTTATTAAAATGAAGTGGGTAGATTGATTTTCATTCGGACACTTTCAATCACGTGAATTTCAAACTAGGGGCTAAATTTCTCCGGCGACTCATTGGGTTATACATATCTAATATCCCAATTTAACCAACATACAGGGTGATCGCAAATTTATGATTACTCTATTTTTCTCGGAACCATTTCAAATTTTCGAAAAAAAGAAGAAACCCATTCATTTTTGATGCGATTATAGTACTGTTTACTTTATACAGGTCACTGAAAAGTGGTGTCTTTTTATAATACGATTCCCATTTTTCTTATCATATTTGCGTTTGCCTTTGGCATTATACAGGGTATTCATTTTTTCTGAATTTTACATCAATGAAAACTATAAGTGTGAACATAATGCTATTGGCTATTGAACCAGTCTGGACAAAACTACAGAGTAACCCAAAAGTTTCGAGTTTCGAGTGAAATCTCATACATCCGGCTATCATCAGACACAATGACGCCAGCATCTTTTTTTTTTTTTCTTTTTTTTTCCTTAACGCCTCTTTAACGTTAATTATTCGTTATTGCGGGGCTATTACCTTTCATTCGCAGGAAACTTACAAACCAGCTACCCACATTAACCTTGCCCAGCCTAGGTTGGGACGAGATTAGCCAGCATCGCGAAGCACGATCCTATGAAGTCACTGACTTAGTAAAATCTTGCTGGGCGTTGCTTAACTTTAGTGATCTAACGGGAACAGCGGACTATAGAAACTGGCCAACTATACTTGACTAAAATTTAATATATTAATGTAACTAGTGTCATATTCCCTGAGTACATCATCAGAGCTAGTGTTGCAGCTCTGATGTTTGCTCTATTAAATATTTTTTTAATTTTTATTCAAGTACACAAAATTAGAGCAATTTAAATCTTTATTTTATTCGTTCCACATTAGGTTCAACCTTGACAATGGTAATGCTATAGAATCTCTATTTCCTTATTCCCTTTATTCAAATATACCAAAACACACCAATTTTTTTACAAATGAATGATGAAAACGAATGCCCCCTAATATTATTATATTTCCTTTAATTTGACTCCGAAATCCTTGGTCCTTGTATTTGGTCCCAGGGGATTGACTAAGAATTAACCTATTATTATACATTTTTTAGGGTGGCTAGAACCTCTGTTGGATAGAATTGCTAGAAATTCTACATATGTAGCATCGCCACTTATTTCTAGAATTTATGACAAATCTTTCAGAGTTAAATTTCATAATATGACAAGATTTTCTGTAGGGGGTTTCAATTGGAAAATGCAAGTAAGTCCATGTCCATTATTTGGTCAACTATCCCTATTCCTGCTTGCCCATTAAATTTGTTGAAATCAAAGTCTGAGTATATTTTCTACAGACGGTTTTAATTGGAACTTGTATTTAAGTCCATGTCAAATTTTTGGTCAACCCTACCTATTCCTGCTTGCTCATTAAATTTGTTGAAATCAAAGTCTGAGTATATTTTCTACGGACGGTTTTAATTGGAACATGTACTTAAGGTTCATGTCAAATATTTGGTCAACCCTACCTATTCCTGCGTGCTCATTAAATTTGTTGAAATCAAAGTCCGAGTATACAGGGTGTATAAAAATACATTTAATTATTTTAACCACGTATACTAGAGCTTAAAAAAAAAACACTTTCCATGTCTGGGCCAAAAGTTGTAAGGGGAAAATTGTCAAGTTGAGAAGATTTCATTCCGGGCCTTTTTTATGTTTATAGCATCAATGCTTCGAATATTCATTTTTTGGAATTTATTTGTGTTAAAGCTAATGCTTTGTCACAATGCACTTCCCCATGTTCTTACTAAATTTTTGCCTTCGCTTGGATTCGAACCAACAGTCTCCTGGTTACGAATACCGTCAAGGCTGTCTATTCATTCATAATTAAATTTTGCTGAGGCGTGAAAAATATGGCGTGTTTAACCCTCTCGTAACCCCGCCCCAGACACTGTAGGATAATGAGCCGTTTATCCAAGGAAAGCACAACTTTCTGACCACTGTTTAATTTATATTCGGATGGTTTCGCTGGAAATTGAGCAGTGTAGAGCCATTCCAATGTGATGCTGATCTGCTGACTATCACCTATTATTTCTGCACACTCTTTAATTTATAGCATGGTTTCGCTGCGAATTGAGCAGAGCAGAGCCATCGTTCCAAAATGGTGCTGATCTGCTGACCATCACCTATATTATTTGTTCAAATCTGCTACCCCCATTGTTTAATTTATAGGATGGTTAGAGCCATTACTGGACAGAATTGGTCGTGATTCAACTCGGGTTGTGTCACCTCTTATACCACAAATTAATGATGACACTTTTCGCCTTAGATTTCATAATTTATCCCGTAGACCCAAATTCAGTGTCGGAGGATTTAATTTATTTATGCAAGTAAGAGAAGCGAATATTGTTTGTCCATCCACGTGTACTCCGGAGTCTGTGTTAGCATCTTGTTTGTATTTGTATCTATGAGTGTAGATAATTGGTGAAATTCCTCAATGTTCCAATAGAATACTTGTATACTTACGTGGGCATTTTTTTATTGAAATTCCAGCACCGCAAACTCGCTCAGGGGCCCCGGCTGACCTAGCTATCTTGCCTTTTTGTTGCCTGTAACCTAGGTTCAAGCAAAGTCAACCTCTGGCAATACTAGGGTTAACTTCAGTGATGAGACAGGAAATGGTATAATCAAAATCAACGTTGGGTTGACTGAAGGATCTTGATTAGTCAGCATTAGTCTAAGGAATCTATATGGATAACTTAGACATTTATAGTGAAACTTTGTATGCTAAATGAGTCTGCAAAAACGGTACCAAACTACTTTTTTTAGTTAATAGGAGACGTTTTGTGGATAAGATGGGATACTTACACATGAAATGTAACACCTGGTTTTCCATGGCGATTTGTGTATCCAAAGGCTACACAGACCACCATGGCTGATCTTGAATTAACGCTTGGAACTTCAGGAATTAAACGCCAAAGCAAATAATTAAATTTCAATAATTAAAACAGAAAAGAATATTTTAACTAAAAAAAAAAAAAAACTGAGAAACAAGCATATAAACAATGTAAAAATCCTCAATGACCAATCCAAGATGGCCGCGTTGTGTTTGCTTACTAGACAGGTTTTGAACGTTTCCCCACCTCCATTTATTTCTAACTCTTTGATTTTACCAATAATATATTGATTCAGATCATGGACATCTTCTAGGTTGGCTTATCCCGTTATTGGATAGAATTGGTCTTAATTCAAATACAGTCGCATGTCCAGTGATTGGTTCAATAAGCGACAATACATTGGGATATAGGATTCCTTGCAACACTTCAAAAATCCTTATAGGCGGTTTCAATTGGGCTCTACGCGTAAGTGACAAGGTTTTGTGCTCCCCTGCTGTACGTTTTGTATACCGTAAAATGTCCTTTATTCCGTTCATGAATTTCTGTGAGCTGTGGCGGGGTTATCGGCTTGGTACGGTAACTGCACGAATTATAGTAGCAGAGTTACCGGTTTGGTACGGTAGCTGCACGAATTATTGTAGCAGATTTACCGGCTTGTTACGGTAACTGCACGAATTATTGTAGCAGAGTTACCGGTTTGGTACGGTAACTGCACGAATTATTGTAGCAGAGTTACCGGCTTAGTACGGTAACTGCACGAATTATTTTACAATGTCCAAACTTATTTTTTTTTATTTTTATTTTTTTTTCCTTATCGTCTCTTTAACATCTATCTATTGGTAATTCGAAAGTTTTACCCTCCCTCCATTTTCGCTGGAAACTTACAAACTAGCTACCCATATTGACCTCACCCAGCCTGGATTGGGCAGGGAATATCGATTAAAAGAAAGATCACGAGGGCGCGAACCTAGTTATTCACTTGGTAAAGCCTCTCTGAACGTTGCTTAATTTCAGTCATCCAACGAAAATTGGTGTATTCAAATTTAGACCCTGGCAACCACAAACAACAACTTGCCAAGTAAATGTGAAAATTTTCACTGATTTTTTTAAAAGAACATAAATATTCCCGTCGTACAATTTAGAATTTTTTGATATTTGGACATCCGATATTTTAGATCATTAGACACAATAATTTGCGTTTATTTGGAAACAAAAGTAGGGATATAATTTTAGATACATTAATTTCTGGCCATTAATAGAAAAGCTTGGCCTCATTTTAGATCTCGGTGCTTTTAACATTAATTTCTGGTCATTAATAGAAAAGCTTGGCCTCATTTTAGATCTCGGTGCTTTTAAAGGCAGAACTTTTTGGGCATTGGAACTTGGCCTTTTTTACATTTTTGTTTTTGTGAGATATAATCTTTCCAATTATTTTAAGTATTTGCTTCTTTCCTACAATCAGGTTGGTTGGAGCCCCTCCTCGACAGAATAGCTCGAAATAATGTGACTGTTGTATCACCTGATATTTTGACTATCAGCGATAATACATTCAGATTTTGTTTCCGTCGATTAGCCAATTTTTCTACTCTTTGGGTTGGTGGATTTGATTGGATGCTTACCGTAAGTCCTCACCTGTATTTATGGCTAAGTTTTGCCGTTCAGTCATTCCATTTGTCTTGTGGGGTTTCTGCAATTTAAGGCAGAAGTGTATATCTTTCTCAACACATTAGAGATTTTGGTTTAGCTCGAGCCATTTGATCTAGAATCTGAATTGGGTTGTTGACGTGTTTTTGTACACATAGAATTAGATGTTTTACACGTTTTTAGGTCTCTATAAAATCCAGATTGCGAGTTTTAGCCATTGGTCTGTGTGTCTGTCGGTATATGAAGAAAATTAATTGTGAACGTTAGTGAACNCTCAAATGTTTTTGTGGAACGCATTCTCGTTATGATGTTGATTGCTTTAATTAATTCTTGTGGGGTCGATTTTACAATAAACTACAAGTTAATATTACTAGTCTTGTACTTGTAATTTGTATACCGAAACTACACAGCTTAAAAGTATCACTTTTATAATATTGACTAGAAATTTATAAATTGCAAGTTAATATCACTAGTCTTGTATTTTGTATAGAGAAACTACACACCTCAAAAGTATCACACTTATATTATTGACTTGTAATTTGTAAATTACAAGTTAATATCACTAGCTTCTACTTGTAATTTGGAGATAGAGTTTACTCCTTGTTTATTCTACAATTGTAATATTTTCTCAAAGATTGTGAGAATATCCTCATCTCATATTATGTAATATTCTACACTCAGGGTGACACTGCCCACCATTTTGTTTTAGATGCATTTTGTATTTTAATATGACATTTCAAGAGAGTGCAATTAATGCATATTATGAATTTTCATATGATTGAATGTATTTTGTATTAAAAACGATTTCAATTGTCTATATTGAAAATTTTCTAAATGGAACGATGCTCACTCTGGGGGCCGGTTCCACCAAAAATCTAAAATTGAGAAATTTTAATTTTGCAATCTCGAAATTGTCGTTTAATTTTGTAACCGTAGCGAAGCACGAGAAAACAGCTAGTTTTCTATAAATTCAACACCGAACCATTAGTACTAGGATCTCTCTTCAATGGGTTTTATACAGAGTGTTGGAAAAGTCCCGTAACGGATTTTTTTATTTTTAACGGCAATAGATAGGGACTTGAAATTTTATATGTAGCTTTAACACAAATTAATCTATTTTTTGGCGTAATTAAAATTTCTACAGGGTAAACAGACACCAAATTTCGGTTTTTAAAATTGAAACCCCTATTTTTTATTTCTTATATTCAAATTTTACGTCAAATTCTACACACAATCGACTCCTCACACGGATGTCTGATCAAACCCGCCCAATCATTGATTTTTCTTTGGAATAAAAGTGATAAAACCAAGAGTGTAATACATCATATCAGTCAAGTTTTTTATGCTGAATCTTGTGGTACCATTGGTTTTTTCATTTTTTACATTTTTATACCCAAGAAGGGTATAAATTCATTTTTGGTCGATGTTAAAATCTCTATCTTTAGCCGTTAAAAATAAAAAAATCCGTTCCAGGACTTTTCGATCACTCTGTATATGCTTTACACACGTAAAAATGAAAAGTTAAACATACTTTATAAATAATTGTGTTTTGGCATTGAAAACTCGACATCAAAAATTTCAGTCCATTACAATACTTTCCTTTTCATTGGATGGCCAGAACTGTATTTTTCATTTAATCTTAACCTAAAGAGAGTATTTTCCTCATCATTGGTTGACAGCCGTGGGGCTGGTTCGTAACAACTTGTCATTCTTGATACNCTTCTATGGAAGAGAAAGTAAAAACGGTTGGTAGTCGATTCAGTGGCATGTGTAATTAAATGGAGATGTTCCCATTGCATGTTTGACTCTTCTTTCAGTACGCGTTGAGATTTTGTAATGAGAATGATGAGTTATGAACATTTTCAAGTGCAGTCCGGGAGTGAGAAACTACAAAATATATGTCAATCATTTTAAATAGGGGTGGAAGCAGATGTCGCTACAAGAGATGGCCACTTCGAGCATGTTCTCTAACTCTGTTAGGAAGCAATTAGATTATGTGATACCAATATTTGGGTGGAAGCAGATATCACTACAAGAGATGGCCACTTCGAACATTTCCTCTAACTCTGTTAGGAAGCTTTTAGATTGGGTGATACCAATATTTGGGTGGAAGCAGATATCACTACAAGAGATGGCCACTTCGAGCATTTCCTCTAACTCTGTTAGGAAGCACTTAGATTGGGTGATACCAATATTTGCTCTTCATGCATCCTGTATAATATTGCACTTTGCACTTCTCGATAGATATTATTAGTTTACATAGATTATTCACATTTCATCTTTTCAAGAGTCATTTATTATCATTTTATACAAAATATAAAATTAAATAATGGGTGCACCAAAAATCTCTTCTCATTAAAATCTGTAATAACTTGTTATCGAATATCGTCCGCCATCTTGAACTTTTTTCAAATAATAAAAATATCTACCCGGCCTTTGAGATCACAATCGACATACAGTTCTGGCCTTTCTATCTATGTAACCTTCGCGATCGATCCCGTGGCCGAGCTGTTAAGACCACATTGACTCTTGGTCTTTGACACACAACGTACGTGTTCGAATCTTGCCTAGAGCGAAAATTTCATGATCGATTTTTTTAGTTTCCTTAATGTTATCTTAAGAATGATTTTTTATTTTATCGAATATATTGACAAAGGAAGACAATTAAATTTCCTACAAGCTTAGCTCTATTCTAAACTCATCGCCATCCCCTTTATCTATATTCCACATCCTTTAGTTCAAATGTATAGCTTCAATTTTTGGATTCCACTGGTTTCTCGGCCATTTTGTTTTTTCATAGTTGCTTCTCTGAAGTTTGCCATACAAAGTGTATTCTTTGCTTCCAAGATTCTATCTTCATTGACAAGTGTTGTTTTATTCTCTCGACTCTATTCATGTTGTTTGCCATACAAAGTGTATTCTTTGCTTCCAAGATTCTATCTTCATTGACAAGTGTTGTTTTATTCTCTCGACTCTATTCATATTTTGTGAGTAATAATATTTAGGCTGGTTAGAACCCTTTTAGATTAAAAAAGTTGGCTTGTTGAACCCAATGAATGATCTCTTTCCTAAAACAGTTACCGAAATCTTGTCATTAAAATTGAAATCAGCGCTTTCGAAAATATCTGATCTGATGGATTCCTTAATTGTTTCACCATAAAGATAAGAGACAATTTTTTTTCCATCTTTGAATTATTTCTCAAAGAGCATAGTAGTAATACTAAGCCCTATTTGTGTACCTTTCCGGGTACGCCTAGAAATATGTTATGTGTTTAGAAATACATTTTTTTTAAAGGGAAAAAAACTTTCAAGTGGAACCACCAGGCGAGATTGATTTTTGATGCATTTTCTACCACCTAATCCTTAGATATCTATATGTTTATTTGGTCAATTGAACCCACGTCCTTCTAGTTACCAGACGAGCGCTTAACCCTACCGAGGCAATACATTGGATTAATAGATTTAGAAGCACCACAGCAAAGTTTTGTATAAAGTTTTTATTTCTAGGCTGGTTAGAACCACTTTTGGATCGAATAAAAAGAATGAAACAGTCTGTTGTTAGTCCCCAAATTGCTATTATTGACGACAATACCTTGGAAATCGTGTTTCATGAAATCCCCTCTCATTGTGGGGGATTTGATTGGGATATGAATGTAAGTGACTTCAGACTGACAATTTGTAGACATGTTTATTGAATTATAAGAAAAATGGCAAAATGTTGATTCAGAGTTTAAGTTAAAAAACTCCCCATCATACGCACACTTGATTTTCAGGAAAGAGCACGCCGGAGCAGCCCTGTGCTGCCTCAATATTGATCAACATACTGCGCTCATTTTTTACACTATCAAAACATGAGACGAATTAGGACACTCTAACCTAATCTCACTTCGTGTCAAGATGTGATAGTGTTCACATCGTTCTATCATAGCTCAAGTCTGATGATGACAATCTGATTACTGTTGAACACTCTCCAACTTAAATTATTAATTTCAGCATATTTTTATAAATTTAGCAAACTAAACCCTGAATCTAAATTGCCTTTTTTATATTATTTTCGATGTACTTTGAAGTATTGAACTGGTCTGTGTTTGTGTGGTCATCATTTAATACATCTATAGCTTTAAGAAAGGGTGGATCTTGATTCCAGTTTCATATTTAAAACAAATGTCCAATTTTCTACTTTGCCTTTGTGATTCATAATACACCCCAATCCTCTAAAGGCGTGTTAAGAGTACTATTTTATGAGCATTTTATTTTATAACTGATTTCCAAGAATGCTTCCCTCACCGGGAGATCTCCAAATAATTATAACAAGACAGAAAAAACGAAATTTCTACCTTTTGGTTTAAGTCTTATATTAAACTAACCACGGAATCAGCCTCTTCCAAAAATTTAATCCTTTACGTTTCAAGGATTTATGGTATCCGAAATCGAAAATTTCTTTCGCCTACCCTATCCGGCACATTTTAAACTTAGCGAATATCAAAAATTCCATTTGGGGTGTAACTGGTTTAATTTGATTTTGATGGTAAAATAATAACCCCATGCTAGATTGGAACGCTTTTTTTCTATCAGTTAGAGAGCTCCCCCAGAACTGAGGGAAATCATTTTCGGGCATGGTTTATAAAATAGTCTTAAATATTTATTGATTTGCGCTCTTATTTGGTTGTATAAGTTTGGTATGTCTTTTGTACCTAGGTCGTCCGTCCCAGTCTTATTTTCCAAACTTGGATAGATCGATCTAGACAATCTGCATTTTTTGTATTTTGTCTCACAGGGTGAGCTGTGTTAATGCATGAACAATATAATGATCATTATGTCAGTGTATTGATGTATATTTGTAAAGGCTACAATGGGTGTTATGCATAAAAAGAAGCAAAGGCTTCGTATTATGAGCATATGCTCCGATTTTTATGCGTAACAACGTCATACATGCTTTGAGTTAATCAATTGCTTCGTAGAATGAGTATGATACCGCCATCATACATAAATAATACAAAATCGTAACATCTACTCAACGGCTCAGTCAAATGCTCCACTTTAAGCATTTGTTATTAAAATTATTTGGCTTCTTTACATACTTTTTCCTTAAATATCCATTAGGCCTCGGATACGAAGTTCAAAACAAAATAAATATAAAATTTAGATTTGACCCATGACCCTCTCATCGCAACTGACTTTCCTTGTGGTTCATTGTATCAGTCATTTGATCTAAAAGGTTGTTATTCTAAAATTGTCACATAAACCCGTCGCAGATGTCGCGGCTTGATATGAATACTGACTCGGGAAATTGTACCCTCTCTTTTAGCAGTATAAGTGCGTGTACCTATAACTGTGAACAATAAAATATTGAATTCCCATAAAAGACTTATTAGTAGATCATTTGGTAGAGCTGAAAAAATTGTAACCCGGACCAGTTAGTTTCCAAGTATGTACAAAAAATTGGCCAAGACACGGGCAAGAACAATGTGAAAAACCCATAATTTTAACACACCGACCTCATTATTTTAGTTAGTAACGTAATTTCTTAAACCATGAATATATATTTTTAACATTTACCTTGATTTGTCAACGCAGATAGAACAATATATAAATATCTATCCACAAAGCAGCCTACGACACGTGTTTCGTTCTTGTTTGAACTCATCAGATTAGGGATTATTTAAATGTTACAATGTATCCGTATCTCTTCACCAACCATTGGTGGCTTGATATTCTATTCTGTGTTTGTTTACGTTTTTTCACAATAAATTTGTATTAACAAAATCAATTACTATTCTGTTGCTCCTGACTATCGGTTTTTATTAAGGTTCTTTTCAGTGGTGTAACTAGCCTTTTCGAACCTTAGTGCAATTGAGGTCCGAAATTTTGATGGTCCCGGAGTATTTCACTGGGCTTCATTGTATGGACAATGCAGATAGTAACCTGAGAAAACTTACTACGGGTTTCCGATAAAGGACGTTTCTAAAATCTAAAATTTCGAGATATTTTATTCTCATGAAAGAACTGGTACAGTAACATTTAGTAAAAAAAGTGAACTTAACAAAACTGCGATCATTTTCCTCGTAAAAAGTAATACAATTTTAAACACATGTGTCGAAATTTAGGTTACTTTTTTCTTGAAATTCTGTGAGTACCCCCCTGGTAAAAAAATATTTTGAAATAAAGGAATCGTCTGCAGGCCTCCGAAGCCCCATGTCACCGTATTGGCTATATTGTCATAGCTACCCCACACTTTTTTATTTATCATCGACACGTACATACATATTATTATAACGGTTACATATTATTGTAACGGTTTGATAGGTCGGTTTCACAGTACCTTACTATATATTAAATTATCACTATATTAAATTCTATAGATACGAAATATTAAATTATCATTGCACTATAACATATTTTTTGCTCTTGCAATGTTGCCACTGGTCGCTTCTTACATTAAAGTCGCAACTTAGTTGTCCTCACGCGGCTGAGTGCACCCCGAACAACCAAGCACAGTTCCTAAAAAAATCCGGTTCCGCTAGGATTCGAACCTGGTTTTCCGGCGTGCAAAGCCACCAGGCCGACAGGGCAGCTTGTACTCAGGAGAATATGAAGCTGGTCAACTTTTTCTTATTTCTAGTCAAGTGAAGATATAATATTTTATCCTATCTTATATTCCCTGTACGCTCCTTTCCTCCATAATCCTTCTCTTCTATTTCCATTTCCCCCCTCTCCTCTATTTCCATTTCCCAAAAAAAACTTACTTTATTATAACATGTACCATATATCATTTGTTAGGTTGGTTAGAACCTTTAATGGATCGCATTGGCCGAGATAGCACAAATGTCGTATGTCCAGTTATTCGCAGTATCAGTGATAAAACATTTCATATAAATTTAAGAAAATCAAAAGTACATGTTGGAGGGTTTTCTTGGAGTTTGCAGGTAACACTAAAATGCTTTCAGGAAGTCTTCTAATATAAAAGGATAAAATTATCTGTATACAGGGTGGAACGGGCAAAATATTTCTTCTAATAGGGAAAGGATAAAATTATCTGTATACAGGGTGGAAAGGGCAAAATATTTCTTCTAATAGGGAAAGGATAAAATTATCTGTATACAGGGTGGAACGGGCCAGGAAAGAGTTACAGATAAGAGAGTAGGCACCGAACAAAGGCATGATTCAAAAACAGTAGCTCAATTGTGTTTGGATCGGTAGCTCAATTGTGTTTGGATCGGTAAAATCGAAACCTGAGGACTGATGGTCCGAATCTAACTCCATCCCCACCGCTGGTCACAATAGATCTAAATAGAGATCGCAGTGATAATTGCAGTCTCAATAGGGATCTGCAACCAGTTAATTAATAATAATGAATTGAAAGATTTTGAAAATAGTATTCGAAGAATATGCAACAATCTACTTAAATGTACGCAATGTATATTTGCCGTGCAAGAAACATAGACCATGATCTAGGGCGGCAAAATATGGAACAACTTAAATATGGGATTTTTTTTTTATTATTATTATTTTATTTAGCTGCAATGAAAATAGTGTCTATGTTTATACCTTTTTCTCTCTTTTTTACATGATTGAAAATCAGAAAGATTCATTTTGCAGTATACATAGCAAACTCTATATAACTGCCGTAAAGCTTTCAAATATACGCGCCTGAGCATCTTGATGTTACGCCTTCATGTGCAGTAATTGTAGTCAAAATAGGGGCGGTTCTAAATTGCCTAGGGGCGAGGAAAGTTTAAATCTGCCACTGTATATTTGAGATTTGAGTACTCACCACACTAATACAATTCACCGAGAACCCACATGTTTGAGTTAAGAAAACACAAGACAGCAGGATTTATTAATGAATAATATAGGATACATTAGAACTGTTACACCCTGTATATTTATTAAGGAATAATATATTAGGATACATTAGAACTGTTACACCCTGTATATTTATTAATGAATAGTATAGGATACATTAGAACTGTTACACCCTGTATATTTATTAATGAATAGTATAGGATACATTAGAACTGTTACACCCTGTATATTTATTAATGAATAGTATAGGATACATTAGAACTGTTACACCCTGTATATTTATTAATGAATAGTATAGGATACATTAGAACTGTTACACCCTGTATATTTATTAATGAATAGTATAGGATACATTAGAACTGTTACACCCTGTATATTTATATTAATGAATAGTATAGGATACATTAGAACTGTTACACCCTGTATATTTATTAATGAATAGTATAGGATACATTTTTTTAGTGCTTGGATTATAACATGCTGCGCAGGTTTATAGCTTCGGATATAATATGGAATCAAGCTTTTTAATATTTCTGATGAAATATTAAAAAGCATTGCGTATAATATTTAGTATTATGATTTGCGACGTCCAAACACAAATGCTTCCCCTTTTTAAGGTTAGAAAGCAATTGCATGATCATAACTTACACACAGGGTGCCAGCTTTGATTTGACCGCAATTTTTATTTATTTTTTTTCTTTCTACGAATGGATGAACTCTTGGAGTGGATTTTGTGAATTTAATAAATTTATTTCTAATTCTACCGAATGTAGCCTTTGGTGATGGTCTTAAACCCATGTAAACACAGAAGGTTTGGTGTTAGGAAGGGGCCTTTATAAAACTCTGCTTCATACCAAAGATGGTAAGTCGTCAGCAAATTGCTGTCCGCATTGATTCTATGAAAAGCAAGCAAGGGTTACTGTGCCAGGAAAGGCTAAAGGGAGTATAAGCTCTGGAAAAAAGGAAGCTCTTTCCCACTGAGAGAACAAAGCAATATTTCGGCAGAATATGCGGAGTTGGTTTGCGAAAAAGAGATGGTGCGAATGTTCCTGTTATTAGTACACTTAGTATATTTGGTTGACTTGAAACCATCGGTCAGGGCCGTAGATAGA
Organism: Pachypsylla venusta; assembly: GCA_012654025.1. Classification (NCBI taxonomy): domain Eukaryota; kingdom Metazoa; phylum Arthropoda; class Insecta; order Hemiptera; family Aphalaridae; genus Pachypsylla; species Pachypsylla venusta. The sequence goes on from CM022875.1 coordinate 5,428,181, forward strand.
AAATCCGGGCCGGTGGGGAACATTTACGGGCCCCTCTATTATTCTTTCATCTAAAATCAACGTATGGGCAGTAATAAAAGTAAAAGTAGGCAATTCACTTAGTTGATGTGAAAAGGCGTGTACCCTTCTTCTTGGCAACAAATAATTCGATTATCAGATGTTAATGTTTACGAAATATACCAATATTTATGATTGCTGTACAAGCTGAAAGGTCGCACTATATTTTAAAATCAGTGTCCTGCAATATTAGACATTGTCCCATATTCATATTAGCCCACTATCGCTAAACTTCTGATTTTGTTTGTTTGTAAATTTTTCAAAACTTTTAAGTAGATTTATTTACTATTCAGAAAAAACTTGAAAAGTTTCATTAGGATAATTTTCTCACCGGACCTCTTAGGAAATTCCCGGGCCTGGGGGGATTCACCCCATTTCCCCCTCCCCTTCCCCTCTCGTCGGGTCTGCCATCGCTATAGCATATAATGACACTAGATGGTAGACATCGCAGGATCAGCCATTCCTTTCATGTACGTTCTTCTTTCTGCCCGACGCCTCGCCGACACCAGACTCTAGGCACTGGAAATTTAATAGTTTGATTTCACGTTCATTTCTTTGACGCTTTAGTTTCTTGCCCAGATTATAATCAGGTATTTCTTAAACGGGCCTCCTTCTATAATGCAAAGAGCCCCGCGAGCTGTGGAAGAGGTGCCTCAGACTGAGGAGTTTATCCCAAAGTTAACATATAAGTGACCACTGGATATCTTTTTTTAATATAAGAAAACAATTTTGAATAGTTGAAGAACATTTTTATTTAAATTATATATTTATATATTTTTATTTTAAAATGAAAATGTGGATATAAATATTAAATATCACATCCTAATGATAATAATTACAGTCTTTATATTTATGGAAATGATTTTCATATTTCACATCCTCCATATTTTGTATACAGTATTAAATAAATGGGGAATACTATTTGATTGAAATCCATATGAGGAATGAATAGGCAGTGCTTTTTCATACGAGTACCACGTATACAAGGTGACCCATTTATATATTTACCGGATTTTTTTCTTTCGATAAAATCAATATCGATTGTAATAATTTGAAATAAATTGGATTTTTTGAAATTTGGAACTTGCCAATTTGTTCTTCCATTTATGGAGGATAATGTCTCCTTGATGTACCACGAGAGCGCATGACCCAATTTTGCTCGTTTTTCGACATTTAACTGTTTTTAAGGTTTCAAGCTGATTAGCCGTTATTTATTGTCAAATGTTGTTTTTGAAGATTTTCCAGGTTCATAGATTATAGGCAAAACATTTTAATTAACCCTAAAACTAGAAGCCTGATATCGTCAATTTAGGCGATCGCGCAGGTTCCTCACAATCGACGTTTTCCAATATCACGTTTTCGTCTGATTTGACGCGGCCAAACTTCTTTCTTTTAAATTACTTAAAATCCAAAGTCTTTCCCAAGAAGCCGCTAACTCTGGAAGCCTTGAAAAACATCATTTGACAAGAAATAACGACTATTTAGACNGAAGCCTTGAAAAACATCATTTGACAAGAAATAACGACTATTTAGACCCGGACCTTAAGAAATGTTATAGGAAAACAAGCACATTGCGCCATCCGCTTTCGTGCGACATCTTCGTCACAACTATTAGGAGAAAAAAATCGCAAGATCCAAATTTCACAATTTTAATCCGTTGTAAAAAAAAAATANTTCTAAATATAAATGTCCCGTTTTTTTATATCAAAATGTAAATGGGTCGTTTTTTGATATCTAAATATAAATGGCGCATTTATATTCTGGTAAATATAAATGGGGCACCCTTTATTATATAAAATATGTCTCGTTATTTGACTGTACAGTTACAGATCATATTTTTTTAAAATTTTTGTTATTGAAACTTTTTTTCAAATTACTTCCAATGGTTTTGCATGTTTGCTTTTTTATAAATGAGATTTTTCACTCTTGAAAAAAAAAGCATTAATTGAATATATAAGTGGTCTGTTTTTCTTGTTGACTTTTAAAATGTCTACCATTACTTAGTTCATATACGTTTGTTAAGCACCATTGTGTCTAATATGAATATCTACTTCTTATGTGCATAAAAATCTACTTCGAAAAATTAATATTTTTGATAACATTTTTTTATATTTTTTATGAAACTGGTTGCAGGTGCCTTTATTTGGATGTTAAAAATTATTCAATTTTAAAATGAAAATACCAAATACTTACCTTTGGGTAGACACAAAAACTAATCTTTTTGTAACACTTGCCTTTTGGTAATTGTTTTGTTTAAAAATTATAAATGATTTCAATGTAAACATTTCCGAAACATTGAAAGTTTTGGGTAAGCAGATTTTTATGTTCTATACATATTAATAATACTGCCACTGTATATTTGAGATTTGAGTACTCACCACACTAATACAATTCACCGAGAACCCACATGTTTGAGTTAAGAAAACACAAGACAGCAGGATTTATTAATGAATAATATAGGATACATTAGAACTGTTACACCCTGTATATTTATTAAGGAATAATATATTAGGATACATTAGAACTGTTACACCCTGTATATTTATTAAGGAATAATATATTAGGATACATTAGAACTGTTACACCCTGTATATTTATTAAGGAATAATATA
>CM022875.1:5431002-5445080 GCA_012654025.1 Pachypsylla venusta
ACTAAAGAGCAAAGTCCGCAGCCGAAGGCTGCAAAATCTTTTTAAAATAATGGTCAACATCTACAGAAAATAGAAATATAACAATAACTAAAAAACTTAAAACTTTAGAAGAACAACATCTGCATTCGGTGGTAGTCTGATGGAATGATTAAGGAAGAGAAAGTCTAGTACGGTTTTCCGTACCATTTATTTTTTAATTTAATTGTACCCTGTTACTCTATATCATATTTTTCTTTTACCTTTTTTCAGACATGGATGTGTGGAGGTACTTTAGAAATTGTACCTTGTTCTCATGTTGGTCATATATTTAGAAAAAGGTCACCTTATAAATGGAGGACGGGAGTGAACGTGTTGAAAAGAAATTCTGTTCGTTTAGCTGAAGTATGGATGGATGAATATAAAAATTATTATTATCAGAGGATAGGGCATGATCTGGTGAGTAATGGAGAACGGGATTTACTGTGATAATATGAAAATGATTATACTGTCAACAGATTGGGCACGATTTGGTTAGTCATGGAGGACGGAGTGAACGTGTTAATATGAAAATTATTACTGTCAACAGATTGGGCACGATTTGGTTGGTCATGGAGGACGGAGTGAACGTGTTAATATGAAAATTATTACTGTCAACAGATTGGGCACGATTTGGTTGGTCATGGAGGATGGGAGTGAACGTGTTAGTATGAAAATTATTATTGCCAAAGGATTGGGCACGAAATCGAATATACCGTTGTCGTTATTTTGCGGCTTTTAGCGTTTTTTTAATTCGAATTTCGAATTCTACGTATCTTTTTGTGTGTGTGTGTGGGGGGGGTCCACCAGTAAAATAAGAAACCTATTTGTCCCCTTGGCAGAGTTTTTTTTAAAAAAACTTCAGTATTTTCGGCAAGTCGGAAACAAAACGATTTCTATAAAGTAATTGTAAAAAGACAATTGAAAAATAACGAAACTGTTCAAAGTCAAAAAATCCTCCGGAAAAAGTGTTTCTTTCTTTGAAATGTCGGAGCGGGAGTAAAATTAAATTATTTAGAATCCGTGATTAACTTTTCATTAAAGAAAAAAAGTTTCCAGTTGGTGTATTAAACTGGAAACTTTTTTTCTTAACTTTAAACTNTCTTTGTTGGTCGGGCCAAAAACTTTTGGAACCACTAGTAACATTAACATACTCACGATTGCCTGTTCTACCCACCAGGGCGACCTGGAATGCATGCAGTAGCGCACCCAGTATTTTCATAGGATGTGCGCTAACCGTCAGGACTATAGCCAATATTTGAAATTTGTGTGTGTGTGGGGGGGGGGGTATATCGAAAATACATTAGGGCTACCCATTTTATATAATTTTCGAGGTGAAAGTTTGAGGAAGTTTCATTAAATCCCTGGGATATTGGGGATATATTTGTTAATGGCAAATGTGTGTTTTTTTAGTACAGTAATTTTTATTCCTAAAATTTCCAGTCTCGTCCGGTCAAATCTTTGGGATATTAAGGGGATGATTATGCACGGCAAACATGTTTTATTGGTACGGTCAAATCTATTCCTAAAATCGCCAGTCTGGTGGTCCGGTCGAAACAGTAGCGGGGAGGGGTGAAGTTTAGACAACAATAATAAAAAGGGTTAAAAACCGCCAAGGGTATATTCGATTGAATTCCCAAAAAATTTCGGCGCACATTTAGGCCTCTAACGGAACCCATATACCAAATTTCATCCAAATCGTTCAACGCTAAGTGACAAAAGAGACCATCACGGCGCGACAGACAAACGTATTTTTTTTTATTCAATTTTTGAATTCTGCGTACCTTCAAACGGAAACTATCAAATTTTGAGGGGGGGGGTATTTTTTTCCTGACGATTCCTAAGGTTATATAAACCAGAATTTCTTCCTGATCCACTATACCTACCTCTCTACATCATCGTCATTTTACAATTTAGTATTTTTTCATGTGCATACAATAAATAAAACGTGTTAATGCATACAATAAATAAAACGCATACAATAAATAGAACGTGTTAAATTCTTCGTCTGAATTTCCCTTTCAAAATGTTCGTAAAGGAAGCGTTGGAAGCTTTGTTGTCGAATTCATTTTATTTCATTAATTCTAAAATAAAGGAGAAAATTATTTTAAATTAATTTCTTATTTTAAAGAGACACAGTTAATATCATGAAACAAATTGACTAAAATATCTCTTCAGAGCAGAACGGGAATAAATTTATCTTCAATCTTATTACAATCAGTGGCGTGCTGTAAAATTAGAAAAACTTTAAGTGAAATACCTATCTCTTGAGAACAGAGCGAGAATAAATTTATCTTCAATCTTAATCTTATTTCAATCAGTGGCGTGGTGTAAATTTAGAAGAACTTTAAATGAAATACCTATCTCTTGAGAAAAGAGCGAGAATAAATTTATCTTCAATCTTAATCTTCAATCAGTGGCGTGGTGTAAATTTAGAAGAACTTTAAATGAAATACCTATCTCTTGAGATGAGAACAGAGCGAGAATAAATTTATCTTCAATCTTAATCTTGTTTCAATCAGTGGCGTGGTGCAAATTTAGAAAAACATTAGGTAAATGAAATATGTCGAGAACAGAGCGGGAATAAATTTATCTTCAATCTTATTTCAATCAATGGCGTGGTATAAAATTAGAAAAACTTTAACTGAAATATGTCTTGAGAACAGAGCGAGAATAAATTTATCTTTTTTATTTTTATTTTTTCAGGGCGATTTCGGTGATGTCACATCCAGAAAAGAGTTAAGAAGAAAATTGGGATGCAAATCTTTCAAGTGGTATCTGGACAATATTTACCCCGAACTGTTCATCCCAGGGGATGCTGTCGCTTCTGGGGATGTAAGTACCAATTTTATTCATATTGATACAATTGGATTGGATCCCCAACCGAAAGAGAAATGCGAAGGCGTAAATTTGCAATACATCTATCTTCTTCTTTAACTTCATCTTTTCCCAATTCTATTTGGGGTCCATGTTGTTTTTCTTAATTCTACAATGCCACAATCTTTTGTTCTGTGCCTACTCTCATTAGCTGTACCCCTCATTTCCTGTCATGGCAACCCTCGTTTACATCTCACAGTATCCAACTGCATTTTTTTATGGTTTTCATATTCGGATTAAAGCAGAGTTTTTGAAGATTAGATGCCCCGATGCCCTTCCTAAGCTGGCTTGCTCTCCTCGATGACTACATTTCTACTTACTAACTTTCTATGAGGCTGTGTAAATCATACTTGAGATCGCGAGAAGTTACTTGAAGTTGACATTCTCACTGAGCTGATGGTGTAAAATATCACAGAAAGCTCTACAATATGTTTTGTAACTCATACATTCAAGACGGTGTTTTTACCCTTCATTCGCTGGAACTTACAAACCAGCTACCCAGCCTGGGCTGGGTCGGGAATTGCCGGCCAGCATCACGGCTGCTCAAACCTACGTTGTAATCCACCAAGTAAAACCTCGCTGAGCGTTACTCAACTTCAGTTATCTTAACGGTAACTAATGTGCGTATTTAACGTGCAATTGTTGCTGGATAAGTTAAAGTTTAGATATTTTGAAAAAATAGGATTAGCCAGCGTCTATGGCACGTCTAATACGCTAGTTCCCGTCCGATCACTGAAGATAAGTAACGTCTAGCGTGGTTTTACCATGTGGGTGTTCACGTGGGTTCGCGGCCTCGTGATGCTGGCTATTTTTACGGCCCAACCCAGTCTGGGTGAGGTCAATGGAGGGTAAAACCCCCGTCTCGAATGAACAATAGATGTTAAAGAGACGTTAAACCAATTTTTTTTTAAAAAAATAGGCACTTCAACTGCTGAGCTCATGTCGATATTGGAAGTTGTCATCTGGCGTTCATTGCCGGATTTAGGAGGTCTTTCAAGAAATGTTTTTCGTATTTGTTAATGCTGATTGTTTGTTCTTTTGTTCACAGATTAGTAATGACTGGTCTGGCATGTGTGTTGATTCGCCATGCAAACCATCTGATATGCATAAACCAGTTGGACTCTACCCGTGCCATAAGCAAGGAGGAAATCAGGTAAAATAAATATCTTAAACAGTTTCCGTGGTCTAGTGGTTTATCACACTGGGATTACATCCAGGAGACTTAAGTTCGATCTCCGTCGAGGTCAGAATTACAAAGTTTATAAAATCTTCGATTATTTCGAATTTTTGTTACGAGGTGAACTCAGCCTCGTGAGGACAATTGAGTAGCCAACAAGTGGCAGCGTTATATGGTAGAATCAGTAGAGGAAATATTTGAAGCAGAGGAGATGAAAAAAACTCTTGTAACGCTGTAATGAACACTTAAGCATTGTGAAATACTCACAAGAGTGTAAAACAAAGAAATAAATTTAAAAAAATCAATAATTTAAAGTTTTTGGTGTCTGCAGTGTGGCATTTGTTCCCCGGATGCCTGATATTATGACTATCCTGCGTGATTACCTGATTTGTCCAATTTGAGACATTCAGAATAGTATCTCGAGCAGACTACTGACTGATAGATACTCGATTCCATAGGTTCTATATTCTATATCCATCGTTAATCTCATTACTTCATGATTTTGATCGTGTATTCTCATTACGGCCGCCGCAGACAGTAGTCTACGATAAAAATCGTCACGTTTAATTTTGACATTTTTTTTTTATTATTATTGACCTGGTTGCAGATCTCTATTTAGACTGCAATTATTAGTGCGACCTTTATTTAGATTATTTGTGACCAGAGTAGGTTGAGATGGAGGTAGGTTCGAACCAACAACCTTCTGGTTACGAATCCACCGACTCAACCAACTGAGCTACTGGCGCTGAATTTTGACATAGCGCCTTGTCTAGAAAAATAGGGGCGACAAAAAATTGTGAAGTAGGGACGGTGTGTAAGGACACCGGTTGGAGAATAGGAAAGCTCAGGATTTTAGAGGGTAGGTACTCTGGATAGTATCGCTTACAGCAACTGAAATAATTTGATAGGTATCCATTCAGTGCACAAACTGCATCCCACTTATTAATTAAACGACATTAAAAAGTATATACCCCCTCCCCGGCGTTCACGCTTTGGAAAATGGCAACCAGCCAACACTGATCATGAACATAGCTTCCCCCCCATAGCTCTTCTCCAAAGTCACTTCATTCATATTTAATTACTATTTAGTATTTATGTTGTTTTTTTTAAAAAAAAAAATAATCCCAGCATTTCCCAAAGGGTCAAGAGGGACTTGCGTTTAGTGATGAGGCATTTGTGGTAAAAATTATAAAAGATTTTGTTTTTTCAACTGAAAAAAATGTGAAGTATTATTTTATGTGGGAATTTTGGTGTGGGAAAAATGGTCAACAAATCTTTGGCCCTTCAAATTCAAAATAAAAAACGACCTATCAATAATGATCTTGTAGTTCCTCTTAAAATTTCCGCGATTTCCAGATTCTTTAAAAACGGTTTAAAAAGTTTGATATCAGTGTATCTTCTTTTGTTTTGTATTGCTGGTCTTTGGCCAAACACTTTTTCAGTGTTTGATTGCCCTGGTTCGTAGAACCTATTATCTTGTCATAGTTCGGTTTATTATTTTCAATAATGAACCTTTGGAATTGTTACCAAAGGTTGTTTTACTGATGAACATATCTACCAGTCGGTCTTCTCGAGACGCTATTCTAATATAAAAGAATACCCTTCCAGATACATATCTTTCGAAGAAGTTTCAAATATGTTGACTAATTTTTACTTCCTCATTTTAGTTCTGGATGATGAGTAAGCATGGTGAAATCAGACGAGATGAATCTTGTCTGGATTATGCCGGTGGAGATGTCATATTGTATCCATGTCACGGGTCCAAAGGCAATCAATATTTTGAGTATGATTTTAAGGTAAGTTCATATCTTGATGACGTGGCTACTCATACATCGAAAGTTGTAGATTTCAATGTAAAACCCTGTAGTTTGGTGAAGCTCACTTGATGTGTGATAAGACGTATGGCACTAAATACGGGATAAGTTTGTTTAAGTGGAACAGTCAAATTTCTCGGAGATACTAAAAATCTCTTCTGACCAAAGTTTCATGATGTTGAGGGAGACAGGTTAAGAGGGGCCTTTCAAGGTCAACATTTTTTTTTATTCCTCCACGGAAGCAAACCCCTTGTTGACATGTACTTGAGTATCATGTATTTTCCATTGCATGTTCTAATTCCACATACATTGCACTATTAACTTGATTTTTTAAAAAAAAAAATTGAAAATTTCGCAGTATTAGCAAGTTCGGTCAATTCTTTACCTGGATATCCATGTACATATCAAATTATTGCTCTTTAACACAACTCATCCAAAATAAATTACTGAAATTTGTATTATACCTAAACAAATTTTGTGTCTAATTTGAAATTTTAATAGTTCATTTACGATTGAATTTGAGATGTAAAACAAGAATAAATACAGATTTGCTATAAAAATGTGATTTTTTTTTTTTGATTTTTTAATCAAGTTCATTGTATTTAGAATTTTATGGAGAATTCGAATATGCAATGATATTAATTCCATTTAAATCAATAAAATAGTCCATTTTATGTAGAATTTCAAGGAGAATTCGAATATGCAATGATAATAATTCTATTTAAATCAATTAAATAATTTATTGTATGTAGAATTTAAAGGGAATTCGAATATGCAATGTAAATAATTCCATTTAAATCAATAAAATAGTTAATTGTGTGTAAAATTTAATGGAGTATTCGAATATGCAATGATAATAATTCCATTTAAATGAATAAAATAGTCCATTGTATGTAGAATTTAATGGATAATACGAATATGCAATGATAATAATTTCATTTAAATCAATTAAATAATCTATTGTATGTAGAATTTAATGGAGTATTCGAATATGCGATGAGAATAATTCCATTTAGAAAAGTTTTAAAAGATTCACGCAGGTCACTATGTTTTCTCAAAATGATAAAAATGGTGTCCGAATATTTTCCTGCATCTGTGATACAGGATCCGAGATATTTGACTGTTCTACTTAAAATGACTCACACAGTAGTAGATGTTTACGCCACTGGCCAGCCATCACAGAAGTTACCACAAAAGCGGCAGGTAAGTTATTCCTTTGTACTGTTCTTGTTACCGCTCCCACAGTAGATCCTAGGTTCGAATTGTTGGCTTTCTGTAGATTAGATTATTTTGTAGATTTCGATTTAGTTTGATTTGGCTTGGCATGCTGACTATTCATAAGGATTTATAATGACCAAATCGACAGTTCTTAACCAATTTATTTGTTAATCTTTAGCTGACGAGTAACAACTGTTTTGTAAAGACTCGGACTTAGACGTTAGCATAATATATTTTATGGTTACACAATTCTGTCATTGTTTTGATTGGTTAAAAATAAAATCTAACCAATTCACTAAACTGAACATTGGATATAATGTCGGCAATAATTTCTTTACTCGCAGCTGCGGCAAAAGTTTCATTATCTTTGTCGAACCATTGTCTCAGATTCTAAAGCCATGATGTGCACTTCCTTCCCCTCCCTCCTTTACCAGCTACCTTTTCACCAAGTATTAACAAAAGAATATTACCTATATCTTTCTGGATTTCGGGTTACATGGCCCAAGCATTGTAATTTTTGTTTTTTTAATTCTCCTAACTTGTTTTCCTTTTCTTTGTTCATCTTTTGCAAAACTATTGTATTGCTTTTTTTTGTCCATCCAACTGTTTCTCAAGATACAGCTATAGATCTTTTTTTCAAAATGTTCTCCCATGGTAAAAATAAATGTACCTGATTCACTAGACGTTCCCCAATGGTAAAAATGAAATCCTAACCCAGAGTTAAGCTTTATTTGTTGCTACGGCGGACTCCGCCCGCACCCACCCGGTCAAAGTTTCAAAACAAGATTAGAGTGTCTGTCAGAATTTTATTTTGTCATTATTTATGATTTTTTTTTTTCCTTTTTAATAATGTTCTAAACTGCTTCATCTTTTTCTTTTGTTGCGACTTCCTTATCCCTGTCGTTCTCTTCTTCTTCTTCTCTCTCCATTTTTCCGTTTGTCCCTCTTGTTTTTCTTTTGGCAAGCTGTTTTCTTCCATCTCAACATTTTTTTATTGTCTCTCATTCCGTTTTATTTTCCTCTACCTTTATCCTTAAAGTATAATTGTTCAACAAGAAAAAGAAGCGGGAAAAAAATCACCAGATTTTGTCCAAAAAAATGTTCTTGAAAATCACTAAATTTTTCAAATATATTGCGGGGAAAATTATTCTATATCCCCCCACCCCTTTTTTTTAGTATCATTGATAAAGTTTCACTATGGGCTCCGTGGACTTATTTAATAATAAACTATAACAAATATCACTTGTCTTAATTTGTATAGTGAAACTGTGAAATTTGCGGTAAAATTTCTTTTTAATGTTATGAGCAAGATGTATTTTCTCTCCATAGTTTCCTCTCAGAAGAAGTTGATTTTTTAATGAAAGCGAATCAATTTCTGACCTTGGAGGTGAGGGGTGGTCAAAGATTTTTCTGGCCACATTTCGCGTCCAATTTCTGCCCATCTTCCACCCAGGTGCAATTAGTAATAGATTAAGATAACCCTAATTGCACCTTAATCTATACTTATAATAAACGTATCTATACGTTAGCTAAACATGAAATTCGGAACGCAGATACCTTTTAAGTAATGTAGGTACGTAATAAGGAAAAAAATTCAAAATTAATAATAAATACAAAAAAAAGGTTCCCACATTGTAAATTAAGACTCCTTTGAAAATTTACAAGCGATGCATGTTTCCCAACCTCTCTGGTCGGGTATTTATTTTATTATCATTTGCTTTTATTTCTAATTTCACTATTATTGTATTGTACATATATATAAATATGTTTTTTGTTATTGTTTATTGTACATATATATAAATATGTTTTTTGTTATTGTTTATTGTACATATATATAAATATGTTTTTTGTTATTGTTTATTGTACATATATATAAATATGTTTTTTGTTATTGTTTATTGTACATATATATAAATATGTTTTTTGTTATTGTTTATTGTACATATATATAAATATGTTTTTTGTTATTGTTTATTGTACATATATATAAATATGTTTTTTGTTATTGTTTATTGTACATATATATAAATATGTTTTTCGTTATTGTTTATTGTACATATATATAAATATGTTTTTTTGTTATGGCTTCTTGTTTTTCCACAGAACAAACGAATAAAACATGGCGTTAGTAAACAATGTCTATCTATATCTCACGATAAGAAAAAGTTAACTGTCAAAGAATGTAATCTAGACGATGAAACTCAAAATTGGAACTTTGACGAATATTCACCTGACAAATTACCAAAAAATTATGACAATAATGAAGTGCAGTCTAAAGTGGAAGAATACTGAAAGAAAAAAAAAAATCGAACAACAATTGATTGAATCATAAATCGATTCGTGAGTCAGCACTGAGATCAATATTAAACTAGGTGACACATTTAAAATGGACAATCTAAGATCGTTTATTATTTTTAATGAACCTTTGGAATCGTCACGAAAAAAAAAAAAAAAATATCCCACCTCAAAATTTAATATTTTAGGTTTCAAGATGCGTAAAATAAAAAAAGAATAATAATAAAAAAGTCCGTTTGTCCCCCCGAGAACTGGACTTTTGCCAATTAGCGTTGAATGATTTGGATGAAATTTGGTATATCTCCCATTAGGGTCTGATTTTGTCCCCAAACTTTTCATTACTGTCAGTCGAATACTTTTGGTTTCTAATTAGAGGCGTTTTGAATTTTGAAATCTAAAGCAATCTGATCAAATACGACTAGATTCAAATATCTTGCCAAAGATGGCGTAAAAAAACAAGATGGAATCTTGGGTCAATGATTCTAGCACTTTTTGAGATGGTTTCTAGCCCCTTTTTCATTAGTGAGTCAAGCCAATAAATCAGAAATAATAAAACAGACAATCCACCGGACCTGTCAAGCTAAAGACAAAAAAACATTTGCTCAGCCCAAGTTATTCCATTTTTCCTGACAGAGGGATCCTACTGCTGGAAGTATTTCTGTTCAGAAATGTCTGCAGACCACCAAGGCAGGGGAGCCTGCGACAACATATCACGCACAGTGGAGATATTAAACCAAACAATTTACGAAACATAATACCTTGTCATAGACCGGTAAAAGGGTGAATAACGCAAGTTGTGAGATTTAAGCGAACGAAATAATAATAATATTAGTCTATTGAAACCGGCAATCAAAATCAGTTTTCAGTGCTGAATAACTAACATTGATTCATAATTTGGCAACAAAAGTCTGGTTTTTGAAAGTAAAAAAGCCACATTTTCAAGTTTTCAGGTTCAAGAAAATGATTGTACTTTCCGGCATTTTTTTTTTTTAAAGAACCGTGTTCATTTACCCCATTTTTACTGTAAATTGTTTAAAATATTATTTTTTACCTAAAAAGCCTTGGAAACAATTTTAACTACTTAAAGGGAGCCAATTATAATGTGTTAAATATTAAGAATATTTCAAAAGCAGTGCTTTTTGCATTGCCTTTCTGCAAAAAAAAGAAGACTGTAATATACGAGTAGGGTGATTCAGAAAGACATGCTCTATCAAACGGTACAAATGATTTCAACAAAAATCATAAATAGAGCTAGTTACAAAAATCCAAATGTGACCGCTTCTTTATTTTGCTCATCCTGAAAAATTGGGGCTTTGGATTTATCTCCTTCTACCTAACATACGATACTTCACCACAAAGAATATATTCTACAGCACAAAAAAAAATCAGTACCACGTTCAATTTATATCCTATAATCCGCCACTGATATTTAATTTTCTACCTAATACTTAAAGACCTCCTTACTTTCACATCAAATGTCTATTTTTTAAAGATCTCGTATCAATCATCGTGTACAATAATCTGCCCATTCCCCCCCCCCCATTTCTTTGTGTTTTTCTTTGTCATTTGTAAAATATTTGTAACTACGAAACGGAATAAAATAAAAAATAATTTTATAAATTGTTTTTGCTTGCTTCTTCACTAATGAAGTTTATATTTGCCTCAGTGGCTAAGCGCTCGTCTGGTAAACAGGAGGGCGTGGGTATAATCTCCAGCTGAGGCAGGATTTTTTTCTCTTTAAATTCGGTATTTGATCACATGAAAATACAGCTCTAAGGGCAAGGTTGTAGAAAATGCCTCAGGCATTAACCTCGCCTAGTGGTTAACTTCCACTCAAGAGCCTTTTTTGTATCCAAGAAGTTTTGAAGGAAAATTGTGTTGATTTTTTTTTCGGGTCAAAACACAAAGACGTAGTTTATCATTCGGGGGTAACCCGGGTGATTTCAAATTTTCAATGCCAAAACACTTTTTTAGGTCCCCAGAGCACAAATCTCGAATTTCAGCCATTGGTCCGTGTGTGTGCGTTTGTTTGACAAGATGTACCTATCCGGCTTTGTAGTTTTAACTTATCCTGCCTAAAAAGAGAACAACTTGAAATTTGGTTCTTAAGACATTTTGTTCACAGTCACACACGCTCACTAATGGCTGAAATTCGATGTTTGGGTTTTAGTGACCACAAAAAGTGTTTTGATATTGAAAACTCGTCATCGAAAATTTTAGCCCCATAGTACTTTTCTTTTCGAAGGAAACTCGTGTGACGTTCACACCAGATTTGTTGTTTGTTTTTTTATTTAGCTTTCTCAACAGCTTTGTAGAAGTCGAAGAGAGTTAACTTTGGTGTGGATCTTAGATGGCTTTTTGTAGTTTTTAGTGCAACTCCTAGATTTTAGAAGCTTTTCAGAAATGCATCCTCTAAGAGGAACTCTAGGCGCTTTTTACCAAAGGGAAGGCATCTCCTTTTTACAACTCGGTTAATAATGTATACCTTCACCTATAGTCAGCAACAACAACTATTCATTTGTCCTCACGAAGCTAAGTGCACCCCCTGAGCCTACTTTTATAATTCTTAATAAGAGCTTTGTCAATTACTCGACCAAGCCACCTTGGATGTCGTTTCGCTTTGATCATTAACAGGTACTCAGTTTTACTCACGAGACCAATTGCACCCTCATAACGCCAACGATACGTAGTGTTCGGAGCAGACTCCTATCCGAGTACGCACAAACTCAAAGTTGCTTAACTTCAGTGATCCAAATATAAATATAACGGGAACTTGTGCATCCTACGTGTAAATCTTTGGCTTTTCACATTTTTTATATTCCTTATTGAGGCATGGCCGTATAAATACAGCCTAACCATTAGACACGCTTTTATAAAATGTACACTAAGCAAACAATTTATCACTTTGTTCATGTTAGATCACTGAAGTTAAGTAATGTTAGACGTGGTTCGTACTAAAATAGGAGACCAACCGTGGACACCACGGCTTTATCGGTGGTACATTCTCACTTGTGAGGACAACTGAGTAGCTGTTGGGGACTGCAAGGGTAAGCTATACCTTACTTAACCTAGTTGTAAAAAAAACTGCTCGAGTGAAGAAAGATTCAAATGAAAAAAAAATGCCAACGACTATAACACGTTGAATTCACCAATCACCATTTCACGTCAGATCATTGAAGGTAAGCAGCGCAACGTGGAGAATGTTGAGAACTCGGATGGGAGTCCGCTCGTGGACACGTGTGGTTGGCTTCTCGGGGAAGTTGAAAAGTATATTATGCAATTGTCATATCATATTGCTNTTAAATGGGGGGGGGGTACACGGAGTGTAACCGTTTCTCATGAAAGTTAAATACAAGGGGCAGGTATTTATTTTACATTATTAAAGACAAATTGCGTTGTATTCCAAATAAAGGTTTATTTATTTATAAAGATAAATATGTAAGGACTACGTTTTAGAGGACTTCTCTATTTGAGCGCTCGTGATACAGAACCAACCTAGACTGGGTGAGGTCAATGTGGATAGCTGGTTTGGAATATCAATATTTTTGAGCTTGAGCTCAAAAATATTAATAAGTTTGGAATTAAAAATAAAACACCCCATTTTTAATTAATTATATGAAGAAGTTTTTTTTAAAAAAAAAAATATTCCCATTTTTCTCTGACTTAAATACTTAATTCTCAAGTCAAAGAGACACGAGAAAGCCACCGCCTGTTAATTAAAAAAAATTCCAAAAAAAAAAAGTTCAATTTTGGGTCTACAGAAACTTCCAATTCCGATAAAATTTGACCTTGAAAATCTTCAAATACTTTTACAGAAGTTTTCTCTCTTATTTCTTATTATTATTACCTATATTTTCTCTCTTATTAGCTTATTTTTTGCCGAGAAACAAATTTTAATAAAAAAAAAACGGGCTTAAGATCTAACAAATTTGGGTTTTTTTTTTCATTCACACTGTAAACCATTTTTTTTTTCATTCACAGAAACGTATGATCATCCACGGAACGAGCAAGAAATGTTTGGCAATATCAACAAACAAATTGAAACTTTCGATGGCGGACTGTGATGAAGAGAAAATTAATCAGCGATGGGATTTTGAAAATTATGAACCGGACAAAATAACGCTGCTAGATGACTTGTTGTAACTGCCGTTTTATTAGGTCCACTCTGCGTATCAGGACAGGGGGCCGTATGAACCGGACAAAATAACGCTGCTGGATGACTTGTTGTAACTGCCGTTTTATTAGTTACACTCTGCGTATCAGGACAGGGGGCCGTATGAACCGGACAAAATAACGCTGCTAGATGACTTGTTGTAACCGCCGTTTTAATAGGTACATCTGTGTATCAGGACAGGGGGCCGTATGAACCGGACAAAATAACGCTGTTGGATGACTTCGTGTAACGGCCGTTTTATTAGGTACACTCTGCGTATCAGGACAGGGGGCCGTATCATGGACGCTAATGTTTTCCTAGAGCCCGCAATACATACAAGGCTGTGTATGGTTACACTGGACGAAGACATAATTTCTTCCAATCCGATTTTGACTCAAGAACTTACGTAATGAAAATGGGTCATGCTTGACATTGTGAGATGTTACTAGACATTGTGAGATGTTCCTTGACATTGTGAGATGTTACTTGACATTGTGAGATGTTCCTTGACATTGTGAGATGTTACTTG
>CM022875.1:5466105-5492483 GCA_012654025.1 Pachypsylla venusta
AATTTAATCGAACACAGAGTTTGGACTCAATAAGCTTGGAAACACGAGACAATCTGGACTATGGGTCATATTTTAAAACTCCACTTGAGTGCGAGTTTGAGTGGTCACTTCCACTTAAGTGTTTGATTTGTANTATTTCTAAAAAAAAAAAATCTGAAATCGAATGCAGGTGTCCCACGGGCAAAGCCAGCGTGATATCCACTAGGCCAGGGAGGCTGCCTAACAGAGTAGTATAATAGAAGAACACATTTTGTTTTGTTTTCAGCCTAGCATTCAGCCAAAGTACCGGACAGTATTGGTTAACTATATGATTGAGATGCAACAGCAGTATAATTTTCTCCCGGAGACATATTTCTTGGCAGTCTATATGATGGACAAATATCTTGAGGTGTGTAGAGAGAATAGATTTTGTCTGACTACCGAATGTCCCGATTGCAACCGAAGCCCGCACGATGAGATTCACATATTCAACTGTGGGATGAATCCAACCGATTTGTCTTCCTCCCATCTGTGGACTCCTCACGGGGAGGAGGCACAATGTCTCCAACTACCAATATGGATTTGAGGGACCAATGACTGGCAGTCCCTGTCGCTACGACAACATATATTACCTCTCCTCCAAATTTATATTTCTTTAATTTTGTTATATTGGGATTCTGTGTCAAGTAAAACCATAAAGATGTGGATAATATAGTACTATATCTTCACTTGACTGTAAAAAAACAAAGATATTGATTAAAGCTGACTAGTTTCGTGCTCTCCTGAGCACATCATCAGAGCTTGGTTGAACGAAGACTGACTGAAAATTAGGAGTTTATATTATTTACAAGTAAAAAACATTATAAAAAGGAATCGACCTCACGTTGGGCAGTTCTACGCACCAGGACGACCTAGAACGCATATCATCACAGTTCCAGCCAAGGGCAGTCAAGACCTTTTCGGTAACCTCATATCATCCTATCTCTACCGAACTTCTAAACATGAATCTAGGAATGGGGAGAATATATGATTTTAAGACGGATACCGTTACAACAACAACTAAAGGAAAAAGAATCGAACCATTATTATTTAGAGAGCAGGGCTTTGTTACATTTAGTTAGGAATATCTGAATTTGAAGAATAAATATATTTAGGGTCATATAAAACTCCAGTGTGAGTTGGGGTGGTCACTACCACTTGAGTGTCTGATTTGTATTTTAAAAAATGTTCTGACCAAAAAAATTACATGTAATCTAATATATAAAATTCTCGTGTCACGGGGTTTGTTACCATACTCCTCCAAAACGGCTTAACCGATTTTAATAAAATTTTGTATGTACATTCGGTAGGTCTGCGAATAGGTTTTTACCTATAATTTAATAGAATTGAACAACAAGTTTCACTTAAGTGTGAGTTGTTACTCCGACTACAAATTAGCGAAGTGGCCACTCGCACTCGTAAAATTTCTGTTTTTATATTATAATGAAACTAGCTGAGTACCCTAATTTCGTTTCGAGAAGATGAGAGAACATGGGGAGTAGTAACGGGTTGTCTGCGCAAGGTTAGGCTGAGTCGTCAACTTGCATTTTTTTTTTTGAACCTAACCCCATACTACTCCCAACACGTTCTACACAGCTTAACAACCCGTTACTACTCCCCATGTTCTCTCACCTTCTCGAAACGAAGTTAGGGTACTCAGCTAGTTTTATTATAATATAAAAAAGAAATTTTACAAGTGCAAGTGGCCACTTTACTCATTTGTAGTCGGAGTGACAACTGACACTTAAGTGGAGTTTTATAATATGGCCCTTATTCTGCATTTCTGCCTCAAATATAGGAAAAAAAAACTTCAACTAACAGCATCCTGGTTATGAATCCACCGTCTGAACCAACTCAGCTAAATCATGTAATTTTTTTTCCAGCTCGAACCAGAAATCACCAAAGCCAATCTGCAATGTGTCGGAGTGACAGCTCTCTTTATGGCCGCCAAATTTGAAGAAATTATGATGCCAGATATAACTGAATTTTCTGGCATGACTGCTGACTATGTGACAGTCAAAGATATTTTGAGTCAAGAAGTTTTGATGGCGTCAAAATTAGATTTTGATTTCAGTCGACCTCAACCATTAGCTTTCTTGAGGAGATTTTCAAAAGTAGCAAAAGTGAGTATATCTTTTTTTTTTTTTTTTTTTTTTTTTTTTTTTTGCTTAATGTCTTTTGACATCTACTGGTCATTCGAGACGGGTAAGTGTATCTAAGTTGATTATTGTCTGTGTCAGTTGGCCAATTTGAGTCCGATTTTCAATTGTTTTAATATATTTCTAAGAGTGTAAATACAATTTCAATCAATTCCAGGGATCAACAAGACTAAAATTGCATATAAGCAAATTCCTGAAAATTCTTCTTAACCGAGATATGTTTTTTGAAATGTGTTCATTTTCGTTTATTATTTGTTACAAACTTCACCATCATATTAATGTCACAAAAGGTTTAAGTAAAGATCGGTTTAAGTAAAGACTAATGGCTGTAAAGACTAATGGCTCATGCTGCCTAAAAATATCGCAATAATGAATTATCATCAGCAGCAGATGTATCCTCAATGCGTATCCCATCATATTATGTTTTGAGAATAAATGTATTTTATCTGCCTCAAACCCTAGTGGTGTGGTATTTAAATAAAGTGTTCAAACCCCACTCGGGGCAGATCTCTTTTCATTCTAAAGATTCTATTTCCATTCTTGGTTGAGGCGTTGGTTGGACTACGAATCCAGAGCCTCAACTGACTGAGCTACTTAGGCTGTTAATTTAAGAAGGTGAGGAAGACTTTTCGGGCATTTGGCTAAAATGATGCAACTTAAAATCTAGTTGAAATCGGGTACGAAGCGTATTTTTCCAACATATATGACGTCCAAATTTTCATGCTTTGTTTTCCAGGCCGACAAGTTTTGTCACCATTACGCTAAATACTTCATTGAACTTGCTAGTAATGACTATTCTATGGTTCATGAATTACCATCAAAAGTGGCCGCTGCTTCATTGTACCTTGCACATATGTAAGTATTCATTTCATTAAGGGCCGCTTTTACCAAAAATAATGAACTCCAGTGTTGGTGAACTCTGGTGTTCGTGAACTCAGGTCGAACTCTCTCGTTTGGCTTTTACCAAAAATATTCAGAGTTGAGTTGGTGTTTGATAAATTTACTTTGGCAACATCGTAAACCTCCTTGTATTTTTGGTTTTTCAAAATCACAGATGTGTCTATAAATTCTAGATACGAACTAGCGATATAAAAATGAAGTAAAATAAATTGACAAAGATAAAAATAAATTACTTCTATAGATTTTTTGTTGTTGTTTTTCGCGAGGATAGTTTCAAAATTTCTCATGTAATTTATTGTTCACGGATGTTTAAAGAAAATTACATTAAAATCTAATTTTTATGTAAACAATTGGACTTCATTTTTTTCCCTTTATTTTATTTAAAATACTCGTAATATCGATACTATTGTTTTTTCAATGATTTGATCGCAAAATCTGCCATTTATATCCTCCCTGCAGGTTTGGATGTGTTGTTTGAGGCAATCTATTATTCCTCTTCATGTTTTGATATCTTTTTATTTCGCCCAATTTTCACGTTTTGCAAAACATGTTAACCTAACCTACTTCATCTTTAATCTAAAAACATCACATTATTTTACTTCACTTTTATTGTACTAGTTCGTATCTAGAATTATACACACATCTGTGATTTTTTGAAAAATATTCAAAAAAATTGCGCCTTTAAAAAAGCAAACTCGAGTTGAAAAAGTGAATCTCAAAAATCAATGCAAAAATCGAGGTATTGGCACACTAGCGCTCTGGGCGTCGAGTTGGACAAGTCTTTTAGGAACTAAAACTTGGTAAAAGCGAAATTTTGTGCGAACCCCGGGTTGCCTCGCGAACTCCGTGTTGACTATTTTGGTAAAAGCTGCCCTAAGTTAGTAATGATTATTCTATGGTTCATGAATTACCATCAAAAGTGGCCACTGCTTCATTGTACCTTGCACATATATAAGTATTACTAAATGACCACAACTTTCTACAAACTCTTTAGTCTGTTTTCTTCTTCTTGCAAACATCTGCCATAACATAATACTAACCATGATAGAGTGGATTTTATATTTTTCATAAAATATCAAGTTTTGGGAGAGTGGGGTGTTTTTCAGTAAAAATAAAATAATAAAACTCTCCAGGAATAATAATGGGAGGGAGAGGTACTTTAAATAATAATAAATATGAAAGTTGAAGTTTACCAGATTCTCCCCGATTAATGGCCGGATTTTCACCTTCGAAATTGAGAAGTACCACTTTGGGATAAGCAGGAAAACCGAAATTCGATACAAAATTGTACCGCAGTTCAAAAAATGATATCCCCGAGTAAAATATTGATTTATCTATACAGAGTGAGTTATTTAAATTCATAAGATTTTCTCAAAAACCGTTCATTTTACAAAAAATATTCGGAATAAAATATTATTGATTTTTGGGGAAATGTTATGGTGACCTTGGAATTTGTCCCACAGGTCGAATTCAAGGTTACTTCAAAATCAACTTTGTTTTTTTAAATAGCACTCTATATTATGTTATGGAAATGTTTTGGTGACCTTGGAATTTGTCTCACAGGTCGAATTCAAGGTTACTTCAAAATCACCTTTGTTTTTTTAAATGGCACTCTATATTATGTTATGGTGACCTTGGAATTTGTCTCACAGGTCGAATTCAAGGTTACTTCAAAATCAACTTTGTTTTTTTAAATGGCACTATATGTAATGATTGTGATATTGAATTTTGCAATATTTTTTTGAAATATTGAAATATTTTTTGCTTAATTTTTTTTTTTTTTCGATTTGACTTACAGTTTTCGAGATAATGTTTACCTTGACGTGGTCTGAGTAAGAGATAGCTAACGTATTATTATGAAGTATTATTGGCAACCCATTTTAAAATATTTGGCCATAAATGTGTTAATTTTAGCAAGGGTGTTTTATGCATATAGGCGTGCCATAATGCTACACATGTTAGATATCTCTTACTGAGAGCTAAGAGCACGGCAAAAAAAAAAAAAAAAAAAAAAAAAAAAAAAAAAAAAAAAAAAAAAAAAAAANTTTTGCTGTGCTTTTAGAGCACCCTGTTTGAATAATATTTCCTTTTAAAATCTGTGAATACTGTGCGGTACACTTTTTTTTTGTAAAATGAACGGTTTTCGAGAAAATCGACCATATGAATTAAAATGGCTCGCCCTGTATAAGGCGCGGATTCCACCACAGGCGTAGGTATCACCCAATATCCAAATTTGAGAAGTTTAAATGTCGACTTTTTTGTTGAATTTCGCCCAGTTAGCAAAGCAGGCGCAAACAACTTGTTTCTTACTAATAGCCCGTCAACCGAAGTGAAAGTAAATAATTAATCCACATGCAAAATTGGCACTTTTTTTAAGACCCATTTACATTGCCCGAGCGTTCGTCGCGAACAGAGGTGACGAACGAGCATTCGTTCGAGTCTCGGGCAGTGTTAACAGTCGCCGCGAGCCGATCATGTTCGAAGCGAATACCTCGTTCGTACTCGAGCCTGATCTCGAGTAACTGATCGTCAGAAATGCTCGAGCAGTGTGAACAGAATGCTCGTTTGTGTTCGTGCTCGTCGAAAACTGGCGAGCACCGATCACGAATGCTCGATACTCGTGTATGTTCAGGCGGTGTAAATGGGCCTTTAGCTTCAAAAAGTAAGCTTTGGAGCATCGCCCTATGGCACGTTGAATACACTAGTGTATGTTCAGGGTAAATGGGCCTTTAGCTTTAAAAAGTAAGCTTTGGAGCATCGCCCTATGGCACGTCTCGTTAGATCACTGATTTTAACGACGTTTAACTAAGTGGGTGACCACTTAGGCGCGCCTCCGCTGTGATGCTATTCCCGGATCAACCCAGGCTGGGTGAGGTCAATGTGGTTAACCGGTTTATAAGTTTTCAGCGCATGGCGGGTAAACCTCCAGTCTCGATTGACCAATAGATGTTAAGTGAACTTTACTGTTGTTCAAAACAGCGTCCCATTTTTGCGTTTTGTTTTTCACATTATTTGCAGTGTTGATAAGCCTGAAGTTTTTAATGTGGATAAATCAGATGCCACCAATTTCTGGACAAAAAGTTTGATTCACTACTCACGCTATACGGAAGAAGACCTCTTACCTTTGGTGCGACGACTATCATTGGCCGTTCTTGAAAATGCACAAGAAACCCCAAAATATAAGGTAAGTAATCTGTTTGATCGGTCACTTTGGGACTCATGTCCTCGTCGTTTTTGGTTGATGATTTTTATTTGATTTTAAGCCCAAACAGTAGATAGACAAAGAAAAACTTTGTCCACCCTGTATATTTTAGCGTATATGTTTCCTCGGAGGCCCTTAGAGGCATGGCCGTTCTGAGTGATTAGTATTTTCTAAATTTTCAGATACAATGGCTGGTCATAATTTTGCAAATTATATGATATACTCGTATATCTTACATTAAGAATTACAAGGTCCACGTAAAATTATCTCGGTTTGATTTCATTTATTTTTCTAGCGTATGGCTTTTTACTATGTATCAGTAAGAGTAAAAACTCACGCCAAAAAACGAAAACTATTTGACATTTTTTTTAT
This sequence comes from Pachypsylla venusta, assembly GCA_012654025.1. Classification (NCBI taxonomy): domain Eukaryota; kingdom Metazoa; phylum Arthropoda; class Insecta; order Hemiptera; family Aphalaridae; genus Pachypsylla; species Pachypsylla venusta. The sequence goes on from CM022875.1 coordinate 5,472,757, forward strand.
ATTTTTCCTCACGATGACCGGTTCTACGCACCAGGACGACCGGGAATGTATATCATCAAGAGTTCCAGCCAAGGACCATCAAAACATTTTCAATAACGTTATATCAACCTATTTCTACCATTTTTCCAAACCTGAATTTTAGAAATAGGCTTGCCACAAGCACAGAAATGTCTGTTTTATTTATATTGACATAGGCAATATAACAATATGTACTTGTTTGATTTGTTTCAGGCTGTTAAAGATAAATATTCGAAAACAACTTATCTTCGTGTCGCCATTAGTTCATCTCTGACAATTCCATGTTCAGCGATCAAAGTATTTGCGAGAAAAGCTCAAAGTTAGAGACTGACATTTATTTTGAATTCAACATAGGATAAGTATACAATACGTAGACAACAATAAATTATGTGTGATTTATTGAAAAAAATATGGGACAGTTGCGGGAGACCTGAAGTACAAAATTCCACTGTTACCATGGTGAAGCAACCAGTGAAGAATGCTGGCGTCACTCTGGTTGCCGCGTGAGAAGAGACTCTTAGTTTGGCACTATAATAATAAAATGGATACAACTGTCCCATTTAAATAATATTCTGTTTGTAGGATTCATACAATCGTCATCAATATGAGAATGAAAATAATTCAGAAAAAGTCGGTTAATTTTTTTTTCCAATTAGGCGCTTTAACCAATGTTTTAAAATGATGTTAATTTTCGTAGTTATATTTTTCTTTTTAATATATACCTACATAGGAATTAGAACATTCACACACTGTCTGACGTGTATAAAACTATTTATTATTAAATCAAAATTTGTAATAGTATTTCCCTTTTGTGACTCGAAAATTACTGAGAGGAATTATGTAATGTTATGGAATTTATTTCGTTTGCGTGTGTATGAACCCTGTCTTTGTTAACTATAGGATGAATACGTGTTTAAAATTAAGCAATTTCTTTTTACCTGGAACCAATTTTACAATAAATTGCAAGTTAATATTACTTGTTTTGTAATTTAATGATATTAATGAGTTTTGTTTGATCGTTTTCGGTGACCTAATCGAGGTTTTTAAAATTATTTTTAAGTTTCGTTGAATATATTGCGCAATAATTTTAATAGGACAAACCACAATAAATTAGCTCTCGGCTGACTCAGAAAACATTATCTCGCCCTCGTTACTCATTCATCATACAATTACTCTTACTCACTCATCAAACAATATCACAAACAGGGTCAGTAATTGCTCTACACTTCCTAAAGCATGGAAATGATCGGCGCGCTAAGTCAAAATTTCGTTTTTCTCACGACCATTTTCCGGCCTTCCTCTTAATTTTTCTGAAATGAAAATTTTGACATTTTTCTTTGTAAAATATGTACAAAAAAAAATTAATTTTCGACCACCGAAAAGTTCTAAGTGTATTCGTATTCTTCACTGGTTGCTTCACCATGGTAACAGTGGAATTTTGTACTTCAGCACTGCCGTGGGCCTAGATTTTCTATCGATTCATTTCCTCAGACGAAAAAATGTTTAAGCGAAACTCATGTGAAAATTCTAAATTTGCTGGTAGGTTTTTTTTTCTCATTTAATTTTTTTTGTTTCATATATTTTTTTTTCATTTGTACATTTTACTTGATTTTTAACTGGTAATATTTGAACTGGTTTTTTAAATAACTGGTAATATTTGAACTGTTTTTTTTAATAAAAAAAATATTGTAAATAAATAGATTGTTTTTTTCTCTCTCTCGTTTACCGCTTGCGATTAAAGCCTCTGAATATCTATAAAAAATCTGCTCCTCATTTAAAGTCTTGAAGCTAAGGAGCGTGCTTTAACAGTGAGTAGTGAGTGCTTTAAAAGCGGTGAAACCCCTTAAAATTTTTGAACGGCTTGGATTTTTGGCCGAGTTCAACTGATTTGATGGTTAAAAATAAAACGGAAGGCATCTCTGCAATATTATTATGTTGCCCATGTCAATTATTAGCCTACTAGATTAAACGGATGATGACAAAAACTCCGTACCTACAACCAAGTCAGAGTTGATAGTTGGGTTGGGCGGAAGAGAATTCCTCAGGAATTAACCCCGCCCTTTGAATGAACTATATTAAACTAGCTAAACTATATCTTCATAATTCTTTCTCTCCTTCTTCTTCTTAATTCTTTCTTTCTATCCTTACTCTTTTCCATTTATATNCAGTTTTATGCCATGAACGGCAAAATAAGCTTTTGGTGGAAATCGAATATACCGTTGGCGGTTTTATGCCGCTTTTTAGCGGTTTTGGCATATTATGCTTAAAATGAGAACGGTAATAGCTAGAACTTTAAACTTGATGTCTATTCATATCAATTTCATACAAGAAATTCAAAATACAACTTAGGTTGAAGTGTAATAAATTGTTGGCCGCTAATTAGCGGCTGTATGCCGCTTCCGCGTAAAACCAGAATGAAAAGAGCTAGAACTTGATATGAATTGGTGCCAATTCATATCAATTTCATATAAGAAATTGAAAAATACAACTTAGGAGATGAAGTGTGATATATGATTGCATTTCCGCTCTGGGAACTTCAAAAAGTGTTTTGACATTGAATACTCGACATCGAAAATTTCAGCCCATTACAATACTTTCTTCTTTTGTTATAGATAAGGAAAGTCGTGTGATTTTCACACCAGATTTTTTACATGTAAATAATATTTTGTTGTGTTTGTATGTGACCTCACACTTCTCTGGCATTCATCTTTGACTATAATCTCTATTTCTCTCTCTACCAACGAGTCAGAGTTTAAAATTTTAACTCTTAAAGCGCTCATATTTGAATGTTCGTAGTCATTATAATCTATATAGTGTGGCCCAAAATTTATGCTCACTCCCCTTATTTTTTTCCCTGCTTGAGTTAGAAAAAAAAGGAAAAAAAAACATGGATTTTAGACGCGGCTTAAACGGTGACAATCACGATACACAGGGTTGATACAAAAATTATACATTTCATTGGGAGTACAGACATTCTAGGTACCATGTTTAAATTAGTTTCAGAAGACTATTCAAATTCCCTGATAGTAATAAAATATACAAATAATAATAGATAATAAATAGAATAACACAATAAGTTAATACTTAGCAAATAAACATATTTAAAATTGAACCCAATTTGGGTTGGAATTAGATTGCTGAGGTTCTTCCGCTGTCGTCCTGAAAGCAAAATATAAATGTGTTATTATTTGTGTTAATCCATTGTCACAACTTACTATTGTGGGTATCACTGCATTCCAAGGGCCACTATACTAATCTATCACAGTATAAAGTCTTTGCGATGACCAGTTCTTCGCACCATGACAACCTGGAACACATAGCATCACAGATCCGGACAGGGGCCATCAAAACTTTTTCTGTAACCTTAAGTTAACCTTTTTCTATCACGTTTCCACACCTAAATATAGATATGGGGAAACAGTTGATTTGAGAGAAACACCGCTAAAATAGCAACATCACCGTATTGTACACTAGCTGTTTCGCCCGTGCTTCGCTAGGCTTCTTATATTGCTATCTTTGTTTTTCAAGGACAATGGAAATACACAAATCTTTATATGAAAGGCAATGTCCTGAGTGACTGATCAACGTAGAGCTGAAACTATTAATGCTACAGATTTGTAATTTGGCTGGGACCTTCCTTGCACCATGTAGGCAAGTGTGCACTAAGAAAGGATTTTGCAAAATTTTAATTTTAAGAGATAGAAATCGCGAAAAGTAAACATTCCCTATAAGAAATACATTGGAGCGAGAGAGTTAGCATGATACATGTATATAGGTACATACATACAATAGCGTACACGCCTACTTTCACAATTTTCGAACTATGATATGTACGAGGTCTGGCTATTAAATAACGAGACTGCGCGCCTAGAGGGGTAGGGAAAAAAACGAGTAGTGCGTTGGGTATCTATTCACGTACCAAAACACGTTTTCGTCACTATTATAGTATTTGTGCAGTAGCGGTTTGAAACGAACGTGTTTTTTTTTCTTGTGCCGAAAAACAGGAGCAACGTATCAATATCAAATTTATCGTTAAATTGAAAAAACTCCGACTAAGTGCTATAAATTGTTGCAAGAGACCTATGGGGACAATTCTCTATCTCGTACGCGTCTTTTTGGGTAGTGTAAGCGCTTCAGTGAGGGTCGAGAGAGCACTGAAGATGACCAGCCCCCAGGTAGCCCCAAATCAAAATTCAAGGCAATGTTGATCGTTTTTTTCGACATTAACGGTATAGGTATTACTGAATGGGTTCCAGGGGGTCGGCTAGTCAACCAGACTTACTATTTGTCAGTTTTGGCAACACTGCGAACACGAGTTCGTAAGAAACGGCCCGAGTTGTGGAAGAACAACTCGTGGATTTTGCACCAGGACAACGCACCTGCCCATAATGCGCTTTCTGTGAAGTGGTATTTGGCTGATAAACGCACTCCAGTGCTCGAACATGCACCGTACTCACCAGATTTTGCACCGTGCGACTTTTTCTTGTTTCCGAAGATAAAATCTGCTTTGAAAGGGACCCGATTTGAGTCGATAGAAGCGGTAAAGCAAAAAACGGCAGAGCCCCTAAAGGCCCTCACCAAAGAAGATTTCCAGCACTGCTTGGATCAACGAAAAAAACGTATGGAAAGGTGTGTGTCGAGGGGAGGGGAGTACATTGAAGGGGAGCATTCGAATGTAGAATACTTTTTATAATAAAACCCTTTTTCGTAACCAGTCTCGTTATTTAATAGCCACACCTCGTATACCACATGTAAAATATGAGCGGGCGAAGCCGCGATCGAAGGTTGCTAGTAATAATATAATTATTTATATATGAGAAGTTGTTTTTTTCTTTTGATTAAATCTTATTTTAGTGCTTCTGTCCATCTAGGGAAAACGTACTTACTACGTTTAGATGTAAAACTGATTTAGTTAACGTACAAGGTTACGACTGTCACAGAAAGTTGCTGGCAACAGCTAGTAGTGTACATACCTCGTTTGTGGAGGTGCTGCACTTGTAAAGTCTCCCCAATTATTGGTGCTACTATTGGCTTGATGAATAGGTGAGGAGTTCTGAGATGGAGCAGGTGGAGGTGAGACTTTTGACATTCCTGAGCCTGGAGGAGGAGGCAGAAGACCTCCGGTACTTGATGGGCGAGCTTTAGATTTACCTTGTCCATCATTCCCATCTTTTTTCTGTAAATTAAAAAAAAATATATATATATAAATCTATAATTATAAAACGCGAAGTCCAGTTGTTATACTGACTGACTCATAATCAACTAACCATTTGGTATACTGACTGTGTCAGGAGTACGTGCCCAATTGCTGTGATATAAGTCGTCATAACGCGTCAGGAGTACGTGCCCAATTGCTGTGATATAAGTCGTCATAACGCGTCAGGAGTACGTGTCCGATTGCTGTGATATAAGTCGTCATAACGTGTAAGGAGTACGTGTCCGATTGCTGTGATATAAATCTTCATAACGCGTCAGGAGTACGTGTCCGATTTCTGTGATATGCGATACTCACCGTAATTTTCATATTAATCTTAATAGTTTCTCCTTCTTTAAATTTTAGATCGAGTTCTTGTTTAGGTTCAACCTTTTCTTTTTCAATTTCCTCCGTTTTTTTTAGCCATTTAAAATGATCTTGAAGGGCTACATTCAAATCAAAACTGTCAGATCGATCTGAAAATCCTAATCCAATGAACGCTTGTCTACCTGCGGAAATGAAAAAATAATCGATCGAGGTGAATATTTGTCTTATGACGTCGGCTTTTTACAGAGTGTAACGATGTCCTTATCTCAAAATTCAAAGAAACCAGAGGTCGAGTTTTTAGTTGAAAATTTGATTTCAAGAAAAAATTAATACAACCTTTATTTTTTTCCGCAATCATGCCTAAACTATTAAGGTTTCCACCCATTTATATTATTATTCTAGTTTGATTTGAAGGAAAAGATTAATTCACCCTTAATTTTTTCCCGCAGACATACCCAAACTATTGAGGTTTCTACCCATTTATATTATTCTAGTTTGATTTCAAGGGAAAATTTAATCCACCCTTCATTTTTTCCCGCAGTCATATCCAAACTATTGAGGTTTCCACCCATTTATATTATTCTAGTTATTGGTACCTAAGTGGGAGGATGTGCCGGGATAAAGTCGAACCTGTATAAATAGGACTTGTGTAAGCTGAAAAACGGTCCGGATGACAGTCCGGGACAGTTGTTAGTGCATAGATGGCAGTGGGGAAGAGAGGGGAGGGTGGGTTTAGTTGGTAGGCTAGATTGAGTCCAACATAACCTACATACCACTCGACTGGGGTTTTTGTTTGGCTGCGGCTGGACAAATACTTGCTGGTCGAGAAGTCGTGTGTATCTTTAGAAGATTCCCATCCTCGTTTCCACCTCTTGCCAGCAAATTCGGTTAGAGATCAATAAAAAAAAACACCAGAAAACCTGGATAAATTGGGAAAAAGTCATGGGTCCTTCTTTAAAAGGAAACATTGAGCCCGTATAAACAGGAATGTTTTTTTTTCTTGGTACTCACGATTCCGCGGTCTGAAGCCTTTGTAAGCAGGAATGTTGTTAAGACTTGTTGTATTTTGTAAGCAAGCCTTCCATAAGCAAGAAAATGAAATCTAGGAACCTGTCTAAACAGGAACTTTTTAAGCAGGAAACCTCTATAATAGCAAAATATTGCCAGTCCCTTGAATTCCTGTTTATCCAGGTTCGACTGTATGTATATTAACCCCTGTTTAGTATCAGTTATAGAAAGATTATGTGGAGGGGTTGCCAGTGTGGCTCCATTGGAGGGGATTGTCAAATCCCCTCCAATCGTTTAGCCATAACCTCTGACGAAATGCTATGTAGTGCCAGGGGTTATGATTATGAATAATAAATTAATCAGAAAAAAGGTGTAACAAATTTGGTCCGCCATGAAAAACCCATTTGTTCCTGGTCCTAATTAATATGAAAATATACTTACTGAATGTAAGTTACCGGAAGTTTTGTTCGACGATCAAAACGAATGAATTTGACAGCTCCGCTATTTCGGGATGGGGTTTTTGATCATCTGGTCAGAACTTTTTCAATATTTTCAAAATTTCAAAGAATATGTATAGCGATTTTTTTTTCTTCATCTTTTCAGTCAGACAGTCAGTCGTGAAATTGCTTTCTAAAGTAATCCTCAAATAAACTTTGAAGTTTAAAACGATTTTGGATATGATTTAAGGATTAGACAGCCGAATGATTCTACAAAACCAGCAATTTGAGGCACTGCAATGCCGGTCACAGATCGGCATCGTCTGCGATATTATTAAATAACAAACAATGCATGCATTTATACTATCGATAATAGTCAAGCTCTGCTCAAATGTTATTCCATTAACGAAGCATTTTTTTTCGGAGCAAGAGCGGGGTGAGAACGACCTCAATAGTTAAATACCGATGGAGGGTGCAATATTGCTTCCGTTTTTCTTTGAAACAAACTTGGATGCACCCACATTCATAATTTTGGGTTAAATCAAAATTAGTTTCTTACCACCGTCATCTTTGATTCTGAGGACAAAATATCGCGACGAATCGCTGACAGATTCTATTGCAACTCCAGGGTATGTCTCAATGGGGCATTGGGCAAACAGTTCTCCTGTGTTTTTATCTTCCAATTTTATTGTACATTCTTTATCTTTTGTAACAAGTCTCATTCTACCTGTCCACTGTGGCTCTTGAAGATTCCAATCTGCGGCCCTAAAAACACATTTTGTTTTTTAAAAATATACATTGAAACACAAAAACAATATATTAACAGGGTTAACTTGGTAATTAGCAATATATTAACATGGTTAATCTGGTAATTAGTAACCTGGATGAATACAAATAATGTACCCACCGAGGGGAGCAAGCCAGCCAAACTCTGCTTCAAACCAAACATAAAAGATCATCAACAAAATGCAGTTTCTACGGATAGGTACTGTGAGAAGCAAGCGAGGGTTATCAGGCCAGGAAGGGGTGCAACTGAGGAGAGTGGGAACAGAACAAAAAATTGTGACATGGTAGAATTAAGGAAGGCACAGCGGACCTTAAATAAAAATGGGAAAAGGTGAAGTTAAAGAAGATGTACAATGAGGAGTTTCTCAGGGGCCCGCAGTCGTCATGTTAGATTGCCAATTATGGTCCGATTTTCACTAAATTTGTTTTAATATATTTCTAGGAGTGTAAATATAAAAACTAGGTCTGAAATTGAAATTAAAACTTTTTTAAAATAAAAAGTACAGTCAGATCTGGATAAACAGGAATTCAAGGGACGGGCATTATTTTGCTGTTTATAGACCTTTCCTGATTAAAAAAATTCCCACTTCACAACATCTTAAGACTTGTTATATTTTGTCTCTACCTCCCAACCTATGTTCCATTAAATCCTAAAACTAATTCTGATTCCCCTTCAGAAAAAACAAAAGGTGTCTTTTGAATTTTTAGCTTTGTAACAAGTATTGAGTAAGCATTTCATTATAGAGTATCACCGGTCCACAGTTGCTTTTCCTTAGTGGAAATGTGATGTGGGCAATGATCAAACTGATGAAATAATTTTTTTTCTTTAACGAACATAAAATTAATTAATTCTCAGTTAAATTTAAGACCAAGTTGTTATATTTACATTCTTAGAACATATTAAAACAATTTTGGTGAAATCGGTGTCCGATTCAAGTGTATTTGACTAAAATTGATAATCTAACATAACGTCTCCGTAACCCTATAGTGCTTGATACCAAAGTCAATTAATTGATTATGTTATTCAAAATGCGTCCCATAACCATCACCATTATTCTGTTTATTACACCCTGAGATCTTTATTTTCATTTTCAAAATCAATTATGCCTCATTCAAACTAGATTTATAATAATCAATAGATCTTACAACATCGAATAGAAAGAAACTTTCTCTTTTGTTTAAGAAAATCTAATGAAAAACTTTACCTATATCCTCTAACAGTTGTTCGTGGTGGTATTTTAAACACAAAAACTTCTGATTTAACAAGAATAATACTTTCATAAGATTCCATTATAAATTAAATACCTAAATTATAATAAATATTAATACAATCTCAAAAGGTACCTAATTTAAAGAAAATAATTTAAAATGTTTGAAATACAAATGCTGATAAGAAAAACACTTCACAAAATAAAGAAATATTTATAAGTTAGAAGATAGCAATGTGTCCTTATCAATTTTAGTGCTGGTTTCTCAGATATGCGACAATAAAATTTCAAAGTAGGTGGAATGCTATATTGCCAAGTCATAAGGAAAATAACTGACGAGACTACTAGATTCGGCACAAGGCCCGAATGGAGCAACAGTTTAGCAGAATTGATGCAATAGTTTTTAGGGATCAGCAAGCCCGAATGGAGCAACAGTTTAGCAGAATTGATGCAATAGTTTTTAGGGATCAGCAAACTTCATGAGAAGAACCAATTTGTTTATTTTATCAATATAAGCGTCAAGATGAACGTCCCCCCAAGAAAGGTTAGGAAACGTTTTGATCGGCCATACCTCGATGGTGAAGTTGTTTTATCGGTAAAAAACAAAGTTGATACCTAGAAACTCTTGCACCCGAGAGTTTGGTTCTCACTTTGCTGGCTCGACAGATCCATTTTCTGGTTCGTCGCATTTTTGTCATTTTGCTTGATGATGACTTCCACTGAGATGGAGAAAGATGATCAAACTATTTACAATTATAATGTTAGATTTTCATTACACTGTCACATCTTTAAAAATCTGCTGTGAACCTCACACGACTTTCCCCATCTATTATAAAAGAAGGAAGTATTGTAATGGGCAAATATATTCGAGGTATGTCCAGTTTTTCAGGCCAAAATACGTTTTGAGGTCCCCAGAGCCCAAATTCCAAGTTTCAGCCATTGGTCCGTGTGTGATCACACTTGAATCTGAGTCCTTCATGTTTTGTAAAAAAAAAAAAAAATGTAAATGTATATTTTTTTGTTATATTGTCACAGTTTTAGTGAGCATCACAAAGCATTACAAGGTATTCTCAAAATTCACTCCAATATCACTAAGCCTAAGCTACACTATAACAATTTCCTTATAATGCTACTACATATTTATTGCTATTACCATAGCTACTCAATTGTCCTCAGGAGGCTGATTTACCCCTAATCACAACCAGACCAAGTAGAAAATTTGAAAAAAACCTTACCAATTTTTCGATCCGTCCAGGAATCGAAGCGGGGACACCATAGGAAAAACTCATATTTTTTGTGGAACTGAACGCGGAAGTAGCTATTATGGACTATTTCTGTAAATTGTAACAATTTCAAAATGTTGCATGTCCGTTGCATTTTCCTTTTCTGTCTCAAAAGCATCTGTTTCTTATTGAATTACATCAACTATATAGATCTCTCAGGAGTTCTCCCTACATTTCAATTTTTATACAATACCTACCCATTAGGTGCTCTTGAGTTCAAACTCATTTCACAAATCACACAGATTTATAATCCACAATATACAGTGTCCAAACGTGTAATAGTAATCCGATCGCACAGTGGTGTAGACTAANTTTGACATGATGTTAAAAAGGGGACACGCATAAGTTATTATGGGTCTTAAGCATGATTTATACAATGTTATTTTGTTTTTTGTGTTTAAAAGGCACCTTTTATTAAAAATAGGGTAAATAGACTTCAATCCGATAAAAAATTTGTCTCGTAGCGACTCAAGGTTGTAATTTAATAAAAGTTTACTATCTAAGTGAACACCTAAGTACTTAACATGTTTGCTGTAGGGTACCTCAAAGCCCATTAAATTCAGCGACTTTGGTGTTAAAGGGCGCCGACGCGTGAACAAAACCAATTCAGTTTTGTCTGCATTGATCTTTATTTTCCATTTTTTAAAATAGTTATGTAGCTGCCTGAAAGCAGTTAGTGATCGATTGTGAATCGTGTCAACCCGCCATGACGAAGCGTATAGGGCAGTGTCGTCAGCGTAAATTGCACGTTGTACATTTTTTGAAAGTTGGCATGTCATATAGGTACAATATAAACAAGATTGGTCCAGCCAAACTGCCTTGAGGTACTCCTTCAGCAATATGTTTACGTCCTGAGTATGCTTAGTTTACATGCACTTGGAAGCACCTATTTTTTAAATATGCCGAAATAATAAATATAAGGTACGAAGAAAAACTCACTTTTATCATTTTAAATATAAGGCCCGAGTGCCAAACGCAGTTAAAACATTTCTCCAGGTCTAAAGTTATCATGCGAGTGTGTTTTTTAAAGTTAAACCCGTCTATGATAGTCAACAAATTTGCCCTGTTGTCGAATGAGACCTGCGAAAACCAAATTGTTTTGTCATTACGACTCCAGAAGTAAGCACGAACTCTTGCATTCGTGATAAAATATTTCTTTCATCTTTTTTTTGGCTGATACCGCTTAATAAACTTATTGGCCTATAACATGTTGATAAGTTAGAGGGGTTTCCTCTTTTATGTACGGCAAATACGTTTGCAGGAATCAGGAAAGTATTTGTGCAGGAACATTTTATTTCTGAGGATTGCTAAAAATTTTAGGGAACGTAAATTTAATTTTTTGAGTACAAGGTTCGAGACTCCGAGAGCTACATTTTAACTTTTTAACTACTTGTAATAACTCAAAGTTATCTTAAGGGTTAATGTCAGTTTTAGCAATGTCGTGATTGCTAACAAAAGTCTCGAACCCTTCGCTCAATATGACCTTGAAAGACTGTCTTTGAGGTTTGATTTATGTATACACTTTGAAAGTGATTAGCAAGGAGTTCGGCCTTTTCAAAATCTGAATAAGCTAAAATATGTGAATTGACTTTTAACGCGGGAATGTGTCCGGGCATTTTTTTTTAATAATAATTCTTCTAACCTGCCATAGCCCACTCGGACAAGGTACTTACATTTTTCAATTTGTTTACTCCAATCAATATTTTTTAATGCAATTGTAGGGGCTTAAAGGTTGACTTCTAGGCGTTGTCTAGTTCAAGGGAACTCCTCTAAGCCCCGTTAATTTTTATCTGGATCAGTTTTTTTTTATAAATGTACTGTATTCACAGGTAATTTAGTTAAAATAAATCACACAAACTAATTTTAAGATCTTAACTTGAGGTTGATGTACAACAGGACTTACAAGGCAAATTATATGAATCTCCCTTAAACTTACCCACATGCAATATTAAGGAAAAGACAAGAAATTGCTTAGCCCTAATCTATACAAACCCATAAAATTATTTGCAATATTAAATTAAAAACTTCAAATATTTTAACACTAATATGTGTTAATTAGGCCCAAACAAAGAGATAATACTGATGTTTATGATAATTTTAGCGAGTAACTAAACACACTCCACAATAATATTTTTCTTTTACAAGGTCAGGATTATTTTAACCCTTGTGTTTGGCCCCGACATGCAACTATGATTTTTTTTTTTACAAATTTTGTGAAAAAGTTAAATATTTTTTTANTTTTTTTACAAATTTTGTGAAAAAGTTAAATATTTTTTTAAAATGCGGAGTCTGGTTCTTTGATATTTTCTACCATAGTGGTTCTTCTGATTATAACGGAATGTAACACATTAGAATCATTAGGAATAAAAATATTTATCACATTCATTACACTTGAATATGATCACACTTGAAAACCTGCATATGAGAGCATTGTCTATACAAAGCACCTTTCTGAGACATTTTTTATCACAATGATTGCACTTGAATCTGATAACTTCATGTTTTAAAATTAACTTTTTCAGAAAAAAGATTTATCACATTGATTACACTTGAAGCGAATAACTTAATGTGTTAGCATATGTCTAGACAAAGAAACTTTCTGAGAAAAAGTTTTATCACATAGATTACAGTTGAATCGGATACCTTCATGTGTTCGCATATGAGAAGAACAATATTGTTTTCTTGAAAAAGATTTATCACATTGATTACACTTGAAACGAATACCTTCATGATTTAGCACATGTCTAGACAAAGAACTCTTCTCAGAAAAAGATGTTTCGCAATGATTGCACTTAAATCGAATACCTTTATGTACTAGCATATGTCTAACCAAATTACCCTTATCAGAAAAATATTTATCACATTGATTGCACTTGAATCTGACTCCTTCATGTATTAGCATATGTCTAGACAAATTACACTTATCAGAAAAAGATTTATCACATTGATTACACTTGAATCTGACTCCTTCATGTATTAGCATATGTCTAGACAAATTAAACTTAACAGAAAAATATTTATCACATTTATTACACTTAAATCGGACTCCTCCATGTTTTAGCATACTATGTTTAACTAAAGCCATCCTCTGAAAAAAAGATTTATCACATTGATTAGATTTGAATCGTTCACTTTCATGAGTTCGCATATGAGTAGACAAATTACACTTATCAGAAAAAGATTTATCACATTGATTACACTTGAATCTGACTCCTTCATGTATTAGCATATGTCTAGACAAATCACTCTTATCAGAAAAATGTTTATCACATTGATTACACTTAAAGCGAATACCTTCATGTTTTTGCATATGTCTAACTAAAGCCATCTTCTGAGAAAAAGATTTATCACATTGATTACAATTGTATCGGACAACAGCATGAGTTCCCATATGTCTAGACAAAGTACTCTTATAAGAAAAAGATTTATCACATTGATTACACTTGAATGTGACAATATCATGTGACAATCTGTGTGTCGTCAAATCATTTTTGTTCGAAAACTCATTTTTACATTGGTCACATTTGAATCTAATGTTTTCATATTTTGAAGTAGAATTCTCGTTATTTACAATGTCATTTGAAAACTCAATTTTTTCTTCTTTTGCTATAAAACAAGGTTGTATTTCTGTATCTGGTTCAGTCTTTAAGTTCTTAATGATCGATGTATCAGATAATCCTTCAGACTGGATCATCAATCTCTGTAAAGGTTCTTGGCCAGACTGAGACTCTGTCATATCATAGTATGACTCAAGTTGGTCAAATTCTTCCATCTCAGTTTTAATATCAATGCTTTCTGTTTTGATAGTAGTGACCACTGAATCCTCCATCATGAAAGCTGTCAGTGAACTATGGCTGAGTTCAAAAAATCTGAAAATTAGAAAATTAAGGAAATGATAACTTCAAAGATCAATCCGATAGGAGAACATGGCCAAAACGACACTCCATACTCCAATGTTGAACTTTTATTAAAATAAGGTGTGTCACGCAAATAGGGCCGGCCCACGTACATTAGTGGGAGGTCAGGGAGAGCTCATTCGAACCGTCAGATAATATTTTTTAGTTATCACCATGGAACGGTGGGATGTTGTTTACCTTGTGAATTTTATCATCCATTAATAACACGATATCGTCATTCACCTGAAATAGAGTTCACTCATCAGTTTTTCAATGTTACACAAAAGGATGGAAAGTCCATTTCAGAATATGGTCTCACTTAAAAAAAAAAAAAAAGCATCTATAAATGGGAAGAACGGTTGATTTCATGAGAAAACCCGCTACTACTACTTTGGTGAAATTTTGCAAAAAACGATCGAATACGCAGGCGAGAATTAAAAACAACTGCTTCAAAAATGTCATTTAATATTTACAAAATAAATCAGTGTCGCACGTCACCTACAAAAGAAAAATTCAGTAGAAATATTGAAAGGAGAACACAATTCAGTGACGAAAATTGGTAATGAGAGAAAAAACTCAAGTTGGACAAAAAGTAACTGCGATTCATAACTACTCTAATGATTCCATTTACTCAAAAAATATTCCAAATTTCCAAACTTTAGGAATACAAAATTTATGTTTTCGTTGTGGAAAAGGGAATCATAAAGCTAATCATTGTCGATTCAGAAGAAATAAAGTGTATTGCAAGTATGTGGCAAAGATGGCCATACGGTGGAAGTATGCATTTCAAGCAGTTTGAAAAACGAAGGACCAATTTGGTAAACATAAACACGTGCAGACAATTCAAACAAAGCGACTTGAAGGTTTATTTGAATCAAGGCATGAAAGTGACAAGGAACATCATGTAGAAGTAGATTCTGAATTTTTGGAGCGAAATTTTCATTATTGGAAAAGACGACTTCAAAGTTCTCCTATTGTGCAATCCTATAGAAAAAAAAAATAAGTAGGAGAGACTGTAGTGACAGTGAGCGCTAAACTAGCCACGTATTTTTCATACTCCAATATTTACATATTTACCTTTTTCCCTGTCCACTTACTATTTCTGACTCTTGACTTTTACATATACCTGAGAATGTGAGTATGTTTATTGAGGTCCGGTCCTACCAAAAGCCGAGTTTTGAAACACTTGGGTTTGGGTATAGTATTAACACAGGTTGACACAGTGTTAGATGAAACTCCCTGAAAACACGTTGTGGAAGGATCGGGCCTGAGAATAACAGAAAGTCAATTTATATTTTCCACTTACCGATTATAAGACGATAGAATCTGAAGACTAATTAAAACAAAAAGATCACAGATTAGTCTGTCTTTCAATACAAATAGGTACAAATTACAAACTTCAAACTTTTGATGATGGTTAACTTTTACGTGTTATCAATGGTGTTATCATATATTTCAATGTTGCCAGATCGGATCTGAGCAATTATGACCCGGCACAAGGCCCGAATAGAGGTGGGATTTTTCCCGCGATGTGTCACGCCAAACGAGACAAAAATCCCACAACTATGGGACCCTACGGTTCTCCCCGGAGTCATACCCATGATGGTTACTTCATTGCAGTGGGTTACTTTTACGATTGCTTTAGTTTCATTTATTTCAATGTTGCCAGATCGGACCTGAGCAATTATGACCCGGCACAAGGCCCGAATAGAGCAACAGTTTTTTCAAATTAGTACAAGTTTTCGAAAATTTTCGAAAACTCGACATTTTTGAAATTTTTTTGATCCCGCTGGGGACTGAACCCGGGTCCTCCATGTGATACGCCAGTGTGATACCCACTAGACCAGGAAGACTGCTTTGGTTGGCATTGTAAGTAATTGAGTTCTTCAGTTCAATGAACTACTACGATACTAAATAGGTATTGTCCGCTTTGTTCTTTGTTTTTGTGCCTCGTTTTCATCATTTTCGTAGAATGGGACAAAAAAAGATTCTAATTCTAATAATATTTATGTGTCTAATGCTGTCATGATAGTTATTCTTCTCATCATTTATCTTCCCCTGTCGACCCCCACTGTATATCAACTCCCCCCATGACCCACCACCCCAATTATAAAACAAATGAGGAAAGCAAGACAATCATATATATATTTTTTTTAAATTAAAAGAAATCTAAGTATGTCTGGATTATTGAATTATACAGGGTGTAACTAGTAGCTTTGCCTATAGTACACCTCACTCACACAATACGTCCACTATTAGGAGCCGGCTGATTCAATAATGCTAAAAACCATTCATTCATTGAGTAGGTACCATTCATCATTTTTATAAAAAATTGAATAGGAAAATATCAAATTTTGAGGGGGTGTAATTTTTTTTTTCCGTAAAAATAATAAACCAAAATTTTATCTCCAGCCGTCCGCCGCGCCGTACGCCGTGATTGACACTTTCGTCATTTAGCGTTCACCGAATTTGATAGGTAGGTCCCACTTGGGATCTAATTGTGGCCCTACACTTTCCGTTACTGTCAGTTATATACAGCGTGTCCCAAAATGACCGGTCAGCCTCCCTATCTTTTGAACGGCTTTGAATTTTTGAAAAGCTCTGGGGATAGGAGCTCATGGTCAATCGAATGGTTTTAGTGAAATCTAGATTCGACCCACGAAGTGACTTTTATTGACAAAAAGTGTCTAGATCTCAAGAAATTTAAATGAAATGGTACAAATATTTTTTGTTCAAATAAAATTACAAATAAAATAAGGAAACACTTTCTTCTTCATTTTTTTCACTTTAATTTTGTTAAACCCTGTATAACGGTGTTTATTTTAAGCCTTGATGTAAAAGTTCACTTATTGTGTTCCAAAAGTGGTTCCTCATCCAGCTAAATGATCAAAAGTGTACATTTTTATTTTCATCAGTGTCGTAAGAGGACAAAGTCAAATTTCATTTTTCTCCTGGATGTTAAAAATGAGCCGTTTACAAAACGCCCATTTTCGGGTAAAAAATCTGAAGTAAGATGGTTATTTAGACAATCAGTGATAATTAACCTAAATGAGGAAACCTTTTAGCGAAAAAAGAAAAACATTCACCTTCTCAATTCTTTCACAGCGGTGTTAGAGGAATGAGAAAAATTCAATGCAATTACATTGGAAGTACTATATGTTTTAGATGCAAGTTATTTCCTAACATATAATTTGACTAATCCTACCGAGATATTTTGTGCGCAAAAACACGGACCAAATACCAAACACACAAATTATACAAAAATTCATCAAATAAATATTGCCAAAGGAATTATAACGACAAGTACGACCTTTGGAAGACTGAAGGAAGTCTCCTAACTGGGACAGTTAGGAAGACCAAGGAAAAGAGGAAGGCTAAGTAGAGTATGGACAGCAGGTGTCTTGAAGTGGCTTGGCTTGTAAACATCGAGCAAATTATATATTTAGCAACGGACAGAAACTCATTTAGAGCTGCAGTCATAACTATCTAACACCACCGGAATCGATGACCCTATGTGATGATGAGCCCATTAAATAATAAACCCATGTGTCACATCTGAGTTTTTCTATTGGACACCCCTAATCTCAAGTCTATCACTATCCTAACTGAAGCAATATGTAAAGATATACTGTAAGTCAAATTCAGTTGCCAAATGAAACGACACACATATCTAATCTGGCTTGGGCTCAAAAATGTCAATGGACCTTTGTAAGCAAATAAAAATTCGCTCGCTTCAATATAATTATAACCCGACGAACCGTCTGAGTCGAAGATTTAGTTACGTACATCAGGCGAGGGGACGGGAGGGGGTTCTAGGATAGAAAGACATCAGAGGATCTCCTGGTAAGTCCCATCCTTGTTACCTTTTCACTGAGTCGAAATTATAACATCTTTTTAATCTAAAAAAACTCTGCCAATGTGACATCTGGGTTTATTATTTTTCTGGCAAAAAATAATACATTTTTTGGGGGTACCCCCCAAAAATTGGGGGTTACCCCCCAAAAAATTGAGGGGGGTTATCGTGATGATTCCAAATCTGGGGCGTAATTATACCCTAAATTTGACATACCTACTAAATTTGAAGTCTCTGGCTCTTACCATTCTCTTTTTAGACGGGATTAATGAAAACCGCTTTAAAGCGGTAAAAACCGCCAGCGGGTTTATTTGATTTAGAGCTAGCTGAGACCCCAAATATGACATACATACAAAATTTCAAATCTCCAGCTCTTACCATTCTCCTTTTAGACAGCGATACTGAAAACCGCTAAAAAGCGGCAAAAATCGCCAAAGGTGTATTTGATTACACCCAAAAGTTTCGAGGCACAATTGGAGCCCAGATGGGACCTATATACCAAATTTCATCCAAATCGATCAACGCTAAGTGGCAAAAGTGCCCATCACGGCGTACGGCGGACAAAGGAATTTTTTTTATTCGATTTTTGGATTCTACGTACCTTGAAACGTATATATCAAATTTTGAGGGGGGGGTGTAATTTTTTTTTCCGTGACGATTCCAAAGGTTCATTATTGAAAATAATAAAAGTGGATCAAGATGATCAGGGAGAAATAATATATTTTTGTGTAATAAATTAATATTCAATTCCTACCTCTTTGCAATCTAATATAATTTCAGTGTGATGACCACGGACACCGTGTATTTGAGAAATAATATTGCATGTAGTTTTGTGTAATAAATTAATATTCAATTCCTACCTCTTTGCAATCTAATATACTTTCATAGCAATGCATTTCATCCCACTTTTCCTGGAAAATTAATTAGCTACTTCATTGAAGCTATTTTAGGAATTTAGTATCTGGTTTCTAATAAAATACTTCGTGTCGGAAATAGGAGAAGTGCTGGGGCGAATGTACCTACATTCGCCCCAGCTACAAGTCGGAGTTGGATTTGCAGTGGTGGATAAGTTCGCGTGAATGAAATGGTTTTCGTGGTACGGCCTAATGTCTTATTCACTGAATACGACATAACTGGTCCAATATCTTAAATTTTGTAACGACTCAAACGGAGAAAGTTTTAGTTAGAACTTTATTTATCCTTAATTTAGGACATAGTTTTGCAAAAGTAAAATCAGGCGTTCCAGATTTAAGAGTTCGAAACCGGGACCGGGCAAAATAATATACCTAAGTACTAAAAATGGTGATGCCCCTCAGGCAACTGGCAAAACATATAAACGAGATATCTGTGTTTGTAAGGATAAAATCCAGAGAGTAGACACAAGCCCTTGCTGCCCCATCTCTTTTGCTAGGAAAACCAAAAAAAAAAAAAAAAAAAAAAAAAAAAAATGNAAAAAAAAAAAAACAATGTGACATATTACGTTATTATAAAAAAAACTTTTTTCAAATGTTTAATGCGTCCACGAATCGAATCCGGAGCCTCCTTGGTGCCAATTGAATATGATACACTCTCTGCACGTGGCCGTCGAAATAAGAACATCTGGTCATCTGAATTGATCGAACAAACAAAGGTTGTGTTTTGGCTTCACGAAGTTTTTTGTTTGGTGCAATCGTGCTGTTATTTTTAATAGTGAATCTTTGAAATGTTGAAATGGACC
>CM022875.1:5512122-5524697 GCA_012654025.1 Pachypsylla venusta
ATTTCCATGTATTATTTATTTCATCTTTTCTTCAAAATACCTTCCATTTTCATCTCCACCTTCCAAACAGGTGGATAAGTAGAGGTAATTCATTTCCATGTATTATTTATTTCATCTTTTCTTCAAAATACCTTCCATTTTCATCTCCACCTTCCAAACAGGTGGATAAGTAGAGGTAATTCATTTCCATGTATTATTTATTTCATCTTTTCTTCAAAATACCTTCCATTTTCATCTCCACCTTCCAAACAGGTGGATAAGTAGAGGTAATTCATTTCCATGTATTATTTATTTCATCTTTTCTTCAAAATACCTTCCATTTTCATCTCCACCTTCCAAACAGGTGGATAAGTAGAGATAATTCATTTCCCTGGCCTCTGATTTCCCCAGATTTATATTTAATTTCTCTTAATTATACTGTTTGGGCCACATGAGGTCTCTTGTGTATCAAATAGAAGTGAACTCTCACTGAAGTTAAGAAACATCGGGCGTGGTCAGTACTTGGATAAATGACCGCTTGGGAACACCACGTATCGTTGGCTCTTTTTTCCGGCTCAACCCAGGCTGGGTGAGGTCAATGTGGGTAGCTGGTTTGCAAGTTTCCAGCGAATGGAGGGTAAACCTCCCGTCTTGAATGACCAATAGCTGTTAAAAAGATGTTAAGCCAAATTAAAAAAGAAGAAAATGAAGTGAACTCTTGCTATCGGTCAGGTTCGCTAAAATGCTTAAAACCCCGCTGAAAGGTGGCAAAACCCTATAACCGATATTTTCGTTTTTATCAAAATTTTTCATTCGTTATATTATTTATTTATTAACAAAAAATTAGGCTCTTGAGTGAAAGGTAAACACCGGGCGAGATTAATGCCTGGGGTATTAACGATTTGTATAGGCACCAAATTTCAAGCTCTAGAAATTTCACTTACAGACACAGACCAATGGCTGTAAATAAAAATTTGGGCTCAATATCAAATTCGATCAGATTATGGCTTAACGTCTCTTTAACATGTATTGGTCATTCAAGACGGGGGTTTAACCCTCCATTCGCTGGATACTTGCAAACCAGATACCCACATTTACCTCACCCAGCCTGGGTTGGGGAAAAAAAAGCCAGCATCACGAGGGTGCGAACACCCACGTGGTACAACCTTGCTCAGCGTTGCTTAACTTCAGTGATCTAACGGGAACTGGTGTATTCAACGTGCCATAGACGTTGGCTAGATTAGTAATTGAATTTCCACTGTAACAGAAAGTGTTTTGAAGGCGGTCCCGTCCCAGGGCATACATAACCTTTTTTCAAAAATGAAACTAATTATCTTTAGTTCATGACGAAAATTTTCTTTCGGGGCAGATGTAGGGAACAGTAAAGTCATTTACATATTTCTAATAAGAAAATGTACCTGAGACGCAAACAAAAAGTGTTTTTGATTGACGTCTCTGTGAGGTTGGGGAATTGAGTAAATTTTAAGTCTTTCATTCTTCTCTTGACAAAACACAATGGTGTGAGCTTTCGTTCATCTTAAAGACATACCGTCCATACTAATGTTTGTCTTTCATAATGGGTGTCCAAAATGAATATCTTTGTCTTTCATTTCTCTCTTGAAAAAACACAATGGTGTGAGCTTTCGTTCATCTTAAAGACATACTGTCCATACTAATGTTTGTCTTTCATAATGGGTGTCCAAAATGAATATCTTTGTCTTTCATGCCTCATTTGACAAAACACAATGGTGTGAGCTTTCGTTCATCTTAAAGACATACTGTCCATACTAATGTTTGTCTTTCATAATGGGTGTCCAAAATAAATATCTTTGTCTTTCATGCCTCTCTTGACAAAACACAATGGTGTGAGCTTTCGTACATCTTAAAGACATACTGTCCATACTAATGTTTGTCTGTCATAATGGGTGTCCAAAATGAATATCTTTGTCTTTCATGCCTCTCTTGACAAAACACAATGGTGTGAGCTTTCGTTTACTTAAAAATATAACGTCCATACTAAAGTTTGTCTTTCATAATGTTTGTCCAAAATGAATATCTCTGTCTTTCATGCCTCTCTTGACAAAACACAATGGTGTGAGCTTTTGTTCATCTTAAAAACATACCGTCCATACTAATGTTTGTCTTTCATAATGTTTGTCCAAAATGAACATCTCTGTCTTTCATGCCTCTCTTGACAAAACACAATGGTGTGAGCTTTCGTTCATCTTAAAAACATACCGTCCATACTAATGTTTGTCTTTCATAATGGGTGTCCAAAATAAATATCTTTCTTTTCGCCATCTGTACTAGATATTTAAATCTTTGAATAACATATTAATTATAAGTGTTAAAATATATTAACTTTTAAATAAATTAAAACAAAACACTTACCAAAAACACTATTTGTTATTATTTACGAATCATCATCTGTCTACTCGAGTCGAAGGATGGAAGTTGAGTGAGTATTATCTTTAGACTCGACTAGACTGATGATGGATCGAATGATTCCAAACTAGTTTCTTCATAAATTAAAATAAATAGTGTTTTGTTTTAATTTATTTTAAAAGTTAATGTATTAGATATCTCAGTAGTATATCTTCCTCACTACTTCATATCTTTATTCGAAATTATTGAAGAAAATTAAAGTAAATTCATATTTCATGTGCTTTTTAATTTTTGTTTTTCAAGGACAAAGAAATTAGAGGGGGGGGGGACATTAGTTAGTTTCTTTAAATGGGCTTGCGCACACTCGAATCCCTGATATAGAAAGCGATAAGAAACCGGCTAGAGTAGATCGAATTTAAAAAAATTAAGCTCTTACTGTTGTCTTTTGGTTTATTATTTTCAATAATGAACCTTTGGAATTGTCACAAATAAAAAAAAATTACCCCCTCAAAATTTGATATTATACGTTTCAAGGTACGTAGAATCCAAGAATTGAATAAAAAATCCGTTTGTCCGCCGTGATGGGCACTTTTGCCACTTAGCGTTCACCGATTTGGATGAAATTTGGTATATAGGTCCCATCTGGGCTCTAATTGTGCCCCGAAACTTTTGGGTGCAATCAAATACACCCTTGGTATTGTTTGGCGCTTTTTAGTGGTTTTCAGTATTGCTGTCTAAAAGGAGAATGGTAGAGCTAGAGATTTGAAATTTTGTATGTATGTCATATTTGGGGTCTCAGTTAGCTTTGAAACTTTTCGGTTCAATCAAATATACCGCTGGTTAATAGAGTGATAATTCCCCCCCAAATTGTTTTGGGGGGCTAAGAAGTTTTATTATTTTTTGCCAGAAAAATAATAAACTCATGTGTCACATTGGCAGAGTTTTTAATCAGCAATATTCAAAACTTTCCAGCCATTTTCAAGTTAGGGTCGATTTTCCGATTTTTGTATGGGAAATCATAGAATACTATTAGCACGGGGACGGACATGCGAAAAATGATCCCTCCCTAAAACCATAGCAGCAATATTCAAAACTTTCTAGCTGTTTTCGAGTTACGACCGATTTTTCGATTTTTGTATCGGAAATCATAGAATACTATTAGCGAGGGGACGGAAATACCTCTAAGATATAATTAAGTAATAGTTACTTTCTTTTTTTATAATATAAGGAAAGTAAAAATAAAGCAAGCAACAGAAATGAGCCGAGCATTTTTTGTAAATAAGAATAGAGCATTCGAAGCGGCAGCAGCAGCAGCAATGTTCACAATTGACGTCACTACAAAATAAGAGAATCAATATTAAAACTTTATGAATGAAGCTTGTGTATACTCCCCCACCCCTGACCATCCGCTATCCGCTATAAAGCGTATAACTTTCCGCAATGTGTGGCAAAATGCCAAGAAAGATTTTTTTTTTCTAGTTCACATGAATGAAAATTATTTTGCTGATGATTAGGTGGGGAAGGTCAAAGCTGAATATTAGCAATGTGGGCGGTAAATGATAAATATAGAAAAATATTAAATTATTCGACAAAATCGTGGAACAAATTTTAATTTCAAAGAAAAATATAGGGATGAATGAAATCATTCAGGAATATATTCCATATTCTGATATATTGAGATTGTTGAAGGATGGGAAATTGTGAAGAAAAATATAGGGATGAATGAAATCATTAAGGAATATATTCCATGTTCTGTTATTTTGAGATTGTTGAAGTATGGGAAATTGTGAAAAAAAATATAGGGATGAATGAAATCATTCAGGAATATATTCCATATTCTGATATATTGAGATTGTTGAAGAGAAATTGTGATAAAATTGTGCTGAAGGAAATTGTGTAAAACATATGGAATAGTGTGCATGAAACGAAGCCAATGCTTTTACTATAACAGATGCTATGGTAAATGTATAGCAGATGTTAGTGTTGAGATTGCTGAAGGATGGGAAATTGTGAAAAACATATGGAATAGTATGCATTAAACGAAGCCAATGCTTTTACTATAACAGATGCTATGGTAAATGTATAGCAGATGTTAGTGTTGAGATTGCTGAAGGATGGGAAATTGTGAAAAACATATGGAGTTCTATGTTTGGGATTGTCAGCATTTTCTGTGATTTGCTATTGAATTTGAACAAAGTGCTTCATTCGGCTAGATTGAATTTAATTTCACAACAATGTTAGAATATGAGAGTGAGTGGGTGAGAGTTATGAGTGTGAGAGTATAATGTGATTGGGTGGGTGGCATGAAAGCAAAAGAAAATGTGACAATAATCCAGTTAAAATGGGTTTGCTGGCAGATGGCAGCTAATAAGATCTCATAGAAACTTCGACGTTATTATGTACAATTGTACATGGAGCATGGTGTCATGTTGAATAATCTGGTGTGAACATCATACGACTTTTCTTATCTACAAACAAAGGAGATAGTCTGTATGGTACATTGAATACACCAGTTCCCGTTAGCTTACTAAAATTAAGTCCACGTAGGTTCTTGCCCTTCTGATGCTTAGGGATTGCACGATATATCGAAAATCGATATATATCGATATATTTTCTTCCGATGTATCGATATATTATATCGATATATTTTTCACGATATATTGTTTAATATGTACACTAATTTAGACTGTTCTTAATATAGCGATAATATTTTAAGTTATCAAATTTTTTTTACTCGAAGTTTTCTATTTTAGGGGGATCCTACATCCTACTTGTACTTTTGAAACTAGTCATTGGTGGAAACTGGAAAGTAGGGGAGGGTCAGTCAGTTAGGAAAGTACAGAGAAGGGACGACATTTCCACCAATTCACTTCGTAAAATTCGAATGGACCGATATATATTTCTCATATATCGATATATTTGAAATTCGATATATCGTAAATTCGATATATCGATATATTTTTTAACGATATGCTATCACTACTGATGCGGACTATTTTTCCGGTCCAACCTAGACGGTGAGGTAAATGTGGGAAACTGGTTTGTAAGTTCCCAGCGAATGCAGAGTAAGACCTCAGTCTTGAATGATCAATAGATAGATTTTTTTTTTTCTAGCAAAAAAAAAAGTATAATCAGCTGGAATATTCAATGTCATTTTGAGTTCCCCAGAGTACAAATCTCGGGATTCAAGTCCATATGTGTGCCTGTCTGTTTGTAAACAATATGTCTCATGAATGGTAGGATTTGTCGTGTTTTATGAACTCTTATACAGGTTGGTTCAGAAACATACTGACAACGGCCTAGCAGTAAAATATTGGACCGTTTTGAATAAAAAATCTTGTGTGGGTTTCAAGATATCCGCCATTTTGTTGTTTTCCGACTTACCCTTGGATTTTATTGAATAACTTTTTTCCTACTTGTCCTACGATGAAACGCTTTTAATTTTCGGAATTAACACAAAATTGTACATGATAAATCATGCTACAAAGAAATGTTAACATCTTTTTAAAAGGCATGTGAGACAAAATATATGGGGTCGTCGTCTCCTCATGAAAATTTGAACTTGATTATGTCAAAAAATCCCCCAGTGAAAAAAATATGGCACTCATCAGGAAAATTCTTTGACACAAAATCAAACAAGTGAAACCAAAGTTATTTGCTATCAATTTTTTTTTTTTTAATTTTTAAAAGCAAAAATATGAAAAAAGTGACTAGTCAGTAAATTATGGCCTTTCAAAAATGAGTCAAAATTTTGATAGCCAATTTTGACACGTTTTAGGCAATAACCAAAGTTTCACTTGTTCGATTTTGTGTCAAATAATATTTTACAAAAGGGACATGCTAATGATGAATGAAAACTAATACTACGTCACTTTGAAAAGTGATAGTATTCGTTTTCATTCATCATTAATCATTAGCTGTAATGGACCTTTATAAAGTTAATGAGTCTTCAATCATGTAAAAGGAACATGTTTTCCAAGGGGCGGACTAGGGTTCTAGGTGTCTACCGGGCATATTGGAAGAAGGGCTCCACATTAAAATGTATATAAGAGGCTTGTGTATTAAGAAGCCAAAGACGGTCAGTGGGAATAACTTGCCCGCACTGTCACGTCACTGCTTAGTGTAAATGCTGGAGCATAATCTCCGAAACCGGAAACACTTCAGGATAGAGTTTGTGGAAAAATAGTTAAAAAAGTAGGCGATAATATTTTTGCAAAGGCAACAGTAGGTGGAAAAATAGTTAAAAAAGTAGGCGATAATATTTTTGCAAATTCGACAGTAGGTGGAAAAATAGTTAAAAAAGTAGGCGATAATATTTTTGCAAAGGCGACAGTAGGTGGAAAAATAGTTAAAAAAGTAGGCGATAATATTTTTGCAAAGGCGACAGTAGGTGGAAAAATAGTTAAAAAAGTAGGCGATAATATTTTTGCAAAGGCGACAGTAGGTGGAAAAATAGTTAAAAAAGTAGGCGATAATATTTTTGCAAAGGCGACAGTAGGTGGAAAAATAGTTAAAAAAGTAGGCGATAATATTTTTGCAAAGGCGACAGTAGGTGGAAAAATAGTTAAAAAAGTAGGCGATAATATTTTTGCAAAGGCGACAGTAGGTGGAAAAATAGTTAAAAAAGTAGGCGATAATATTTTTGCAAAGGCGACAGTAGGTGGAAAAATAGTTAAAAAAGTAGGCGATAATATTTTTGCAAAGGCGACAGTAGGTGGAAAAATAGTTAAAAAAGTAGGCGATAATATTTTTGCAAAGGCGACAGTAGGTGGAAAAATAGTTAAAAAAGTAGGCGATAATATTTTTGCAAAGGCGACAGTAGGTGGAAAAATAGTTAAAAAAGTAGGCGATAATATTTTTGCAAAGGCGACAGTAGGTGGAAAAATAGTTAAAAAAGTAGGCGATAATATTTTTGCAAAGGCGACAGTAGGTGGAAAAATAGTTAAAAAAGTAGGCGATAATATTTTTGCAAAGGCGACAGTAGGTGGAAAAATAGTTAAAAAAGTAGGCGATAATATTTTTGCAAAGGCGACAGTAGGTGGAAAAATAGTTAAAAAAGTAGGCGATAATATTTTTGCAAAGGCGACAGTAGGTGGAAAAATAGTTAAAAAAGTAGGCGATAATATTTTTGCAAAGGCGACAGTAGGTGGAAAAATAGTTAAAAAAGTAGGCGATAATATTTTTGCAAAGGCGACAGTAGGTGGAAAAATAGTTAAAAAAGTAGGCGATAATATTTTTGCAAAGGCGACAGTAGGTGGAAAAATAGTTAAAAAAGTAGGCGATAATATTTTTGCAAAGGCGACAGTAGGTGGAAAAATAGTTAAAAAAGTAGGCGATAATATTTTTGCAAAGGCGACAGTAGGTGGAAAAATAGTTAAAAAAGTAGGCGATAATATTTTTGCAAAGGCGACAGTAGGTGGAAAAATAGTTAAAAAAGTAGGCGATAATATTTTTGCAAAGGCGACAGTAGGTGGAAAAATAGTTAAAAAAGTAGGCGATAATATTTTTGCAAAGGCGACAGTAGGTGGAAAAATAGTTAAAAAAGTAGGCGATAATATTTTTGCAAAGGCGACAGTAGGTGGAAAAATAGTTAAAAAAGTAGGCGATAATATTTTTGCAAAGGCGACAGTAGGTGGAAAAATAGTTAAAAAAGTAGGCGATAATATTTTTGCAAAGGCGACAGTAGGTGGAAAAATAGTTAAAAAAGTAGGCGATAATATTTTTGCAAAGGCGACAGTAGGTGGAAAAATAGTTAAAAAAGTAGGCGATAATATTTTTGCAAAGGCGACAGTAGGTGGAAAAATAGTTAAAAAAGTAGGCGATAATATTTTTGCAAAGGCGACAGTAGGTGGAAAAATAGTTAAAAAAGTAGGCGATAATATTTTTGCAAAGGCGACAGTAGGTGGAAAAATAGTTAAAAAAGTAGGCGATAATATTTTTGCAAAGGCGACAGTAGGTGGAAAAATAGTTAAAAAAGTAGGCGATAATATTTTTGCAAAGGCGACAGTAGGTGGAAAAATAGTTAAAAAAGTAGGCGATAATATTTTTGCAAAGGCGACAGTAGGTGGAAAAATAGTTAAAAAAGTAGGCGATAATATTTTTGCAAAGGCGACAGTAGGTGGAAAAATAGTTAAAAAAGTAGGNTCTTGAATGACCAATAGATGTTAAAGAGACGTTAAGCCAATTTTTTTTTTTTTTTTAAAAAAAGAAAAAAAAATTTTTTTTAATGTTTAACATCGTCAGAGAGAGAAAAATGAAATTTGGCAGACATAATTATTATGCGAGGCTCCATATCATTCTGTGGCACTCTGCTTTTGGACATATTGGAAGGAGAAATAGAGGGTCGAAGAGCTAGAGGCAGACCAAGAACATCAAGGAGTGGCTACAGATTTCGACCTATGAAATGAGTAAAGACCTGGCACAGGATAGAGCGATGTTTAGGTCAACAGTTTATGATGCACTATCAAACCTGGCGGCAACCATCGATGACGATGAAGCTACCCAATGATGATGATGATGAAGGTTTCGAGACTAACTTATTTCAAAGGAGGCACAAATATTCATCTTGAATAATTTTATATTATGAAGTTATTGAATAATCCTGGGGTTACGCATGGGGAGGGTTTGCATCTATTAAATAAAGAGCTTCTACCAAGAAATGTCAAAGTTAATATTTCTATTTTCTTGTTGAGCTTTTCCATTTTACTGAATATCATTTCTCGGAACTAGTTGCTTTCCAGAAACTTTATTCCCATGTGTGTGTCTATAAATTGCTTTTTTGTTTTATAAAGTTAAAGCTATGGGAGGGCCGGAGGGGTGGATAATGTTGTTGAAGCTAACAAAGAACAGCAGAGGGGAACATTTTGATAGAATGACGGTCATGTTCTGTAACCTTTGGCTTTTAAAACTTTAATGAAATGTTCACTGAATAAAAGGGGCTTTTGAGATGCTATCTTTTACATTCAACACAAAGGATTGTCTAGTATAATAATTAACATTGTTCTATGCTATTAGTAGGGTCAACTAGATTTGGTATTTAGAATAGTACATTAAAATGAGGTTTCCCTACATTATGGACAAACAAAGGACGAGAGAGGAGTCTGGACTATTCACTTTTTCCCCAAATTATTGTGTAGCTATTAACTACAGAAATGTAATTTGGGGAAATAATTAGAATGCAACAATCTCGTCATAAGCGTTTCACATTTTCTAGAATCTAGGTGTTCATCACAGCGTTGCAGGAATTAAAAAAAATGTATGCTTCGAAATATCTGTATTTTATCTCTTTTTTACATGTATTTTTTATCAATTTGTTAGTATGTCAAGTAAAACCATTATAAGGCAAATAAAATATATATCTCCACTTAACTATAAAAACTTTGGCTCCTCCATGCGTGACTGTTATTTATAGCCTAGACTTGGATTTCAGCGACTATTATCTGTTTTCAAAACTGAAATCTGAGCTGCGCAGGAATTGGAGTGCTGAAGGGATCATATCAGCTCCTTAGAGTATTTGGTAGTATTTTTGACGGGCATAAGGATGTTACCCAAAAGATATAAATACCTATTTTATTGAAGTCAATGGAGATTATTTTGAAAAGTAAAAATGTTTAGTAGATATTATATTGATTTAAAAGCTGCATGTTTTCTATCGGGTTCATTATTAGATATTATAAAAGTTATAGATTTCTCTATTGAGACTGACATTATCACTGCGAATTATTTTTAAGATCTATTTTGACCAATGTTTTTAAAAGGGCAGGATGAAGTTAGATTTGAACCGACAGCTTCCTGGTTTCAAATCTACCACCCCAACCAACTGATTACTAGTTTCATTAGGTGACGGTCCTAAGCTCGTGTAAATACAGAAATTTAGGAAATCCATCCACCCAGCCTTTAAAAAACTCGGCTCCCAACCAAAGCTGGAAAGTCATTAGCATATTGAAGTTTTTACGTAAAAAGCTGGATACTGTAAAATGCAAGCGAAGGTTCGTGTGAGTAAAAAGTACAGCAAACATCGAGTAGGCAGAGAACAGAAGGTTGTGGCATGGCAGAATTAAGGAAAATGAGACCAAAAGGGTCAAGTTAAAGAAGAAGAAGAAGACTACAAGTCTCCTAACATCTAAAATTTAGGCATACATGCAAGGCAATCAAATAGGAAGTGTCTCTTACCGTATGGAATTTGTCCTCTTCATTCATCATCTCCTTAATCTTTTCATAAACATCTCTTGGATGTTTCACATCCACTTTATTATTACTATTAGTCTTTTCCTCTCCTTCTTTCTCATTGCTTTCGCTTCCATCATTAATGTCTCCACCATTGATAGATGGACTTAAAGTTGTTGTTAACGGTTGTATGATATACCTAATATTATTGCTAACATCTTCTAATGACTTTTCATCTGTTGCCTTTTGCTCTGAAGTCTTTTCATCTGTTGTCTTTTGCTCTGACGTCTTTTCATCTGTTGTCTTTTGCTCTGAAGTCTTTTGCTCTGAACTTTTTTCATCTATTATTTTTTGTTCTGAGGATGGTTGAGAAGATTGTCGTTTGGTTAGACTTGATATCCATGATCTATCATTTTGTTTCCAAAGTGGTCGGTCATTAATTTCTACATTTTCATCCATGTTGTCTTTACTTACTAAATCTTTTATACTTTTACCTAAAACAGAATTAATAAACAGGATAAAGTTAAATGCGGCGGAAACAATTCATGCCACAACTTTCTGTTCAGAGCTCACTCTTCTTAGCTGCAACCCTTCCTGGCATGGTAACCCTCGCCTGCCTCTCAAAGTATCCATCTATTCGTAGAAACTTCAATTTTCTGATGATTTTCACTCTTTGGATTGAAGTAGATTTTTTCTTCGGCCAGCGTCTATGGTACGTTGAATACACCAGTTCCCGTTAGATCACTGAAGTTAAGCAACGTCCAGCGNCATGGTAACCCTCGCCTGCCTCTCAAAGTATCCATCTATTCGTAGAAACTTCAATTTTCTGATGATTTTCACTCTTTGGTTTGAAGTAGATTTTTTCTTCAGCCAGCGTCTATGGTACGTTGAATACACCAGTTCCCGTTAGATCACTGAAGTTAAGCAACGTCCAGCGAGGTTGTAACAAGTGGGTATCCACGTGGGTTCGCGCTCTCGTGATGCTGGCTATATTTCCGGCCCAGCCCAGGCTGGGTGAGGTCAATGTAGGTTTGCAAGTTTCCAGCGAATGGAGGGTGAAACCCTTGTCTTGAATGACCTACAGATATTAAAGAGACGTTAAGCCAAATTAAGAAAAAAAAGTTTTTCGAAAGGCTGGATGTCTTTCCTAACACCAAACCTTCTCTAATTATGCAGGCTTAGAATCGCCACCTAAGCCACGGAAGGTGGCTATATTTTTTGACTTACCAACACTGGAAGGATTATATTCATTTTCCATTTCATCCTGTGATAAAGGATAGTTATATATGATATCTTGCAGGTTCGTCCTCTGACTTTCTAGTTCTTTGACTTCTTCATCTTTGTCATTAACTCTATTGGCGTCTTTATTAATTTCAAATGGATTATCTTTTCTCAAATCTGACGTTGTATAAATTTTAGGTTTCACTTTAGGTTCATCGGATTCGCTATATTTGGGTACTCCATAAACATAGGTTCTATTATTATGATCTCTTTCTTCATTTTTAAAATCAGACCATGATGGATAATTGAGAACTGAGCCTGGAAAAAGGTAATTATAAGATTTTATACAGGGTGTCTGGAAAACAGAGAAGAGCTCAAAATTTTGAGGACGGATGTGCATTTTGAAAATGCTGAAAGACGTACTTCTTTATTTTGAGGGGAAAACAAAACCGAAAATGTTTAGACGTTGGTGAGCGGTATAAGATGAACCAATTGATCAACTCACCTCCAGGATAGAAAACATTTAGTTATCTCCTCCATCATTCAAAGATCTGACTTAGAAGTTGGTGAGCGGTATAAGATGAACTAATAGATCAACTCACCTCCAGGATAGAAAACATTTAATTATCTCCTCCATTATTCAAAGATCTGACTTAAGAGTTGGTGAGCGGTATAAGATGAACTCATTGATCAACTCACCTCCAGGATAGAAAACATTTAGTTATCTCCTCCATTATTCAAAGATCTGACTTAAGAGTTGGTGAGCGGTATAAGATGAACTCATTGATCAACTCACCTCCAGGATAGAAAACATTTAGTTATCT
>CM022875.1:5531256-5542820 GCA_012654025.1 Pachypsylla venusta
GACTCTGATACATACCTGTAATAATATTTGTAAGGTAAAACATCTATGGACTCTGATACATACCTGTAATAATATTTGTAAGGTAAAACATCTATCGACTCTGATACATACCTGTAATAATATTTGTAAGGTAAAACATCTATCGACTCTGATACATAGCTGTAATAATATTTGTAATGTGTTACATACCTGTAATAATATTTGTAAGGTGTTAAATCTGGATGATAGCCTTCTTGGTAAGGCGCATACCCACCGGTGATTGTAAGTGGATGACCTTGCCATCTCGGTTTATGTCTTCGGGATCCAATGAAGAAAGCGTTGTAAGATGTTACCGAGCTCAAACTGTAGCATAACAAGATGCAGAAAGCCACAGAGAGAGTCATTCTAGGTGGGTCTCCTACTGAAACATAGAAAAGATGGGGGGAAATGGTTTACAAAGTAGATCTAACAGTTTCCAAATAAATCTGCCGAGAGGCCCTGGTACTTAAAGCACTACCAAGAAAACAGAAATGTCCTATTACAGAAATCCCGGAGATCCTAATATTTCTACCATTAAATAGATTTTTCTCATATTATCAGTTTGACATGAACACCGAAAATTCAACTGTTCGGAACCAGTGTGACCACTCAAGTCATATGACTTAGTCGTACGTAGTCGGCTCCAGGGTGACCGATGCCTTGTGGGACCGGGATGTTACAAAATATTCAAAATATTTAGTAAGATGTAAAAAAATTTGATATTTTACGATTCAAGGTACACCGAGTCCAAAATTCGAATATAAAAATCACTTCCACCGCCTCCGTACTCTGTACACCACACACCGTCCTTCGTGGAGGTCACTTAGCGTTGACGGATTTTGACGGTGGCGAAATTTTTTCGCCACCGTCAGACACATATATAGGGTTCCATACTAAATATTTAGTATGAAACCCTATATATGTAACTGACGGTGAGACACTATAACACCCCAAATGGCACCTAATACATACGAAATTTCGGACAGCGCCAAGTGGCAAAAGTATCCATTACTAGGGCGAACCGCGCCGGCGGACAACCGGATTTTTATATTCGATTTTTGGAAACTACGTACCTTGAAACGTAAAATATGGAGGGGGTGATATTTTTTCCCGTGACGATTCCAACGGTTCATTATTGAAAATAATTAAACAAAAATGTCAGATAATTAACAACAACCGTTATTTGACACTCCTAATATAATAGGTCAACTGTTTTCTAGGTTGAGGGTCAAGGGTTCAAGGCCGACATTACATTTTTATTATTGTTTAATCATGTTAATGAGACTGATGTCATTCATGGTCACTCCCCCCCTCCAAATGTCCCACCATCCCCCTCCATTATACTGTGCCATTTCTCTTTTCTCACCTATTTCTTTTTGACTCTTGCGCAATGACCTAATTTCAACAGGTACAAGAAAAAGAAAAAAACAAAGAGTGAGAGAGGGGAGACGCGGAGTGAGGGAGAAATACATGAAGCTCTTGAAACCATCTCCCAATGTTTACTTTTACCATTAAAAAAATAACCCTTAGACAGGGCCATTATTATAAATGGTCAAAGTGGGCATTTGCCCATCAGGGTGTCAAATTGTAAGGGGAGAAATACATCAAGCTATTGAAACCAACTCCCAATGTTACTTTAATTAAAAAAAATGACCCTTAGACAGGGCCATTATTATAAATAGTCAAAGTGGGCATTTGACCATCAGGGTGTCAAATTGTAAGGGGAGAAATACATCAAGCTATTGAAACCATCTCCCAATGTTTACCTTTACCATTAAAAAAATAACCCTTAGACAGGGCCATTATTATATATGGTCAAAGTGGGCATTTGCCCATCAGGGTGTCAAATTGTAAGGGGAAAAATACATCAAGATATTGAAACCATCTCCCAATGTAAACTTTTACCATTAAAAAAACAACCCTTAGACATGGCCATTATTATAAACCGCGGAGTGAGTTCAAAGTGGGTATTTGCCCATCAGGGTGTCAAATTGTAACGGGCGGAAAATTTTCCACATATGTTCCACACCGTTAATGGCGTCCTCAAATTTGCGGAAGAATATATGAAAATGGCAGAATCAGTGGAGGGCAACACGAAACCTTCTGCATTTACATAGGCTTAGACTGAAGCTGGCTTGCTCCCCTCGTTCCTCGGTGGCTCGAAAACTTATTATAATCATTTCACGAAAAAAGGCGGATTTTTAGGGGCTGAAATGGCCCCGTTCTTTGAATATAAACATTTAGCGTTAATATTATTAATAGATTACATGGTTATGGATCTCATTTCGAAAATCACGTGACTCAAATATGCGGAATAATACCTACATGAAAATGGCAGAATCAGTGGAGGGCTTTAGAGGGGCGTAGTTTCAGTGAGCTTGGCATCTGACAGGTAATCCCAGAAAAGAAATATGGGATTTTGTAACACCTCACATCACACACGCCCGCGAATTTTAGAAAAACGTACGCAGAGCAGTATTCGACTGTCTCAAATGTAAATCAATATTTTGAGCTCAATTTTTCTTTTCAAAACGTGAAAATCAATAACTAAAAATAATACAACTCTGGAACCATTTTTTTTTTGTATATAAAAATAGCTGTTCGCCCGGGTTTCGCTACGGTTACGAAATTCAACAGGACTAAGAACGTCTCATTTGGGCCAAATTTCTAAAATCCAAACCATAGATGAAATTTAAAATGGGTAAATATGGTGCTATTCTATTTATAAAAAATGGATCCATGGGAGTGTATCTCTGTCGGGAGGCCCGCTAGGGGTCCGAACGAGCTCCTTGAAATCGGAATTCCTTATGAAAGAAAACGATTCGGTATAATCACTTGAAGTACAAAACAAATAATACCTATAGCCTACAAGGATTATTGAAAATATTTATCACTGTATAGTCAGAGTGGCTCCTCAGGGTTTGATACCAAGAAACCAAGGACGTCACATTTGGGCAAAATCTCTAAAATCCAAAGCACATAATCAATTTGAAATCTTTAGCAATATTTTACTTAAAGGGATTGTTTCCTTTTTTCGGAAAGAACATTAAATAGAATTGGAAAGAACATTAAATCTGACGCATACACTTTGATACCACTTTTAACATTTCCAATGTTTGTGAGCACATAATTCCATTTTTTACATTAAATCTGACGCATACTCTTTGATACCACTTTTAACATTTCCAATGTTTGTGAGCATTTAATTCCATTTTTTCCATTAAATCTGACGCATACTCTTTGATACCACTTTTAACATTTCCAATGTTTGTGACCACTTAATTCCATTTTTTACATTAAATCTGACGCATACTATTTGATACCACTTTTAACATTTCCAATGTTTGTGAGCACTTAATTCCATTTTTTACATAAAATCTGACGCATACTCTTTGATACCACTTTTAATATTTCCAATGTTTGTGAGCATTTAATTCCATTTTTTACATAAAATCTGACGCATACTCTTTGATACCACTTTTAACATTTCCAATGTTTGTGAGCACTTAATTCCATTTTTTACATAAAATCTGACGCATACTCTTTGATCCATTCTTTTTGACAGAAGAAAATCCAATACACGCAAACCACTTCTAACCTTTATTCCTCTTACAGACAAACAAAAAATGCTGTATTGCTAAAATTGTGAAGATACATTTGGGACAATTGTGCCACCATAAGGAGAAACGAAAATCGAATGTACAAAGGTCGAGAAATTTGAAAATTCCCCTTATTTTTTGGACATATCTCGTATTGGTATTGAACACTCAATATCAAAATTTGCAGTCTATCACACAATACTTTTTCCAGTTGTTTTTATAGATATGGCACAATAAAAAGGGTCAGAGGTTGAAAAATAAATTTTAAAAATTTATTTTTAAAACCTCATTTTTTCTTTTCTGTCACCAATAGGTAAGTAATATAAAAATTTTAACATTGAAAAGTTCTCTCACTTACTCACTGGCTGACTCCTTTTCTTATTCACTGACCTAATGACTCACTGTCTATTTTACTCACTGACTCACTCCATCTCTCACTAACTGACCCATTCCCTCTCTTACTACTTTGCTCACTCCCTCTCTCATTTACCTCCTTCTTTTACTGTCCAAATCTCTTACATTCCTTTCTGAATCTCTCTCTATGTTACTCACTGACTGATTCCCCCCTTTTCCTCTCTGAATCTCTCCCTTTCTTGCTAACTGGCTCACTTCCTCTCTCGTTCACGACTCACTACCCCCTCTCTTACTCCCCCCTACTTCCCTTGCTCACCTTCTCTCCTTATCCTTTCTACATACACACACGCGTCCTCTACCTGAATAATAAAAGCTCAACAGGTGTCTTTGGTAGTGTTTAACAATTTTCATAACCTTATAATATATTATAAAACCTTTTCCTTATGATAATATATTATTATCTTTAAATAAATTTAAAAAAATACATAATGTAGCCACCAAGGGGTCCTAAGAAAGTTTAAATTGGTCAATAATGTAAACAAAGGCATAGCCTCTCCTGCCATTTTGCTGCATTCAACAGAGTCCATTCAAGGTACACCCTCGGTGTTGTTCAAATTCAGTGATCTGACCGAAACTGGTTTACTCAACGTGATAAAATCTTTTTTTGGAAGGTCATATTGTGCATTGAGTAGGCCTGTTTTTCTATTGAACTGAGCTCTATTTCTCATTTCTCTTTGACTTATTCTCAAGTTAAACAGAAGCAAGTTTCTCATGCGCGGATATAGCCCTCTTGTTTTGGGGAGGGGGCACAATCGCACAATATACCTAATAGAAAATTTGGAGGGGGAGGGACTCGAAACCTAGAAACCGGGGATTAGAGTCCTGGGCAGTACTTTTTAATGCAATGTTTATCGAGGTACGATACCTAATTTGTTAAAAGCTGTAGAGCTTACCACAAATACCTTTCATAAGGGTGATAAGCGATTTTATTTTATGACGAAAAAAAGTGCCATGACGGATAACAGAATTTTAGACGATTTTTTATTTACGTATTTTTATTTAGTCTCAGGATTGGGAATTATTTAGGGGCCCGTGCCACCCTCCCTCTCAATGGAATAAAAGACACAGAGAATCACCATTTATGTGATTTTTTAAAAAAAATATTTACTTGATTAGGTATAATGAAATTTGAGAAACACCGCCCGCTTAAAAAAACTGGGGGGGGGGCACGTGCCCCCCGGGGCCCTCCCTTATATCCGCGCATGAAGTCTCTCACCACCTTTCAATTCAATTTAAAAAAAAACGCTAAAAAACTGAAGTAAAAGAAGTTATAATCTTGGACACTAGAGTCATTTTCAATTCTTCTACAATTTGATTTGACATTGAAAATGTTCAAATATTATTAACAGAATAGAAATTATAGAAATTTTTATAGAAATTTCCTTAGAAGTTCGATCGTTTACATTATTTTCAATAAGTTTTTTTAAAAAACAGGCCTACCGGGTATTTCACAGGCCTACTAGGAATTTCACAGGTCTACTAGGTATTTCACAGGCCTACTAGGAATTTCACAGGTCTACTAGTTATTTCACAGGCCTACTAGGTACTTCATCGAATTTTGACAGTGTTATTGAGAAGTCATTTAAAACTTGGTTGGCTAATTTATAATATTTAGTTAAGGCGCCAAAATTGAAATTTGATTTCGCTTCACCATCATAGGTAGGTAATCGCATTTTTTCTCCGATTTCATTTTGAAACCAAAAAAAGAGTTCATAAATACCTATATCCCTTCTACAGAAAAAGGCAGTAGTTATATTACGGCAGAGTTTAAAATGATCTACAGGAGGCCCCACTAAATACTATGGACATCATAAATGTCCACTCCAAATTTCATCAACATGGAAAAGATTTTCGAGCGTTTAAAAAACTCCTGAACTAGAATCCCCTTCGTTCAAAACTACGTGACCGCCTAGCAAAACATCGCTAGACGTTGCTATACTTCTTTGGTTATCTAACGGTAACTGGTGTATTCAACATGCCTTAGACACAGGTGGGGAGGCAGTTTGATTTCGGTTATTTTTTTCAAGGTAATTCAATTTAATTTCTATGTAAAATTACTATAAATTTCACTTACCTTTCAAGAATAAAATTCAGATTTTTTTTCCCTAAAAATATCACTTTATTTTTTTAAATTTTTTTCGGAGGGGGGTTTCTAATTTCACTGAAAAAAAAAATTTTTTTTTTACGAAGTATCAATTTTATTTTATGTCTGTTGTTTGAATCGTTATGACTGTTCGTTAAGGGTTTGTTTTGAGAAATAACGTGGGTGTTTATGCTGTAGTTGAGTTTT
Source organism: Pachypsylla venusta (assembly GCA_012654025.1). NCBI lineage: Eukaryota > Metazoa > Arthropoda > Insecta > Hemiptera > Aphalaridae > Pachypsylla > Pachypsylla venusta. Next base: position 5,537,578 of record CM022875.1, read on the forward strand.
ATATTTTTACACCTACACAAAATATATGAATGGAATCAAGCGCAGATCCCTTGTAGTAATATTATGGGAAGGGAATCGAGTTGAGAAAAAAAGAGGAGAAAAGAATAAAACATACGAAGTCAAAAAAGAAAAAGAGTGTGGGAGTTGAAAAGATAAATGAACAAAAAGATGGGATAAAATAAAGGAGAGACACAAATAGGGAGGCACCCAAAAACAGATAGAGAGGGAGAGAGAGAAGGTGAACGAAATGTGGAGGAAAAATAGAAAGAAGAAGAAGAGAGAGAGAGAGAGAGAGAGAGAGAGAGGAATTTATAGAGATAGAAGAGCGAGTGAAGAGGATGGAGTTAGACAGTAGGGAGTAAATAAAAAGAATAATGGAGAGATAAAAAAAAACGGAGACTCAAAATGGAAAGAAAGAGGAAGAAGTCGTGAGAGAGAGAGAGAGATATGAATGCAATGTAATAGATAGAAGGAGAGAGAAGAAAATGGATGAAGGGTAACAGAGGGAAAGAGAAGAGAATGGGAAGAGGAATCAACAGGAGGAGAGGGTAATACGGAGACGGATGGAGAGCATAACAAGGAAGAAATTAAGGGAGAGAAAGTAAAAGAGAGAGAGAGAGAGATTGGAGGTGAATAAAAGATTAAAAGGAGAACATTGAGGAAAGTGACAAACCACATTAATCTCACTCAGCCTGGGTTAGGCCGAAAAAACTCAGCATGACGAGGGCGCCATCTTACGTGATCATCACTTCGCAAAACCTCGCCGGGCGTTGTTTGAACTCAGTGATCTTACCTGAACAGGTGTATTCATAGGCGCTGGCTTAATACTGAATTTGCACTTGGATAATGGTGGTTAGTAAGTTTGATACCATTGTAGTATTTTACGTGCCAACGATCATACCACGTTGAATACACCAGTTCCCGTCAGATCACTGAAGTTGAGCGACGTCGGGCGTGGTCAGTACTTGGATGGGTGACCGCTTGGGAACACCATGTATCGTTGGCTCATTTTTTTCGGCCCAAACCAGGCTGGGTGAGTTCAATGTAGGTAGCTGGTTTGCAAGGTTTTACTCTCCAGCGAATGGAGAGTAAAACCCCGTCTTGAATGACCAATAGAAGAGACCTTAAGCCAAATTAAAAAAAAAAAAAGTATTTTACGAGTCCAAAAATCTACGAAAATTGGCCAGACATTAAACTTGGTATTACCTTAAGAGCATTAAGTGCAATTTTTATATTTACGTGTTACTAAAAAGCTTAAATTTATATTAGCTTGGGGAAAATTTACTTGTTAATTGTATTATGTTTCAAATAAATAAAATGTATTACATTACATGAAAGCAGCCAGAATAAATTAATAGAGATCACTAAATTCATGGGCGGAATTTTTCCCGCTTAGAAGTCCGGTTTCGGCGTCGGGTAACATCAAAGGGATCGCCGATATTGCGGTTTCCGCCATGTAGTCAGTGTATATTAGGTACTGTGTTACTAACACTAGGTGTAGATCAAAACATAAAAAATTTGGTGTGAACATCACACTACTTTCCTTATCTATAAAAAGAGAAGAAAATATGTAATGGGCTGAACTTTTCGATGTCGCACTTTCAATGTCAAAACACGTTTTGAAGTCCTCAGACTTTTTGATATATTACACTTAAACCTAAGTTGTATTCTTCAATTTCTTATATGAAATTGATATGAATAGGCACCAAGTTTCAAGTTCTAGCTCTTTACATTCTAGTTGTAGGCGGAACCTCCAAAAAGCGGCTTTCAACCGCTAATGAGCGGCCAACAATATATCACACTTGAACCTAAGTTGTATTCTTCAATTTCTTATATGAAATTGATATGAATAGGCACCAAGTTTCAAGTTCTAGCTCTTTACATTCTAGTTGTAGGCGGAACCGCCAAAAAGCGGCTTTCAACCGCTAATGAGCGGCCAACAATATATCACACTTGAACCTAAGTTGTATTCTTCAATTTCTTGTATGAAATTGATATGAATAAACACCAAATTTCAAACTCTAGCCCTTTCCTTTCTGGTTTTATTAGGAAGAACGGGCGAAAAGCGAACTTTACCCTCTAATTAGCGGCCAACAATATATTACACTTCAACTTAAGAAATTGATATGAATAGGTACCAAGTTTAAAGTTCTAGCTATTACCGTTCTCATTTTAAGATGGATATGCAAAAAACGCTATAAAGCGGCTTAAACCGCCAACGGTTTATTCGATTTTCACCAAGCTCATTTTGCCATTCATGGCATAAAAATGACATACATAGCAAATTTCAAGTCTCTAGCACTTGCCGTTCTTGAGATATCTTGTTTACAGACAGACGAACAAACAGACACACTCACACGGACCAATGGCTAAAACTCGAGATTTGGGCTCTGGGGACCCCAAAACGTGTTTTGGCATTGAAAACTCAACATCGAAAATTTCAATACTTTCCTTTTTATAAGGAAAGTAAAAATAAAACGTTTCCTTAATAATAAGGAGCGCGAGGCCCTGGGCAGATGCTGCATTTGCCATATGGTTATTTGGGCCCTGACACCAACATCATAAACAGAAAGCCTGTACAGAGATCGCGCCCCGAATTTTGATTAATCCATGAGGCGACCTTTGACATTAAAAATAATGATTCACAAGTTTCACAACAGTTTTTTTTTGTGAGTCAGAGGGAAATATAACTTTTGTGTGGGAAATTATGAGCGAAACAGGGAGGGACGTAAATTTTACTGAAAATACCCAGCATGGATACAAATACAGGGTGTTCTTTGACATTATAAAAAATGATTGTCAACAGATTTTCTTTGTGAGTCACAGGGAAATATAACTTTTGTGTGGGAAATTTTGAGCGAAACAGGGAGGGAAGTAAATTTTACTGAAAATAGCTAGCATGGATACAAATACAGGGTGTTCTTTGACATTATAAAAAATGATTATCAACAGATTTTCTATGTGAGTTACAGGGAAATATAACTTTTGTGTGGGAAATTATGACCAAGAAAAGGAGGGACGTCAATTTTACTCAAAATAGCTAGCATAGATATAAATGTACAGGGTGTCCATAACCCTTTGCTTATAAAGTTGTATACCTATGGATATAATAATAATTATACATGTTGTCCTTTGAACTATTCTTGAGGACATAGCTCATTGCAAAACTTATTTCATTGAAAAATAATTTTATTCTTATTATCCCCATGACGAATATTTACGTCACACCCATTTGTCTTCTAAAACGCCAATGACGTATATTATACGTTTTTTGGGTGACATGAGTTCCCTTCAGGGCGGACGGTGCGCGGGGTACAGGGTGTCCTGATGTATGAATGTTTTGGAAACTTTCCGTTTTATTTTATTTTTAACTTTCGTTTTGTGGTCAACAATTTATGGAAGAAATGCAATAAAGAGTTAAATAATAATAATAATAATAAGATTTTTATTATTATCTAACATTTATAAATATAAATTTTATAAATTGTTGGTCAATTTTTTTTTCTTTTAGTTTAACATTTTAAGTTCAAAGTTTTAATTTCTGTTGCCTATGCATTATTTTGATGGTAGTAAAAACATTATTTTTTTCCAATCTAAATTTGTGTAAAATTTTCTTCTAATATTTTTTTTAGTACAATCTTAATCATCCATCTTCAATTTTCATCTCTCTCTCCGACAAAACCCAAGTGTCCAATTTGTCGGCCGGTGCCGTGATTTTCTTCCTGATTTTTTCCTGAAACGTAAAATATCAATTTTTTTTTTTTTCTTTCTTTTGGGGGGGCTATTTTTTTCGTGACGATTCGAAAGATTCATTATTGAAAATATTAAATAAATAAAAAAAAAAACATTATTGTTTTTGGGACTGAATGTTGTTATATAACATCTACCGCCCATATTTACAATATTGATATTGCTTTTATAAAACTCTTAATAAAGAATATAAATAAACACTAAAAGATTCAAAAGAGAATTCAAATTTCAAAGAAAATACAATAGAAAGAATAGATGTACCTATAGGAGAAAATAAATAAAAACATAAAGCAGAAGTACAGGAACGAGAAGAGATTGGTGAACTTTTAACCTTTGCAGTAAAAGAACAAGATAAATAAAGTTAATGAAAGTTATCTACTGACTAATGAATACGCCTACCAGTTTTTCAAATTTTGATGAAAAGTTTCTTTTTTTTAATCACTATTGAAAATATTAAATCAAAAAATAAATATTTGAATATAAACTTTCAAAAAAAATAGCTAATTGTTGTTTTTGGGACACTCCGTACACCTGAATGTTGTTATATAACATCTACCGCCATATTTACAATATTGATATTGCTTATATTATTAACGTCTCTTTAACATCTATTGGTCATTCAAGACGGGGGTTTTACCCCCATTCGCTGGAAACTTGCAAACCAGCTACCCACATTGGCCTCACCCAGCCTGGGTTGGGCCGGAAAAATGAGTCAACGATACGTGGTGTTCCCAAACGTTCACCCATCCAAGTACTGACCACGCCCGACGTTGCTTAACTTCAGTGATCTGACGGGAACTGGTGTATTCAACGTGGTATGATCGTTGATGTAGCTAGTATACATTTTACCATAATTGTAAAACTGCTGAAATCGACCAAGAATTTCGCTCCGGTTACCAAATCTTTTTCTTTTCATTTTTGGGTTTATCGTCTCTTTAGTATCTAATCTAAAGATCATTTAATTCGCTTCATTCGCTGGAAACCTACAATCTAGTTAATCTCATATATCTCATCAAGTTGGACCGGGCAACCAGAATCACCAGGGCGCAAACCTACGTGGTCACCCACCAAGTAAAACCTCACTGAATATTGCTTAACTTCAGTGATCCTACATGAACTGGTGTTTTCAACGTGTAATTGACGCTGATCCCAAATTTGTGATCAGCTGCCCCGAGCGTTTTCCTCCTAATCTGGCCCTGTGTCCGGATGCCTATACCATTGTATAAGCACGTCTCTTTCAAAACTCCTTCAGCACTGATTTGCTGACTGAGATTATTATTATTATTTACTGTGTTTCAGAGGGTTAAAAAACCGCTGACACATTACAAAATTGGGAACCAAAATACCCCCCACCCTTAATATTCAAACAAAATTATAAATATGTATATAAAAAAAAGTTAATCAAAACAGAAAATTGGATTGACAAAATTGAAATAAACTGCAAAATTAAAATGACCTGTAAAGAAAACTGAAATTGTTATTAGTAGGTACCT
>CM022875.1:5545810-5563394 GCA_012654025.1 Pachypsylla venusta
TTTTAAATATATTTACAAATGACGACCCTTACTGATGAGGAGAGGAGTAGATATAGGAAGAGGATCAGTAAGAATCAATTAATTAATAATAATATACACAATAAATCACAATTATAATTAATATAGATTGAAATGTTTTGTCACTAGTTGTGATGGTATTTTTCCACTAGTTGTGGTTAAATAAGAAAGTTTCACAATATATTACTTGACGACGTAATTTATATAAAAAGTCAAAATTATTATCACTAGTTGTAATAATATTTAATAAATAATTCACAAATTTGTTAGTTTCAAATCTGCTGTTTCACAAACACTTTTATCACTAGACGTAATAAAATTTGATAGTTTCAAATTGAGAGCTACAGAACAACTAATGACCCAAAACCAAAACGCATCATTTCAAAGGCAAGATACATAACAATTTTAACGTGTTTGATTTGGGTATCAGTTCTCTCAATATAAATTTAATATATTAAGGGTGGATCATTATATGGCCTTAACAGACTCTTCCCTCGGCGTTTTCTGACTCCCCCTTTTTTTTAGCGGTTTTCACACAACACACGGACCAATGGCTGAAAATCGAGATTTGGGCTCTGGGGCCTCAAAAGTTTTTTGGCATTGAACCTCGACATCGAAAATTTCACAATATTACAATACTTTCTTCCTTTTTCATAAAAAAGGAAAGTCGTGTGATGTTCACACCAGATTTTTAGAAAATAATATGGGTCGGTCTTGTAATGCTAATAAATAGAGCGTGGGCTCAAACCTGGCCAACCCATCCCATTTCATCCTCAAGAAAATATTTAGCACTGCTGGAGGAGTCACCGCGGAGAGAAAGTCAGGAAAGAGTATAGTTAAAGAGAGTAGGCCCGGAACAGAAGGCGGTGGACGTTTTGGTATGATAAGATTAAGAAAAGCAACACCAGATACAATTTGGGAAAGGTGGAGTTACAGAAGGAGAGGGCTTGGAAAGGACCGGAATTATCGACATCTATTCCGGCATCCTCAGACTTCCCCCACCATCACACAGTCAACTTTTAAGTTTTTTTTATCCAACGATTTAACACTCTGTATATTCACTCAGTTAAGCATTATTGGTGCGTGATCGGATGGTAGCCTGCCCGGGGCTTCACCGGAATGTACCCAGATTAATAGCTATGAAATGGCCTATAATAACCTCGTTTCAATAAAAGGAGTGATTTTTATTAACTTTTAAATAAATTAAATTAAAACAAAACACTTACCAAAAACACTATTTATTTTAATTTATGAAGGAAGTAGTTTCGAATCATTCGATTCATCATCAGTCTAGTCGAGTCGAGGGATGGATTGAGAGTCAACTAGACTGATGATGAATCGAATGATTCGAAACTAGTTTCTTCATAAATTAAAATAAATAGTGTTTTTGGTAAGTGTTTTGTTTTAATTTAATTTATTTAAAAGTTAATATTTTTTAACACTTATAATTAACATGTTATTCAAAGAGTGTGTTTGATACTAAATTTGGTAAAACAAAACAATTCTGATAAAGAAAAAGAAATTAAAATTGAATGGAATTTATTAAAAATTATGTACATAAAATTTTACAATTATTATCTTTTTTTTTAATATAGAATTTGAATCAGTACCTCAGTATCTACGAGTATGTACCCATAAATATAACTTTACATTTTGACTAATTAGTCGAACCTATTTGTACAGGGTGTACCCGAATAAGATTCCATCACAGGCTTAGGGTTGCTCTTAGACAGCCGCAAACTTATTTATTATGGCATAGAATATATATTTGCATATCCTCTCAACCAGACCTTTCAAAAAAATTACTTCTCAGCCTTTTTTGATAATGTTATTTTTGGGCTGGCTGTACACTGTACAGGCTACTATCCTCAATCGAAAAATGTCTGATTATGATTTCATATCAAAAAATTCATCTTTCTGCCAATTACGGTTCTTGATATACAGGATGGAAAACAATAATATTTTTAGAATGTTCGGCCCCATATCTCCAGAACGGTATCATCGCTTGATAAATGATACCATTTAAGATTTTTGGGATGGCCGTCGCTCAGGACGGAAATCCGCGGCCAAAATTAATCCCTTTAAAAATAAGGCGACCCTTCTTTTACTTTTTGTCGATATCTTGGGTGGTTCTCGAGATACTGGGGGTGGGGTGAGACTTTTGGCTCATCCTGTATATTGACAGAACTACAATACATCAACCTTTTGTCGGTTGGGCAGAGAACTTTGGAAACCACCCCCGTAGGATCTAGTTTCAAGTCAATATTGTGTTATCTATGTAGTAGTAGTAACAAGCGTTGCAACAAGCTATGTCGATACACTATCCCCTGGAATTGGCAGCTTCAAGAATTTTGTTACTTCAGTAGGGTAGTGCCATCCAGCAACTGACAGCTTATGCCTACATAAGCTGTCAGTTGCTGGATGAGGCGTTTACTGAGTCCAGTTCCATTTATGTAGATTAGTATCTCGAGCAGACTGACTGGTAGGTGCTCTTTTTTTTTATATATAAAACACTATTACAAGGGAGCGAAAAATATTCTGTATGTTGGAGCACATTTGGTGTCTTGCTGGTAGTGATGGTCTTTGGTTGGAGTTGATAAACTCCATGTTGACCTGGGCCGTAGACTCAACAACCGTGAGGAGACATTTGGTGTCTTGCTGTTAGTGATGGTCTTTCGTTGGAGTTGATAAACTCCATGTTGACCTGGGCCGTAGACTCAAAAACCGTGAGGAGACATTTGGTGTCTTGCTGGTAGTGATGGTCTTTGGTTGGAGTTGGTAAACTCCATGTTGACCTGGGCCGTAGATTCAACAACGGTGAGGACATTTGTGTGTCTTGCTGGTAGTGATGACCTTTCGTTGGAGTTGGTAGCATCTGAGTTGTCGGGACATCACTCTGTGCAACTTCTTAAGGTTGCATGAACCCATATTGGCACTATGATCGGGACATCACTTTGTGCAACTACTTAAGGTTGCATGAACCCATATTGACACTATGATCGGGAAATCACTTTGTGCAACTTCTTAAGGTTGCATGAACCTATGTTGACACTATGATCGGGACACAACTTTGTGCAACTTCTTAATGTTGCATGAACCTATATTGACACTATGATCGGGACATAACTTTGTGCAACTTCTTAAGGTTGCATGAACCTATATTGACACTATGATCGGGACACAACTTTGTGGAACTTCTTAAGGTTGCATGAACCTATATTGACACTATGATCGGGACATCACTTTGTGCAACTTCTTAAGGTTGCATAAACCCATATTGACACTATGACCGGGACATAACTTTGTGCAACTTCTTAAGGTTGCTCAACGTTGTTTGCTCTCCTGGTTCAATCCTGAGAGCTTCTTGGTAACTTTTAGCAGCTTCTACATATCTTCCATTCAAATGTAAAATGGCACCCAAATTGCTATGACTTCTTGAATCCTGAAAATTAAAAATATCAATGAACAGACAGTCAACGCCAAACTCGGACGTCGAAAGAAGTTGCCGAGATATTGGTCCCTGATGACAAACTAACCAGAAAAGTGTTACACCTCGTTCTCACTAGCAACATTTTTCTCCGTGACATTTTTTTTCCGTATGGCATTCTGTATGTTCCTAGTATGTTTTTTCTGTCGACGCAACGAGGGGAAAACACACATGTTTAATTTTGATATTGCGTCTTGACACTGGGAAACTTAATGGGTGGAAAAAAAAGTTCGATGATCCAGCGGCATGTATAATGTTTTGTTTGAGCCTCCCCCGCGCGTATTCGCCACTACCTTCAATTAAAATGTCACATTCTCAAGTATGAACTATGTTCACTATGGAAGAGATTAAGTCATTACGAGTATTGGACTGAACAAATTATGCCTTCCAATCGGTTTTTTTTGCGGCTAAATCTTTAGATTTAGAGTGACAAGACCTTTCATTTGATACGTCACACGTGCATGTTTGGGGTGGAAACTTACCGGCACAGAAGGAAAATAAATACTTGATTAAATCTACATATAATTTGATGGAGAATTTTGGAAAAAAAAAGTGACGTTGATGGGTATTTCAAGGTCAATATATGACAACCTGGGTAGATCTATCCCATTAATATCGTGACATTTTTCTCAGAATATATTTTGGTTTATTTCAATAACTGTCACAACAAAAAATACCCCCTTCAAAATTTGATATTTTACGTCTCAAGAACGTACAATCCAAGAATCGAATAAAAAAAACAAAATCCGTTTATCCGCCGTGGCGGGTACTTTATCCACTTGGCGTTGACCGATTTGCATGAAAAGTGGTATATGGGTCCCGTTTGGGATCTAAATCTGCGCCATTTTTTGAGTGCAATCAAAAATACCCTTAGCGGTTTATACCTCTTTTTAGCGGTTTTCAGTATTGCTGTCTAAAAAGAGAATGATAAGAGCTACTATAGAGAGTTGAAATTTGGTATGCAGGTACACATTGGCAGAGTTTTTTGAAATCCCAACATTTTCGGAGATATTTAAAGTGGAATTCCCTGTATAGGTAATTACTTACAACTGGTCTTATAGTGTCACTGCTCCCTTATACTTACATTGGGTCTTAGAGTCACTGCTCTCTTATACTTAATTTGGGTCTTATTGTCACTGCTCCCTTATACTTACATTGGTTCTTAGTGTCACTGATATCTTATACTTACATTGGGACTTTGTGTCACTGCTCTCTTATACTTATATTGGGTCTTAGTGTCACTACTCTCTTATACTTACATTGGGTCTTAGTGTCACTGCTCTCTTATACTTACATTGGGTCTTAGTGTCACTGCTCTCTTATACATATGTTCTGCTTGAATACTTTTGCCTGCATGTCTCAGTGCGGTTGCAGCCTTTTCTAATAATAGATATTCAGAAGGGGCAAGCTCAACAGCTTTTGTGAATCGATCGGCAGCCTCTTTGTATCGTGCATTCTCAGATAGAAATTGGCCTGAAAATAAAAATTGGTATAACTTAGTTTAATAAAATCAACAACATCGTGTCTTTAAGTACTATTTCCACTATTCCGATTGTCACCGACACAACACGATACAGGAAAAGTATTGTTGGCAAAGAATAAACATTATTTCGGTAGGGTGGCGGAAATAATCAACCCTGATTGGTTGGAAGATATAGTTGTGTGTCGTGTCGGTGGCTGTCGGACTAGTGGAAATATTTAGTATCTAAACCACAAATTTGAAAAACACTGATTCGCCCAATAGGGACAACGGAAGAGGGTGATAAAGAAATAACCAAGTTTTTTAAGGGCGTGTAGAATCCAATGATTTGGACACTTGACATTTATTATTATGTTCTTCCAGAACGTCACCCTTTCCCAATTCTATTTGGGGTTGCAGTTCCTTTACTTAATTCCACCATGTCACAACCCTTTGTTCGGTGCCTGCTCTCTTTACCTGCACGGTAATGTAGAAAATGCAATTTGCTGATGACTTTCATCTTTGGTTTTTTAATGGTTGGATAACGTTCCTAACATCAAACCCTCTGTATTTACACGGTTTAGGCCCGTCACCTAATGAAGTTGGCTTGTTCCCCTCAGTGGCTACATGCACTTATTTTAATCATTTTAATTGTCGCCTGATGTAAATTTGATGCTACTTTCATTTTGACACGAAGTAATGTATTTAATTTGCCTTTGGTTTATTAGTAGTGAATATAATTGCTACGGTTAAACGACGACATGGAGACTCAAAGGTCCCCATGATGGCCGGTTCCAAGTTCCGAGATGACCTGGAACGCATAATACCATAGTTCCAGTCAAGGGTCATCAAAATATTTTCGGTAAAATCATTTTTTTTTTTTTTCATAAACATATTTTCTTCATTTATCCATATTTCTGGTTACATAACTCAAGAAAAAATATTGAAAATAAAATAAAGAAATATGGTACCCCACTTGAAAACTCATTTATAGATATAAATGAGTTTGTGTTAAGGGGGGTTATTATCCAGTTCCTACCCGTGGATCCTCCACTGAATATAAACCTGGACAGTGGAGACACAACAGTAAAAAATGTGTGGTAAAATACTCAAATTAATATCTGACCAAACCAATAGAGAGATTAATGAGACGTAAAAAAAAATTAAGAGGAAAGACAACGTTGCCGCTGTTACTTTTCAATAGATGGCGGTCCGTGTTGGTTTCATTGCCATCTATTAAAGATTTCGGTAACTCTGCAATCCAAACTACTACCTCGTCCTGTAGTTATTTAGCAAACGCTGTGTCTTTATACAGATTCAATCCAAATAACGCCTGCTTTTGGTTTATTATTTTTTAGGTGGTGATATGAAAAAATGGCTCCTCTGATCTAATAAAAGAACAAGTACTAACCTAAATGATGTTGAACAACAGGATCGTACGGGGCAAGTTTTTCAGCTTTCAAAAACCATTTCTCAGCTTCGTTCACACGTGTCCTCTGCAAATAAAACAGTTGTAGACACAATATATTAATACTTATTAAGACGTCTCCGAGGCAGAGTGCGCATCACACTTGGCTTGCACCAAGGAGGTTCCAGGTTCGATTCCTGGACGGGTCAAAAATTTGATAAAGGTTTTTTAAATTTTCAACTTGGTCTGGTTATAATTGGGGTTAACTCAGCCTCCTGAAGACAATTGAGTAGCTATCGTATTAGCGACAAAAGGAAATTTTCAAAGTGTAGCTTGGGGTTAGTGATATTGGAGTGATTGTTGAGAATACCTTGTAATGCTATGATTCCCACTAAAATTGTGACATAATAACACAAAGAAATATGCATTTACATTTACATACGTATTAAACGCAAGGCCCAGTTGCTATACTGGGAGACTCATAATGAACGGAGTTCGGTGATGGCTCTTAATGCAGAAAGTTGAAATCAAGAACTCACTTTCCGTTTAGTGTTTTAGTACTGGAAGGAAAAAACAATACATGTGGTCAGAAGGAATTCTACAGCCACAGGAAAGGACGCATAAGAATTTGCGTTCACCAGCTGGTACCATTCTAAATGCTACCGTTCCCCTGTTTGTTAAGATTTTACGGACCGACTCGATTTTTGAAGACATGAGACTAAAAAATTGACCACAGAAATCACATGATTACAGTTTTGGACGGGTGACCGCAATCGCTACTGATACTTTCTCTTGTAATAGCTTCCCATCGAGATTTGGTTTGACTCTGCAATTTTTGAAAATATTGGTGCTTAGTGCGGTATCAACACTTACATTTCTGGACAGTAGCTTTCCATAGGTTAGGTAAGCAGGGATATGATCAGGTTTTGTATTAAGAGCCTTTTTAAACCATCTTTCTGCTTCCTCAGTTTTGTTCAGCTTCATGAGAGCATCGCCAAACAAATTGTACATCCCCTGAAAGTAAAAGTAATGGCAGATGAAAATTGGAGTTAGTTAGATGTGAGAACATTCGCAAATTCTTTCTGAAAACTGTCCAGTCTACAAACATCAATTAGCTCGAGGTGTATTGTAGCTCTGAAATTATTTTCACATGTCTAGTGTGGCTTCATTGGGATATCCTAAACCTCCTGCAGACCAGATCTGAATTTGGAGCTGCGTGGGAAAAAATGGGAGTGAGGAAGAGATCATGCCACGAACTTTTGAACCCACCCTCGTACAAAGATGTTGAAATTTGAATGTCTCTGTAAGCAATTCCGAGCAATTTGCTGGAAGGAAATGCCGCCCTCGTATTAAGATGTTGAAATTTGAATGTCTCTGTAATTAATTCCGAGCAATTTGCTGGAAGGGAATGCCGCCCTCGTATTAAGATGTTGAAATTTGAATGTCTCTGTAAGCAATTCCGAGCGATTCGCTGGAAGGAAATGCCGCCCTCGTATTAAGATGTTGAAATTTGAATGTCTCTGTAAGCAATTCCGAGCGATTTGCTGGAAGGGAATGCCGCCCTCGTATTAAGATCTTAAAATTTGAATGTCTCAGTAAGCAATTCCGAGCGATTTGCTGGAAGGAAATGCCGCCCTCGTATTACGATTTTAAAATTTGAATGACTCTGTAAGCAATTCCGAGCGATTTGCTGGAAGGAAATGCCGCCCTCGTATATAGATGTTGAAATTTGAATGTCTCAGTAAGCAATTCCGAGCGATTTGCTGGAAGGAAATACCGCCCTCGTATTAAGATCTTGAAATTTGAATGTCTCAGTAAGCAATTCCGAGAGATTTGCTGGAAGGAAATGCTCGGTTGGGTTACATCAGTTTAATCAGATTACCGCATGGAACAATATCTTAACTTTAGACAATATCTTATTTTTAGTTTTGCTGGGCGGATCACTTGTCGTTCACATCACAGTCCTGTTTAGTGTGAATGCTCCTTTAGGAAGCTTACAGTGAAAAGGTCTTATTTGGACCTCCTAAATAGATGGTGAGCCGATGCTTTAAAAAATAACAGACATCGTGTATAAAAAGTGTGTGACGACCTTAGACGGTATCCAGTTCACAATGTTTCGTTAGATTACTCAGGCTGACCAACATAGAACATGAAAACCCTTTTGAATACACCATATATGTCTTTTGGTTCTTCCGTGATGACTTTGGCCTCGGGAGAAAGACTTAAAAAGCGTTTCCCAATACTCGTCAGATGTCAAGTTAAGGGACGTTTAACGAGGTTAGTATTCGGATAGAAGAAAATGTGGTTGTTGATTCGCAACGAAAGCGAAATATCTGTTGTTCATTTAGCGAATCTCGGACGAGGCTGTCCTTGGGTACCCTGCACTTACCTGTGGCGGATAATGATGGGGCAAATTATTCACAGCCTTTTCGAACACATTTACAGCTTTTTCATAATTTGATTGTTCAATATAAAATTTTCCTAATTGAATCAGTGCCGTAGTTTGTGTATGTAAATGGGATAGTTTATCTTTAACTTTACTGCTATCTAAATTTGAACATTGTTGAAGCGTTTCTTCTCCTTCTTTATATTGACCTTTTGATAATAAAAGTTGACCTAGATTTAGATACGCCACTGTAAAAAAGAAAATATATATATAGTTACTGGTTGATAGTACGTACCATCACAATCATAATATTAACAAAAAATTAACAAAAGATGGCTGGTTCTTCGCACCGGGGCCACCTGTGCCCGAGGGCACGGCCAAAGACCATCAACACCCCCTCCGACGACAACTCACTGTGTTTTTCTTCCGTTGGAGGTGTTCATCCCAGCCGTGCTGCTCCAGATTAATCTTCAAAGAGCTGGTACATAAATCCTTGCTAAACCCTGAAGTATCTGATAGTTGTCCTCTATGTATGTTGGCTGCTCATGATGTAAATCATTGATTCAACTGTCCATCAAACCCAACCAATCTAGAACCGTCAGCATTACGGACATATCTTGCTGGAGTGGCCGCCTTCCTTGGCCTGGAGACACAGTGGGAGTCGTTGAGAACGTTAACAACAACAGTCATAAAAGAGGGGGCTTTACTTTCCTTATCCTATAAAGAAGAAAGTATTGTAATGGGCTGAAATTTTTGATGTCGAAGTTTTAATGCCAATATATGTTTTGAGATTCCCATAGCCAAAATCCTGAATTTCAGCCGTTGGTCCGTGTCTCCGTGCGTCTCTGAAAATCTCATAATGTTAATAGCTACAGACCACAAATTTGGTATGCACTATGCATGCCATTTTTATGCCACCAACGAAACTATAGAAACTTTTGGTTGAAATCGAATGTACTGTTGGTGTGTGTAACGTTTCCTGACGGTTTTCTTGAAACTGTTTTATTGACAGACAGGCAATCACATGGGCCAATATGTGAAAATTGATATTTCCGCTCTGGGGCACTCAAAACGAGTTCTGGCATTTTTTTTTTTAATTTGGCTTAACCTCTCTTTAACATCTATTGGTCATTAAAGAAAGGGGTTTTACCCTCCATTCGCTGGAAACTTCGATACGTGGTGTTCCCAAGCGGTCGCCCATTCAAGTACTGACCACGCCCGACGTTGCTTAACTTCTGTGATCTGATGGCTAGTTCTAACATTCAATTCAGCCATTATAATACTTTCTTCTCTAGATTTTGGTTTATAATTTTCAACATTCAAACTTTGGAATAATGAGCCTTTGTGTGGCGACAAACGTATTTTTTTAATTCGCTTTTTGAATTCTAGGTATCTTGAAACAAAAAATATCAAATTTTGAGGGGCGCATTCTTTTATATTCCAAGGTTCATGACGGATAATAATAAACCAAAATACAAAGCGGTTACAAATAGATATAATATCTGTTATAATCTTATTATTAATTTGGTCAATGTATTTCTGATGCATACTAACATATTTTCCGCGCCACTGAGTGAGGTCTACATTTTGGAGAACGACCCTTTATTTAAATGAATAAAGAGACAGCTGGAGGGTGAGGAGAAGATCATCACTACACTGTATTGTTTACAATGTTAATAACACTACCTTATCATTATCATGCTAACAAAAACAACTTAACCTCCCCACAACAAGCTCTCTAATAATACCCCCCCCCAAATTTCAACCATCTATNCCCCCCCCCCCCCCCCAAAAAAAGAACTCTCTTTATAAAAGAATGCAAATAAGTTGAAAATAATTTATTATTTATTTTATGCAAATTTATGGAAATGTTTGGAGAAAAAAAAGTGCAAAAGGTCCCTCATTTGCTGTTCTCCTCATTTTTTGGAGGGTGGTGGTTGGGGTGGGGGGACAGTGGGACTAAATATTCAAAATAATCTTGAGATTATTTGTTGAAAATAAGAAGGAGCTTTATTTGGGATTAAAAAGTGTACGACCGAAATTAAAAGAAAAGTGTGAAAAATATATTTTTTCTTTTTTCAATTTGAAAAACAGAAGGAATTTCAAAAGAACTGAGCGCCAGAATACAAATTTTTCAAATGAACGAAAGCCCCGGCAAAGTTTACCTTGCTCATATACAGTATGTCCCAGCGGAGAAGGTCTAGCGGAGGTCCTGTAACTTTTCAATGGTTTGTAATTTTTTAATTCTGATTGATCCTCGGGATAGAAAAGGGGCCATGACCATTCGATTGGTGACAGAAAAATCCAGATTCGATTCAAGGAAATGGCGTTTGTTAAACATAAGTTTTGGCTACCAAAGAAGTTTAAATGGAATGGTACCGATTTTATTTTTCAATATAAAAGTTGGAATAAAATGAGGACCAATAAAAAAATAATAGGGGCGGAGATAGAGGGGTCTGAATTTTATTTTGATACCCCCTGTATAAAGGTCCTGGTTTCGAGCTTCGATGTGAAAGTTCAATTATTGTGTTCCAAAAAAGGTTGCTCACATACTGAAATCATCAAAAGTATACATTTTAGTTTCATCAGTGCCGTAGACTGCAAAGTCAAATCTCATTATACTTCTTAATATCAGGCCGTTTAGGAAACGGCGTTTTTTGGTAGAAAGTCTGAAGATTATGATTTATTACAAACAGTAGAAAGTAACTTAAATATGGAAATATTTTAGAATAAAATAACAAAAAAAAGGTTCATTATTGAAAATAATAAAATAAAAAAGCCGTCTCATTTACTGTAGGTTTAAAATACGAGTTATTTTCTATGTATTGAGAATTTCTCATTCCTCTGGCACTAAAGAGAAGACTAATTTTAGTTATTTTTTGCTAACATGTTCCATATTTAAGTTACGTTTTATTTTTATACTAAATCATAACATTACTTCAGACAGTCTAAACTCTGTTTCCTTATTTAGGCTACTAACCACCTTACTTCAGGCTTTCTACCCGAAAATGGCCGTTTTCTAAGCGGCTTATGTTTTCTAAGCGGCTCATTTTTCCAGGGAAAAATGAGATCTGACTTTGTCCTCTTATGACGCAGATGAAAATAAAAATGTACACTTTTGATAATTTGGGTAGCTGAGGAACACCATAAAGGGACTTTTATATCAGAGCTTAAAACAAACACCGTTATACAGGGTGTAACAAAATTAAATTTTTCTAGCTCCGCCCCTGATTATTTTTTGAAGAATATAGAGGAAAGTAGTATTTCCTTATTTTATTTGTACTTTTATTTTAGCAAAAAATATTTGTACCATTCAATTTAAATTTTGAGAAATTGACACTGTTTGTCAATGAAAGTCACCTCCGGGGGGTTGAACCTGAATCTCACTACAAACATTCGATTGGCCATGGCTCTTTTTCTATCCCTAGAATTCGTTAGATCAATGATGTTGAGCAACATCCAGTGAGGTTTTACTTAGTAGGTGACCCAGCCCAACCCAGAGTTAGTAGAGTCAATGTGCTTTGCTCAGTAGCTGGTTTGAAAGAACCCACGAATGGGAGGTTAAATCACGGCACCTTTTGAATGACCAAATTAAAGCGGATAAGAGCCTATTCACTATTCACATTGTCCGTTTATTTACTGGATGGCCGATCCGTTTTTTTACTGGATGTGATTCACATTTTTCACTCCTGTTCACACTATCCGGTTTTTTTTTTACGGATCAGAAGAGTCCGTTTTTTTTCTCTTTCTTTTCAAGGCTGCTTTGCAAGATGGACTTGTTAGATGACGACGAAGTTATAGTCCTGTGGTATTTTTACAATAAGCGGAAAAATCGCAGAAAGAAATTCTTGTGTTTCCTTTTCTTCCATCTTGTCAAAGTCAGGATTGATAGGCAACAAATTTCTCGCCAAGCCGATACTTTGAGAGTTTTATTTTTATATTCATCACTACTTTGGTCCCAAAGTACAGATCTTGTTTTCACAAGTGGGATTAAAATTTCAGGATCAATATTTTTTCTCTCCATGACTAACTTGTAAATTCAAATTACCTATATCAATAATTTCATTTACTAATTAAAATTAAAGCTAATAAATTACTTTCTGAAATAAAAAAAATGTAATACCCTTCTTCAGAGAACAGAATCAATAGCACGAGGTACTCATTGAAATTAAAAGTGCATCCGTAAAAAGAACGGATGGTGCGAATAGGATCTGCGCGTCCGATCCGTTTTTTTTACTGGATTGCTGTTGACAACGATCCAGTAAAAATAATTACAATCCGTTTTTAAAACGGATCGGATGCAATGTGAACAGCTCAATTTGAACCAAGCTGCCACTGAGCATCCAGTAAAAAAATGGATCGGAGATCCAGTAAATAAACGAACAGTGAGGACAGGCTCAAACTTAACAAACAGGTACCTCTATTTTTAAACTAGCCAAAGCAATATATGTTAAAGAGACGTTAAGCAATAGATGTTAAAGAGACGTTAAAAAAAATATTGTCTGATGTACACTGTATTTAAAGACGTTGTTGTAGGCGCTTGTCCGATGTTAGGCGGGATTTTAATTTTTTTGCATGAAAAGGGCACTAACGATTTTTTAATTATAATAATGATATTAAGTAAAGCGACAAGATACAAATTCTTTCTCTTCCTCTAGTAAGGAATGAAGACATAGCAAAAGGATAATTATTTTTCTATTAGCCTGTGTTCCTTCTGTTTTGCTTTCCATTCTCTTTTTAAGATTATGTTAGAAAAGTAATTAAAGGCACAAGAAAATTTCATTAGTACCAACTATGTTTCAAATGCCTTCTCCTGCATCCCCTCTACTACCGTAATCTCCGGCCTCCACTTCACTTCTAAAATTTCCCGTCTTTCTTTACACTTCAACCTAAGTTGTATTCCTCAATTTCTTGTATAAAATTGATATGTATAGGCACCAAGTTTAAAGTTCTAGCTATTACCGTTCTCATTTTAAGCAGGATATGCGAAAACCGCTAAAAAGCGGCATAAAACCGCCAACGGTATATTCGATTTCCACCAAAAGTTTATTTGGCCGTTCATGGCATAAAACTGACATACATACTAAATTTCAAGTATCTGACAATTGCCGTTCTTGAGATATCGTGTTCACAGACAGACACACACGCACGGACCAATGGCTGAAACTCGAGATTTGGGCTCTGGGGACAGAACGTGTTTTGGCATTAAAAATTTCAACCTATTACAATACTTTACTTTTTATAGGATAAGGAAAGTAAAAATGTAAATGTAGAGTTCCTTTTTGGTAAGGCCCAAAGGTCTTTTCACATTTTTTGTAGGTATCAAAGCATTACTAAGAGAAAAGATCCCGTGGAGGCTTTTCTAACCCCTCCGGGAATTAAACCCGGGTCCCCCAAGTACAATGCCAGTGTGATACCCACTGGACCAGAAGAAATGCTAAGATTGTAAATAGATATCATCAGAAAGTTCATTGGAGGACATTTCAATGTTCTAAATACAAAACTTTGAAAAGTTTTCGTGGTGCGGTTAACTCGAAAAGAAAATTAAAACTTGGCTTTACTTTCAAACACCTCAACAGAGTTTTCACAAACAGACAGTGTTAGCAAAGTTTAGTTTATGGTCCCCAAATTATTTTGGGAATTTCGGATGCCATTGGTACGGCCAATCGTAGGCGACTATGCTTAATTTAAATCTATTGTGACTAGTGATGGCATATCGTTAAAAAATATATCGATATATCGAATTTCAAATATATCGATATATGAGAAATATATGGACGATATATATCGGTTTATTAGAAATTAGAATTTTACGAGGTGAATTGATGGAAATTACATTTCTCAAATTTAGGAGCGCTACAAAAAATGTAACACTGCTGCCAATTTCTAATCCTCAAGATTTCAAAGGGACAAATAGGATCCCCCTAAAATAGAAAACTTCGAGTTAAAAAAAATGGATAACTTCAAATTTTATCGCTATATTAAGAATATTAAAAAAAAAACCGAAATTAGTGTACTTATTATACGATATATCGTGAAAAATATATCGATATATGAAATGATATATGGTGAAAAAGATATCGATAAGAAAATATATCGATTTTCGATATATTATGCCATCCCTAATTGTGACTAGTATTTGGAAGAGGCAGGGATTAAGTTAGATTCGAACTAACCACCTCCTGGTTACGATATTACGAATCAACTGATTCAACTAATTGTGAGCTACTGAGGCTGTTCAAAGGGACGTTAACGTTAGCAAAAAAAAAAAATAAAAAAANAAAAAAAAATAATAATAATAATAAAAAAAAAATATATAAAAAAAGCATCTGTAGAGCTAAACGAGCTCCTATCACATTACTCATCAATAATTAATACTAACATTTCTTTGGAATTTTCAATTTAAATGAGATTTTATTTAAATTAATTGATATGCTTTCGAATTTGACGTGTATTTTTTAATGATAATATGGAGGGTTCCTTGAAGCATGTAAAAAACTTCATCCATGACACTTCCCTGAAGCAGTGTGCGTAAAGCGGAGGCAGCGGTTCCCATTAAAATGGCGAAACCAATTGTTTGCCAGAAGTACCTTGGTCCTTGAGTACTCCAAGGGGGAGCATCTGTAGAGCTAAACTCCCCTTGGAGTACTCAAGGACCAAGGTTTTGGAGATGGAGTTGAAAAACTCCAGAGCAGATGGTTAAAAAAATCCAAAGGTTTAGACTCTTTCGTGTATTATGTGTCACCGTGTTGAGGAGCTGTTGTTGCTAACGTTCTCAACGACTCTCCAGTCCAAGGAATGCGGCCATTTCAACAGGATCTGTCCATAATTCTGGCGACTCTAGATTGGTTGGGTTTGATGGAGAGTTGAATCAATTATTTACATCATGAGCAGCCAGCATACATAGAGGACAGCGATCAGATGTTTGTTGTTATTGTAGCGGCAGACAACAAGTCTCTTCAGATTTCCTTCATGTTGAGCTCAAGGAAGAATGCCACCTTCTTGGTCTTGAGACATAGGTCTTTGACAGTGAGCGTTGTGGGTTTAAGGCCCGATCCTACCACGACGTGTTTTCATCGAGTTTTATCCAACACTGTGTCGACCTATGTTAATACTATACCCAAACCCGAGTGTTTCAAAACTCGGCTTTTGGTAGGACCGAATCTTAGTGGACAGTTAAATATACACAATGTGGCTGTCCGAAGCAGAGTGGACATTCATTTTTTTAGTTGGGGTCTAATCAGTTCATTTAGCAGTTGAATATCGTGGACCATCCGGAATGAGGTTGAACGAGACGACCTATGCAGCAACAAGGATCTCTTCAAGATTCCAACCAGGGGCCATAACTCCCGACTCGGTAAAAACGAGTCCACTCAGACAAAATCTATTCCTACATCAAGAGGACACTCACTTCATCTTTTTGCTTGGGAAGCACTCTGCTTCAAATGCGCTTTTTTTGTATTTGTATCGAGTCTAATCCTGGACCAGAATTTGGCTCTGTTCTGTGTGCTCCTTTGATGCGTGTCTCTACATCTCCATGGCAGAGTGTGCATCACACTTGGCTTACACCAATGAAGCTTCGGTTCGATTGCTGGACGATTCGAAAATTTGATGAAGGTTTTTTCAAATTTTCTACTTGATCTGCTTGTGTTTGGGGATAACTCAGAATTCTGAGGACAATTGAGTAGCCATGGAAATAGTGACAAATTGTACCATTATAATTATAAAAATTGTTAAATTGTACCTTAGACTTAGTGATATAGGAGAAAATATTAAAAATACTTTGTAATGCCATTATGCCCACAAAAATTGTGAAATAATAACACAACGAAATATACATTTACATTTTTTTTCTTCTGATTCGTGTCTCTGTTTTTTTTTTTTTACAAATCAGTTTCAAACTTTCTATACACCGTTGTTTGATAATATTCTCCCCAACTTCCCGAGCATTATTCCCATCTCCTCCCAACCAAACTTGTTTGCAGATGATTGTCGACTGTGTTCACAAACAAATTACTTCTCTCGTTGACTTCCACTCCATCTTTCATCTTTGGTGAGGGTATTCTGTGTTTGTACTTTGTATACCGCGCGACTCTTTCCAACTAGAAAGTTACAATTTTGAATAGTTTCTATGGTTTGGTTTTCCTTATTTTATTTTCTGTGCAAAAAAAGTTCATATTTTCAAGAGTTTCTTATTTTTTTTTTTTTTTTAAAAAAAAAAGAAATATAATTATTATTTTTGTACTGTAAAGATCAATGAACTGTAAAATATTGAACACCGTCTATGTAGCTTGCTGAGTATTTTGTTCTCGGAAAGGGTGTAGGTATAAATCCTTAAAACAAAGTCCCCCTCCGCGTCTGTCGGTCTGTTCGCGATAAACACTGAACGGATGTTCATGCGGTTTTCAAAAATAGGCAGATTGATTCATGAGGAAGGTTTATGTGTATAAAGAGGTAAAAAATGACGAACTGTTTTCGAATTAAGGCCTATTTTCCGATTTTTGAATAAATTTGGTGGCGACAGCATATTAACTCAAAATGAGAAAGATTTATAGGTGACCTCTTTTTTTCATTCCTTTCATTCAATAGTGGCATCATCGTATTAGATGGTAGCCAGATGTATGAGACAGCAGCTCTAGATAAGTTGTAGTATACTGCTTATGTTTTTAATTGTCATCATACATCCGTTCTTGGAGGCTGATAATTGACATGGGCCCCCAGAACCATGACAATCACTGCAATATAATTACGTCGATAACATAAGAGTTATAAACATAATGATATTACAGAGTTGCTTTCTGCGTTATTTTACACCATCAGCTCAGG
>CM022875.1:5577295-5597359 GCA_012654025.1 Pachypsylla venusta
TCTGATGCCTGAGAGCACTCTTAGAATTGATATACTTACATGCAAGGGAAGGTCGATAATGAATGGCCATCTTATAACTTTGGATCGCCTCAGAATATCTGTCAGAAGTCTGCAAGAGAAGTCCCCTGAAATCAAATAAAGTAATAAAAATTGATTAGAATGTGACAAAACTTAGGTAAGCTTCCAACATTGGAGAACGATATTCTATATCCCAACATTGAACAATAAATTAATAATAATTATTATTATATCACGTAACATATCACACAAAGAAAAGATTTAAGCAAAATACTTTCAGCGTGGTATGTTGTGATTGAAGCAAACAAACCCATAAGTTAACATAATAAGAATCTGTTAATCTATACTTATAAAACGCAAAGCCCAGTTGATATACTGACTGACTGATAATCAACGTAGCTCCACGATGGCTAAATGTAGAGACTTGAAATTTGGCACACAGGTCCCTTTTAGTATGTTGGTGCGTAATAAGAAAGGAAAACATNTATTTAAATGAGTAAATTAATACACGTGATTTTTGTTGGTAATATAAAAAAAACAACTATAAAACAGATCTACGTTGTGCAATATGGGTCTTAATAGAAGTGTTGTGTCATAGTTATAACAGGCCTATAGGGATAATAATAAAATACATGTAACGATAGATATATGTATTACTTGTATTACTAATTGTTTAGCCTAACACAGCAATATATATCAAAAATTTTATAGAAATGTACAGCCCTCAAAAAACCCCTACGTGGACCACAGAAAAAATATGACACTGATTTTCTCCGATTTCTTAAAGGATAATCTTTGTGGATATATTTTCAGAATATTAGAAAAACTGTGGGGTAAAATTTACAGGCAAAACTGTCCAAGCAACGTCCAACCCACAAAAGTATTTTTTCAGAAATAATTCAAAGCCAGAACTGTCCGCAGCTAAAATAAGTCAAAATTTTAGTTCGGTCAGTAAATAGAAAACGAAAAAATACTATGGCAGAGTTTTCCATACCACTTGTCCAACTAACGACTTTGTTCGAAAATGAAAAATAAGTGAGTGCAAAACTGTCAATGTCCAACCCACAAACACAGGATTTTTTTGGTGAAAATTTAATACAAGGCAGAAATTTCCAAGACTTAAATAAATAAAAAAAAAAATACTGCCAATGTGACTCGGGTTTTTGTTATTCGATTTTGGCATTCTACGTACCTAGAAACGTAAATTATCAAATTTTTGAGGGAAGTAGGCATTTTTATAACCAAAAATAAACATTTAAACGTAAACTTAAAAAATAATAGCAAGTAAGGTAATATAGATATCGCAGTGAGCTATAACTACTTTTACCCTAAACCAATAAAAAAAGACCCTCAAGACCAAAAAGCTAAAGCTCATTGTAACTTTCAAAGATCCCTAAAGCTTGGGGAAAAAATGAGATAGACAGAGAGAAAATTGAAAATCTCGGACAACATTATGTAAATTTTTTATATTCTACCGTCAATGTAAAAGATCGGGCGAACAATTCTCAAAACATAAAAAACATGAATTTTTTTTTCGAATATAAAACACGTACTTCTAAATTGCTTTCGGAATTTTTGATAAAAAAAAATCTCTTTCACAACTATATGCCCATCTCTCTCCCTCTCTCCTGAAGATATTTCGGGAGCAAATATCGACGAAATTAAATTGGCCTTATTGAAAAGAATAATAAATAATAATTAGAGTGAAATCAGGGGTGGCGAACTGGCGCTCGTTCCTCTCCAGGGGCCAGAATTTCATCGAAACAAAAAAAAAGCATATTCTGGTATCATTTTCCTAATAATTTGTGTACAAAATTGTACGAAAATGCATATTAATTAATAAGATTAAACTTTTGAATGAGAACATAAT
Organism: Pachypsylla venusta; assembly: GCA_012654025.1. Taxonomy (NCBI): domain Eukaryota; kingdom Metazoa; phylum Arthropoda; class Insecta; order Hemiptera; family Aphalaridae; genus Pachypsylla; species Pachypsylla venusta. Next base: position 5,579,184 of record CM022875.1, read on the forward strand.
ATATGCACATACTCGCACAAATACATTCACTCATAGAGTATATTGTGATTGCATTTCTTGGGACTCTTCACTATAAATCTGTTTTACAAATTAGAGGAGACGTGTCCATGTATGGATCCTTCGCTGAGTTCTTTTTGAACAGTTGACGGGATGCTAATCGGAACCTAACTTTACTCCGGAGTGTTTATCGTCTGCTCATAATTTCCGAACACATGTCTCTGTCGCTATCGATGCACTGTGCACATTACGTACGCTTTGATGGTTATACCGATATCGTATCCACCAAGTTTATTAGCTGATTCGTAGCCAAGCATTATCGCCCCCCCCACCGATCACTCTGTATCCGCCCCTGAGTGAAATACTGGCAAAATGAACACGTAATCTCATCAAAGGTGTTGGACGTAAGGTACACCCAGTAAGAACTTGTTTAAGCATATGTACAAGAACCGTGGTTGTTTTACAATACCTAGAACATTAGTATTTAAACCTGCAAAAAATAGAAATAAGAGTGCCTATAAAAATAGTAATAAATTAGTATATCTAAAAAAACAACCTCTCACTATATTATGAGTTAGAAAAGTACCGAAAACAAATCATAGAACGTCTTCTATGCAGTGAGGGGCTGTTTCTAATCAAAGATCATTCTTTATTAGCCGAATTTTAAATTCCCCCAAATATCGAAAGGCTAACGGACTCCTTAATATTTTTGTAAATTCGGATACTCCTATCCAAAAAGGACTGCCCAAACAATGGGTGTGGCAAACGAATGGATAGTTCTGGTGTTGTTCCCGTAATGGATGGTCGGACATTGTGATTTGTGCTTATGGATTAGGCAACACATGTCTAACATCAGTTGTCCATAGAAGGTCAGAATTCCTTTTCCTTTGAATCGTCAGTTTACGGCATGACGCAATATCATCAAGACCAGAGGGAGCAGACTTTCCCATTACCTCATGGCATAAGTAAAATTTATGCCTCCAAATCTCCCCTGATTAAACACTATCAATACTATGGTTTATCCGGTGGACCTGACATATTAAATTAGCGTTGGGTCACGGTGGGGCCGTTGTACAGGGTGTCTACCAGACTGGAAATCCTGGAATTGTCAGGGAATTTTAGGAGCCTGGAAATGTCAGGGAAAAGTCAGGGAATTTAGGAAAAAACGCCAAAAGTCAGGGAATTTTTCCTTTAAAATTTCGTTATACATGATTAGGGTATGAAGAAAATTTGCTGTATAGTTTATGGGGTCCCTGGGCCACAATATTGTGTTTTTTCAGATGGGGGAGACAAAATCTTGAAAAAGTACACTGGAAAATCTGGAAAAGTAGACCGATTTGGTAGACACCCTGTACAACGTGGACACTAACAGCATGCGTTGGTCCCAACATTATAAAATATGTGATGCGAGTGGTGACGTGATCTATTAAAAAATTCCTAGCATGGGTTGGTGATATATTGGTAAGAGGCTCTGACTGGTAAACCGTAGGGCGCGAGTTCAAATCCAGCCAACCTATGAAATTTCACCTTCATAAATTTGAAATGTTCAATATTGAAGGACTTGGAAGGATTTCGGATTTTTTATTTATCATTATAAAAGCCGGTTGCAGGTCTCTGATGAGACTAATACAATTATCACTGCGAACTTTATTTAGATCTATTGTGACAAGTATTTCGAAGAGGCCATCTATTATGTTTCCCAACCCTTCCACCACCATCAAATGCTCGACTCAATATCATCTTTGTGTTGCCAAAAAAAAAAAAAAAATAATGGTTCTCACATTTTATAAAAATACTTTTTTTTAGATGACTGAAAATAAGTTCAAAATGTTTCTCAACGCGTCTTAATTACATACTTTTAATCACTCTTTAACGTTTTCTTTGTTTTTTGTTTTTTTGGTTAGCTCAAAGGTTTCTACTTACAAAAGCTCTTGATATTCAAAAGAACTTTATAGACAAAGCACACTTGGGATAGAAAAAGAGAGCGAATTGTTGAATAGAATTTCAAAGTGGATAGCTTGAGAGGTTTCTATTAAAGAACTTTATAGACAAAGCACACTTGGGATAGAAAAAGAGAGCGAATTGTTGAATAGAATTTCAAAGTGGATAGCTTGAGAGGTTCAACAATTCCAAAAGGTTGTAATATAGGGGAAATCACTGCTATTTTGGAAGGGTAGAAAGAAGACATTGAATCTGTAGCAATAGTTTCCCACTGCATTTTGTTTTGTCTAGTTTAAGTAGCCTGTTTTAGGTGGCGGTGGCGGCACTTGTTGTTGACTTATCCGCTACCTCATTGTGTTCTGATAATTATTGGATCATGATATTTTATTAGCTTCATTGACTGATCAATAATGATAATCGGCATGTAGATTTTGTTTTCTGAAAGGAGTATTTTGTGTCTTATTTGTGTTAATTATACGTATGTTATCTAATGTGTAGTTGGTGGGGGGGCTTCAAGAATTTGTTAATTTTAGTAAAGGGGCCGTAATTATTTAATATCGGGCCCGGATTTTCTCTCGGCTGCTCTGAATGTGTGTTTCTGTCTGTCGGTCTGTGAACAAGATATCTCAAGAATGGTAAGTCCTATAGAGACTTGAAATTGGGTGCCGATTCATATCAATTTTATGCATGGAATGCGCCAGTGCAATCTGACAGTTTTGGCCCGGTTTTTACAGAGACTTTTACAGAGCAATTTAGTGTGGATGTTAGAAATATATTTAAAACACGACAAATCCTACCATTTATTAAGACATAATGTTCATAAACACACAAGGAATAATGGCAGAAACTCGAGCTTTGGGCTCTGGGTACATCAAAACGTTTTTTGCCATTGAAAATTCGACATCGAAAATTTCAGCCCATTACAATACTTTCCTATTATAGGATAAGGAAAGTAAAAAATGAATGTTCTCAAATATCTTAGAATTCGATGCCTTCTTTTTTTTAGATTTTTGCTTTCCGATCTTTCCATCATTTTTTTTAATCTCCTTTGCCTCCACTCCTTAGAGATTTAAGAAGAAACGTATAGAAATTAACACGACAGGTCGTTTTTGATATTAAAGCAGCATCTTTTTTCTTGTGAGTGTTTGAGTAAGATAACACACCAAGCTTTTGAATTGAAAGTTAAAAGAGATTATTTCGTTTTTTAAGTTAACTTTTTGAAAAGGTTTATTTTTAAATCATTGAAGAAAATCATTTTGAAAATTAAACAAAGAGAATATCTTTCATGAGAAATTTATTTTTGATTATAAACTACAAAAAAGCTATCGATTAGTAGAGAATTTAGGGATAGGATTTTCGACTCACTTAGGTGAGTCGACATGACTCGACTCACAAATATGAATATAGAATTTTCAAAAAACCCTTATTTGATCAGAAAGACGTCCCCAACTTGGGCGAATAGATTAAAAAGACATCACAATCATTTGTCACTAGAATAAAAGAACATTTTCCTTCAGTAAACAACAAACACCCGGAAAAATATTTCTCCCTTTATTATCTTCATTAGTCAANAAAAAAAAAAAAAAAAAGCTACTGGTAAGTCGACACTTCGAAGAGTCGACTCATTTCAATAAAATGATTCGACTCGTGGATGACTAGCCCATCCCTAGTAGAGATTTGCTCAAGAGAAAAAATCATAAAGATTACTCATAAAAAAATTAATTACAATTCAATCACACGAACCCCCTGATTTTAGGGAAAGGGCACATCATGGAGAAGAATTATGCGGACTCAATATTTGATCTATATACAGTGCTGAATTTTATTTATTTGAATTGAAATTTTGCGGACTCAATATTTGATCAATATACCGTGCTGAATTTTACTTATTTGAATGGAAATTTTGAATTTTGCGGAATCAATATTTGATCAATATATCGTGCTGAATTTCACTTATTTGAATTGAAATTTTGTACACTGAAGCATGATTAGTTTTCAATCAATTTATTCAATCAAAACGTAAAAATATGTAATTGTGGAACCATTTTTTTTTTTTTTTTTTTTTTTTTTTTAAATTTTAATTCATATTACATTCAACCGATTTTAATTTTTTTTTTTGCCCAAAAGTCTTATCTCGATCAGGCACATATTTTCCGCAGTAGATTGTTAATTTTAAAAAAAAGTTTTTCGACCCACCCTATACTAGAGTTCAGAGATGGAGAGATAAAGTCGGCCTTTTTAGAATATTTTGACCGTAAAGATAATAACCACCTTTTGATGGGCATAGAGATGTTATCCATCAAAAGATGTGAAAATGTATTGAATTCAAGAGAAAATATTTTGAAAAATAAAATATCTGTAAGACCACGAAATTTTGGAGCCTCCCTAGCAGATTGTGGTAACATAATGGTATTATTGTGTGTTCGAACTTAATAAGCAATATTATAAACTGACTGAAATAGATAACGCAGAGAGCTGACAAATTTACGACGTCAAATGCCAAAAATATTAATCATCCCCCAGTTACCTTGCCTTGTAACAAACAAATTTGCAAATAATAATGCCCACAGAAAGCCCCCCAACCCAATAAAGAGTAGGTAATGTTCTTGTTCATTCCTACCAGAGTTACATACTCAGACAGAGTGACCCACCCCTAAATAAACTCATTAATCTAGTGACATTATGGACAGGGTTGTCTCAACGTTCTAACACACCAAACCATCCTCATTATGTCAAAAACACAATATTATCTTTTTTAAATATTAAACCTTTATTAAATATTGTTTGGTGTTGTGGCAAGGCGCTCTGCTAAACAGACAGGCTTGGGTCCAAATCCAGCAAACCCATGAAATTGATCTTCATTAACTTTTCCCTTACAATAGTTCTGTCAATTTTGGTTTATTATTTTCAATAATGAACCTTTGATGGAATAAAATACCCCCCTCAAAATTAGATATTTTACATTTCAAGCTACGTAGAATCCAAAAATCGAATAACAAATCGGATGTGAACGTTACACACCTTCCTTATTATCTATAAAAAAAGATCTTTTTGGCGTACTTTTGTTTCACCCCATCCCAATCGCAAGCTTGCCTCAAAAGTTAGAAATTTTAGCTGTTGAATTTTCTCGAGTTTTAGCCATTGGTCCGTATGTGCGTCTGTGTTACGCTATGAGACATAGTTTCTGGTTTTCAATTTACACATATTCTTGATATCTCAAAGGTGGTAAGTACATTGAAACTTAAAATACCAAATTTTGATGGGGGGGGAATTNTCTGCATAATACACCCTGTATAAAATGCATTAGGAATGTTACTACTGCAATGGTTACTAACACTAATATATTATATCACCTGTCTGACGTTGCAAAATTTGTACAGCATGGTGTTGTGGTTATTCCGGAATTACCCCCTCCCCCCAATTGTTCCCAACGCTATCGCAACTTCGCAACCTTTTAGAATAAAATTATTTACTTCTATAAACTTTGAATTTCTAAAGAGCATCGACAGTAGATGAATGGAGTTCCTATTTGCATTCACATTCTATTTTCTATGATAAATTGGATACACCGAAGTTTGCGTTAGATCACTGAAGTTAAGCAAACATCTACAGAGGTTTTACTTGGTGAATGGCCACATAGGATTCCACCCCCGTTCCCGGTCTAGCCTGGTCTGAGTGAGGTCAATATGGGGAGCTGGTTTTTAAGTTTCCAGCGATTGGAGTTTAAAACCCCCGTCTCGACTGACCCAGAGATTGTTATTAAGATTTTGGAAGAAACAAAGAACATCAATTGTGAAGAGGAAAAGGAAACTGACAATTAGTTTAACCGTAACATCATGGAATGAAGGATGATAAGTATTTCCTATTAATAATGAATTTAACAGTAACATCATTGAAAGAAAGATGATTAGTACCTATTTCCTATTAATATAATTGATGAATGAAATGTTCAGATATATAGGAGCAAGCCAGCTTCATTAGATGACGGTCCTATTAAGGCCGTGTGAAAACACAAACTTTGGTGTTAGGAAGGGCATCCAGCCAGTAAACCAAAGATGGAAATTCATTTGCAAATCGCAATTTCTACACTGTGAAAAGCAAACGAGAGTTACCGTACTAGGAAATGGTACAGCTAAAAACAGTAGATAAAGAACGAAAGGTGGAATTAAGGAAAGCAACCCTGACCCAAAATAGAATTGGGATAAGGCGAAGTTAAATAAGAAAAAGAAGAAGAAGAAAAATTCAGATTTCAATGATAAAGAAGTATATTTGATCTGCCTAATAATAATGAAGATGATGAGGGAGACTGAGACAGTGTNTGAAAATCGCATGAAAAATGTCCTTGTGATATGTGCAATATTATTGCTTCAACAGAACGCATCACTAGAGTTAAAGGATCTGTAGTATTTAGAATAGATCACTTCACACTACTTATCAATATCACTTCACACTACTTATCAAGATCACTTCACATTACTTATCAGGACATTAATAATTGATATTAACATTTCAGAAATGTCTTTTCTTAACTTTTAATTCAGAACCTTTGATGGAATCGTCACGGAAACCTTCCTCATTGTTGAAAATCGCATGAAAAAAAGTCCTTGTGATATGATGCAATTTTATTTCTTCAACAGAACGCATCACTAGAGTTAAAGGATCTGTAGTATTTAGAATAGATCACTTCACACTTCTTATCAATATCACTTCACACTACTTATCAAAATCACTTCACACTACTTATCAGGACATTAATAATTCATATTAACATTTCAGAAATGTCTTTTCTTAACTTTTAATTCAGAACCTTTGATGGAATCGTCACGGAAACCTTCCTCATTGTTGGAAATCGCATGAAAAAAGACCTTGTGATATGATACAATTTTATAAAGGATCTGTAGTATTTAGAATAGATCACTTCACACTACTTATCAGGACATTAATAATTGATATTAACATTTCAGAAATGTCTTTTCTTAACTTTTAATTCAAAAGAAATATTCTATATTTTATTATTAGACACATAAGTTACAGAGGTTCTTTCCTAAGTTGACAAAAGCTTAGAAATTCTTAAACTTTAATTCAAATAGGTTTGTATTAAATTTGATATTCCTTTGGATTTAAGGAGTAATTTAAATAAGGGAGATTCCTTGGTGCAGTTTCTCATTAGGACTTTCAATACTTGTGAACCACCCAGTATTTTATTATAAGAATAAATATCAAGAATATAATGATGGAACGATTTAATATTAATATTAAAATTATTCTTTTAGAAGTAAGGAGCAAGGAAGTTAGGTATCTTTGAAGAATAATTGTACCAAGAAGGAGAAAATACTTAAACAATTCAACCCAACCTTGGCACAGTCTGCAATACTCATTTTTTGTATGGCTCTGTGGCCACTGCATTAGTCTTGCACACGGGAGACCCTGGTTCAAATCCTGGCAGGGACAATCATTTGTATCTGCCGCGTGAGGACAATGAGTAACCATGAAGAAAAATGCGCATAGTGACATGGTGTCAACATTGTAAGTAAAAAATTGAAAAATCAAAGTAATTAGATAACGATCGATATTAAGAAAATACAATTATTCTGCAGAGAACACTAAATTTGTGACATAATAACAGCAAGAAAGAACTTTTTTGTAACCTCACCCAATACAAATATGGTCAAGAGGCCGTTGGACCTTAGCACAACGAAACTTTACATTTGGATTTGGATTTTTGACGATATCGTACCGTTCTTGAAATATTGTTCCAAGACGGATAGACACAAACACAGGGACCATTCAACAAAACTAGAAAATTCTACTACACTAGCTACGAGAACCTAATAGGTACGTTCTTTCTTATGGATAGGGAAAGTAGTGTGATGTTCACACCAGATTTATTTTTTCTCTCTAATCATCTGTATCAAANACAAATATGGTCAAGAGGCCGTTTGACCTTAGCACAACGAAATTTTACATTTGGATTTTTGGCGATATCGTACCGTTCTTGAAATATTGTTCCAAGACGGATAGACCATTCAACAAAACTAGAAAATTCAATTACACTAGCTACGAGAACCTAATAGGTACGTTCTTTCTTATGGATAGGGAAAGTAGTGTGATGTTCACACCAGATTTATTTTTTCTCTCTAATCATCTGTATCAAAGAATAAGGAGTGATGGAAGAGAGAGAGAGAGAGAGAGAGAGAGAGAGAGAGAGAGAGAGAGAGAGAGAGAGAGAGAGAGAGAGAGAGAGAGAGAGAGAGAGAGAGAGAGAGAGAGAGAGAGAGAGAGAGAGAGAGAGAGAGAGAGAGAGAGAGAGAGAGAGAGAGAGAGAGAGAGAGAGAGAGAGAGAGAGAGAGAGAGAGAGAGAGAGAGAGAGAGAGAGAGAGAGAGAGAGNAGAGAGAGAGAGAGAGAGAGAGATAGATAGAGAGAGAGAGATAAAGGGGGGTTAAGGTCCTTTTGAGGAGAGGAAAGTTTGATTGGAAGTAAAAGACACAAAGTCTACCACTGACTGCACGAGGGCTGCCATTGCACTATAAACATTTTGGGACATGATATCACCATCAATTCGGCTCTAAATTGAAACCCAAATGTAAAAAAAAGTATTAGAAAAAATTGCTGACCTTCAAAATCAGCCTGGCCTTGAAAATACTTACTGAAACAAACACAAATGTAATAAAAATGCCAAGTTCCATCCAAAATATTCCACTACAAACTCCTCCCAACAAAAAAATTCGGCGAGCCTTCCTCCATCCGAAAAATGTCCTCAGTCCTTAAATTACATCAAAATCGGACAAGGCGTTCGAGAGTTATCGTGGAACGTAGAGGCAGACGAACATTTGTTTAATAGAAAAGTATAACTTAAATGTCTGCCAATGTCGTTCGAACGGGAGTGCTCGAGATGGGGGTGGCGCCCGTGCTTCATTAATTTAATTTTCCTATCTTTAGGCGTGAAATAATGAAGGAGAACATCCTTGCACTCCGCTCAGCATCATGAGAGACTCTTGAGAGAAATAATGGAATGGAATGATATTTTTTCTTCTCTTATGATTGCTTTAATTAAATAGAAAAATGCAATAAAAATTTATAAACAATTATATTTTTAAATAAGAAAAATTATTGAGGATGTTTGTAGTCATTTTGGAAAATTAATTTTGTATCGAGTGCAAGTACAATGATGGGTCACGACTGCTTTCGTCTGTTACCTTAAATTACTCCTAGATAGGTATCTACTTTTTATAAACTCATTTTTAGCAGAAGGGAATGCTTGTTGAAAATGGATAAAAAAAATATTTCGATCATTAAAATCGACCCCTAAAATGTTTACGGAGCATTGGAATAAATAATTTACTGAAATTGGGATACCACATGATAAGGCAGGCAAAATACTATAGGTATCTTCACTTGCCTTTAAAAATCTAAAATGATATTAATTGTGAACGTTATTGAATTCCACTTTGACCCCGGTATGCATCCCGAAATGCACTTGTATATATTTGTATGTATCACGAAATACATTTGTATATGTGGACAGGGCTTTAAGGTTTCAACCCCCTCCCCGAATTTTTTTAAAAGGTTTGATTTTTCCTATATGGTAAAATTCCCTTTCGTGACCCCCCCCCCTCCGAAATAAAATTCTGGATACGGGCCCTAATGTATGTATGTGTATGTTTCCTGAAAATTAAGATATTTTTTTCTATAAATGACTACAACACTAACTGACTATTTTTTTCGAGCTAAATAGAGCCGCCAGTCTTTCCATTCACAGCTTCGCATACGTCTTTCTCCTTGGCTGTAGAATTCCATAAATCAAATAAATTCCTTTGGCTATTATTGGAGTACTTGTTTCCATTCACAGCTTCGCATACGTCTTTCTCCATGGTTGTAGAATTTCTTTGGCTATTATTGGAGTACTTGTTTCCATTCACAGCTTCGCATAAGTCTTTCTCTATGGCTGTAGAATTCCTTTACCTATTATTGGAGTACGTGTTTCCATTCACAGGTTCGCATACGTCTTTCTCCATGGCTGTAGAATTTCTTTGCCTATTATTGGAGTACTTGTTTCCATTCACAGCTTCGCATACGTCTTTCTCTATGGCTGTAGAATTCCTTTGCCTATTATTGGAGTACTTGTTTGCATTCACAGCTTCACATACGTCTTTCTCTATGACTGTAGAATTCCTTTGCCTATTATTGCCATTCACAGCTTCGCATACGTCTTTCTCTATGACTGTAGAATTCCTTTGCCTATTATTGCCATTCACAGCTTCGCATACGTCTTTCTTCATGGCTGTAAAATTCCTTTGGCTTTAAATAATTAAGTTCCGTTTCCCCGCTGGAAAATTGGGATACGAACTTAAATGGAGTGGACTTTATTTTTCTGGAGTTCATTGATTTATGGTTGAGCATCGTCCGGCGAGGTTTTATACTGAAAGGAAATTTCAAGTTTCTGGGTTTGCACAAAAAGCCCATTTGAGGCTTAAGGTTCAATGCTTCTAAAATCCTAAAGACCGCATCGAATGACAAATAGATGTTAAAGAGTAAAAAGTGTAAAAAGTCGAAAAACCTAAAGCACGTCTCTATAACATCTATTGGTCATTCGATACGGTCTATATATGAAGAGAAAGTATTGTGCTTACGAAATTTTGAATTAATTCATTTGAATGCTTTATTCTCCGCTCGACAATCAAACCCCGCCCACTTTTCCCCGTTATCGCGTACTTTGGTTTGGCCTTTTTTTTGTTTTTGTACAAAATATCTAAACTTCCTTTAGTTTAGGACGGTACCGGAACTTTCCAAACAATTCCTTGAGAATATCTATTTAATAATAGAGTTCCTTCTAGATTAAGTTAATTTATGACGGTAGTGGGTAGTGTAGATTTTGTGTTCCGTTTTGGGAGAGTTTTTTGAATTTAGAAAGATATCATTAACATTTCTTGAAGTGAAGTTCCGCTCATAATTGACATTATTTTAGAGGCGTTTGGCATTTGACCGAACGAAGTTTCGTTAATCTCATTTCCGGAGAAGGCGTTCGAGAGTATTCGTGGTACTAAAAGACCAAAAAAGAAGACAATTAAAACTAGACCCCGCTTCGTTCGGTTATCAAGCCAGTGTCAATGGAGCGTTGAATACATCAATTCCCATTAGATCAGTTAAGTTAATCAAACATCCAGGGAGGTTTTACTTGGAGTGTGGCCACGTAGGCTCGGACTCTCGTGATGCTGGCTATCATACCAAACTCAGGCTGGGTGAGGTCATTGTTGCTAACTGGTTTGAAAGTTTCCAACAAATGGAGTATAAAACCCCCGTCTTGTATGACTCGATGTTAAAGAAACGATAAGTATATCTTGAAGGCCACCAGATCCACGTCAATCACTGGAATACGATTACATCAGTAACCCTGCTCGTAATACTATTGCAGGGTTGCTTTCTGTATTATTTTACACAGCTCATGTGGACTCGGTCCGTGAGGATGTCACCCTCAAGTAACTTCTCACAATCTCAAGTATGATGTCCAATTTTTACTATGGAATGCTATAATTGTATCTTCTTTTTCTTTAACTTCACATTTTCCCCAATTCTTTTTGGGGTTGGCGTTGTTTTCCTTTAGTTGTACCCCTTCCTGACACGTTGTGACAATCGCTTGCTTCTCACAGTATCCTTAGAAATTGCATGGAAACATTTTGCTGATGACTATTCATCTTTGGTTTGAAACTGTGTCTCTTAAAGGCTGGATGCCCTTCCTCATACCTAACCCTCTGTTTTTGCTCCCCTCGGTGTCATTTTCTTTTTTAATGTTTCCTTCTCAGTTGCAGGGTTGCTTTCATTGTGGGTAACTGGTTTGAAAATTTCTATTAATTAAATTTACTATTCATTAAATTAACATTTTACTATTCATAAAATTATTAAATTGGTGTGTAAAGTGTCCAAGAGTCTCTTCAGACGACCCCTAATTGGGGGAGGTAGAATTAAATTTACTATTCATTAAATTAACATTTTACTATTCATAAAATGATTAAATTGGTGTGTAAAGTGTCCAAGAGTCTCTTCAGACGACCCCTAATTGGGGGAGGTAGCTGCAATGACGCGTCATGATAAATGTTTCCTTAGCAATTAACATGCAAAGTCCAAATTGTATATTTTATAGCCTTTGACTTTTTATTAATGACAGGAGATGGTACAGCCCCGGAAGTTCCAAAAAGAGAACTGAAAATATAAACGAAGCTTGTAATTATACTATCTTTTATAATCTCAACTTTTGTCTTAAAATTTATGGATTCCTTTATGGTTGGAATTAAGTTTTCTATTTGTGGCTCATGTGATATGAATCAACTAATCTGAGCGCACGGCAGTGCGCCAGGCCAAGTTCCAGAAAACGCATATTGGATGACATCAGTTTTTATGACGCATATTGATTGACATTTTGTGACGCATATTGATTGACATCAGTTTTATGACGCACATTGATTGAAATCAGTTTTGTGACGCATATTGATTGACATCAGTTTTATGACGCATATTGATTGATATTTTGTGACGCATATTGATTGATATTTTGTAACGCATATTGATTGACATCAGCCACTCAAGACACTACAAACAGTTTCCTTATCTTTACCAAAAGGGGAAATTTCCAAGGGGAAAATTCAGGATTTGTAAATAGTCTTTTCAAAATTTCGACCCCAATTTTCGTGTCTCTTTAATCTTTACCGGACCACCAGGACGAATCTCCCCCCCCCCCAAATAAACAATTAATCTGAGGTGCCTCTCGACAGAGCTGAACTACTTCAAACTAAACGACTTAAATTGGAATAAGTTTTCTAAATGAGAAATAATTGAAAATGTCTGTCAAGGTTTTCCAGTGATTTCCAAACCAGCTATGCTTTCTGGAGGACATTAATATTTGATCTAACGAAGTGAGGTCTAGATTTAACATGCCGAAATTCTCTTAAATGATTGACTTTTGAGTCTTTTAATAAATCAAAGGGGCATCATCGTGTCCAAAGGTAAGACTTTACTTTGCTATTTTTTTTTTTTTTTTTTTAATTTGTCTTAACGTCTCTTCAACACTTATTGGTCATTCAAGACGGGTGTTTTACATACCCTCCATTCGGTGGAAACTTGAAAACCAGCTAGCCACATTGACCTCATCCAGCCTGGGTTGGGCTGGGAAAATAGCCAGCATCACAAAGGCGCGCACCCTTGTGGACACCCACATAGTGTTTGCTGGACGTTGCTTAACTTCAGTGATCTAACGGGAACTGGTGTATTCTACGTGCCATAGACGGTTACTTACATTTTTAATTGTATTGTCATCATGCATCTAAACTTATTTGCCAATAATTGACATGGAGGATTTCTGCTGATCGTGAGATCACAGTGTTCCACTGTCACCATCTACATAGTAATACATAGTATGAACATGTTCCCTCAAATGCCTGGAAGAGTATTTTTAGTTTTGCCGGGCGGATCACTTGTCGGTCACGTCACGATCACTACTTAATGTGAATGCTCCTTAACTCTCGAACCCCTTAATCTACTTTTATTAAATTTGTCTGTGTGTACAGCGATAACTTCTGAACGCCTCATTTGATTTTGATGATTTTTTGTACACGTATTTTTTTTTTGTCGTGGTCGTTCCGAAGGTGCATTATTAAAAACTAATTAGTTCTGTGAACTGTAGATCAGCATGAATGTCCATATCAAATTTCATAAAAATTGAATAAGGCGTTCTAGAGTTATCGTGGGGGGAAAAAAATCGCGTGGTGTCAGAATGAACCTCCACCTCCAAATCTTTATATCATAAAATTCCAATAAAGGCTTATTTATTTATTTATTATACAGAAAATACACCCACCTCCAAAGCGCCCAACAAAGCGAATAAAGGGTAATTATATGTAAACAAAATACGAACCCCTGCTTTTCTGCAGATAACAAAAACTTCTCCCCCAAGTTTAGTTTGAGAGACAAACTTTGAAACTGCTCGAAATTTCTTTTGTCTGGGCAAGATGAAGTGGTACAAACCACCAAACAGATGAGTTTCCCTTGGGACCCATATGTTACATAGAGGGAAAATGGGAGGAAATCAAAGGGAATCAAAAAAACCCACATTGATGAGTTTCCATTGGGACCCATATGTTACACAGGGGGAAAAGGAAAATAATCAGAGGGAAAATATCCCTCATTGGTGAGTTTCCATTGGAACCCATATGTTACACAGAGGGAAGAGGAAAATAATCATTTCCATTAGGACCCATATGTTACACAGAGGGAAGAGGAAAATAATAAGAGGGAAAATATCTCTCATTGATTCCTTTGGGACCAATATTTTACATAGAGGGAATAAAAAAACCCACATTGATGAGTTTCCATTGGGACCCATATATGTTACATAGAGAGAAAAGGAAAATAATCAGAGGGAAAATATCTCTCATTGATGAGTTTCCTTTGGAACCCATATGTTACATAGAGGGAAATAATTAGAGGGAAGAAAAAAAAAACACCTTGATGAGTTTACCCCCAAAAAAAAACTTTATATAAAAATCATGGTCTACGACCCCAGGAAAATTATCGGAACTAAAATATGTCTAACCGTTTTCGAGTTACGGCCAAATTTCTAATTTCATCTCCAAAACCGCACAGTCACGGCCTGATATCTTAAATTTTGTCGCGACAGCATATCAACTCAAAGCGAGAAAAATTGAGGTGGCTGTTTACTGTTTAGTTCTTATTTTAGCACAGTTTCTGCAAAGGTATGACCAGCTATTCCAGAGTTACGAGTTCGAAACCGGGAACGGGCAAAATAAAATTTAGAAAATACTAAAAAGTAAGAATGGCCGTGTCTACAAGGTGCCTGGTGAAACGTTTAAATCTTGATTTTTAAAGGTTGCGATATACAGGGTGGACACAAACCAATACCCCCCCCCCCGAATTTCCATTGTCCTTGAAAAACACAAATAGCAATATAAGAATCGTAGCGAAGTAGCTAGTATCTGATATTGCTAATTTGATTTAATCTCGATTGAATCCATAAATCTACTTTGGATATATTTTATAATAAAAGACAAGGGGTGGAAAAGTTTTATAGAGAAGCTAAATAAAGCCAAAACTAAACGGTCATAAATTTGATTGAACTCGATAATGTCCCAACCATAGACATTTTTACCAATTGGAAACAATCCAACAAAAAAATTGTAACAGTTCATAATTATTAATAGCTATTAGAACTATTTCGGAACGGTTAGAGAAAGTATGAGAATGGTGAAAAAAAAAATCCATTATGATTAACACTCCATCACACGAACCGTTGATTTTTAAGTGTGCGCACGCGGAGCTGCATTTGGCGGCCTTAAATGTGGATCAATATACTATGCTCAGTTTTTCTTATATTGAATTGAAATGTTATGTACTGAAGGATAATGAAGTAGGTTCTGTATCAATTTGGTCGTGAAATTTTAGTTCTAGATTAATAAAATTACAACTCCGGAAACATTTATTTTCATAAAAATCATTTATGCCATTGATAACTCAGAAAAAGGATACAGCAAAATGTTGTTGGGCGCGAGCTCATTGAGACGTAAAATAATCAGAGGGAGAATATCTCTCATTGATGAGTTTCCATTGGGACCAATATGTTACACAGAGGGAGGAGGAAAATAAATTTGTGTGATCTGCAGGTGCTAAAATTTAAATGCGAAGGAAATTTGACGTGTTTTCATATCAATGACACATTCCTGGAATATTGATTTTATTCTAATTCTGATAATCCTTTCCTTGATTCTTCCATACCACAAACTTCTGTTTTAAACCCATCCCTGGTATGGTATCCCTCGCTTGTTTCTCATAGCTTCCAAGCGTAGAAACTGCAATAGGCTGATCATCTTTGGTTTGAAACAGAGTTTTTAAGGATGGATGCCCTTTCTTACACCAAACCTTGTGTATATACACGGGATTAGAACTGTCTTTGAATAACATGTTAATTATAAGTGTTAAAAATATTAACTTTTAAATGAATAAAAACAAAACACTTACCAAAAACACTATTTATAATTATTTATAAAGAAACTAGTTTCGAATCATTCGATTCATCATCAGAAGTTGAGTCAACTTCCATCCTTCGACTCGACTACACTGATGATGAATCGAATGATTTGAAACTAGTTTCTTCATAAATAATTATAAATAGTGTTTTTGGTAAGTGTTTTGTTTTTATTTATTTAAAAGTTAATTAGAACTGTCACTTAATGAATATGGCTTGCTCCCCTTGATGGTTGTCTAGTTGAAGGGAGGGAGGCTCCAAAATATACCCGAATTGAAAGTCAGAATTATTTATAAACACCAAATTTGAAAAAAGTTTTTCGACGTTCACTTTCTTCATAGTCCCCCCCTAAGACCGCCTATGTCTTCGACCTCATTCTTCGTCTTATTTTGACTCCAATGTCAGACTTGTCATTTTATTTACCAAAAGATAGTCTTTTAGGAAAAAAACAAAATGGTAACCCAAAATAAAGTCCCAAAAGACATCAACTTGGAGGAGGAGAAGGCCCTGAAACTAAAATAAACAGAAAAGTAATTTAACTCTTCATGTTCCACTCACACAAAGTAAGAGATAGGGATCGGATAAATTTTAAGAAAAAAACTTTGCAACTTTTCGTATCCAAAACAAAAAACAATCCTATTAATAATAATAAAAAAAATAATGAGGAAAAAATTCTGCCAATCCAGCATGAAATTCGCTGGAAACTTACAAACCACCATGACGGGACCCCACTTAGTCTGAGTTGGCCCGTGAACAACCTACATCACGAAGGGTCAAACTATTGTAATCACCCTGGGTGTGTGAAGGACCATTTAGACGTACACGTATTGCAGTAATTACTGCGGAACTTATTGCTGAAAATGATGAAAAAATGAGCGTCTAAACGCAGAACTAACAGCATTTAGATTTGTACATTCCACCCGTCAATTTGAAATTTCTTCAACTGTCAAAGATTTTTACTTCATGCCTGCATGCACGTGCAAGAAATGAACATGTTAAAGCCTGTTTATGTCTACCGTCAGGTCTACGCCTACTGTCATTTGTCACCGAATCTCACAGGAGATGTATTTCAGATGAGAACTGAGATATGCGCATGCGGCAAATGAATGTTTGGACGCAAGCTATTTAATCTTAGAAGCAATAATTGAATTAATGCCGGGCATTAATGCAAAAAAAAACAACATATACGTCTAAACGGCCCTTAAAACTTCGCTAGACAATAACTTAAGGCCTCTAATTGCGAATGTTGTATTTAACGTGCCATAGACGCTAGCTTCTATTCATTCATTTCCTGAAATTGTGATCTGTCAAAAAATAACTCATCTAGTCAGTCCTTCCAGTGTTAATCTTCTTCTACAATTTACCAAAATGCCAAATGAACAAATTAAAAGCTTACGAAATCCCTACTACATGATTTTGCTTTCTACTTAATGCTGTCTTCTGTCTAACAGCTGCTGATGGCAAGCAAAATAAAATTACTACTTCTTAACGCTTTGTAATTTTTTAAATGCCTTCAAGTTGTAGATCTTTTTTATTTTCCTTAAAGAATAAAAATCTTAAAAAAAAATCTGTTTTTACTCCAAAATGCCGAAGGCTAGTTTTTAGTAATTTAAAGGGTGGATCATTTTAAGCAGGACCATCAAATATCTTGAAGATTCTGTAGGAGATACAGAAAAATATATTCTGGGCAACCTTTAATGAAATTGGGATTTTTTTATGATTGAAGATTAGAGTCACACAGAAAGGTATCATCCATTCTACATTACGGAAAAAAAACTACAATGTTTTTTTTTAATACAATTATCCATTTTGTTTTACCATTTTCAATAATTCAAGGTTGGTGAATAACACCAGGGACACATGGCTTCAGTGATGTCATACTCTTTTTCCAGGTCTGCCGACTCCTAATATGAATCAACTTGATTATATATTTCTTCCAAATCATCATTCTGTTTTTTTTTTTTTTTTTTTTAATTTATTAAAGTGTAATCAACATTATAATGCAAACGTTGCTCGTAATAAGGATGATTCTCCATTCCTGATCATTGAAGTGGTCCATCATGTGCCAGCACATCATTATAATGCAAACCTTGCTCGTAATAAGGATGATTCTCCATTCCTGATCATTGAAGTGGTCCATCATGTGCCAGCACATCATTATAATGCAAACCTTGCTCGTAATAAGGATGATTCTCCATTCCTGATCAT
>CM022875.1:5597762-5610296 GCA_012654025.1 Pachypsylla venusta
GCTTGTATCGCATAACAAACCAACAATAAATTTTGATTACACATTATTATTATTATTATTATTTTTTTTAAAAAAAACAGAACACAGAATGATTATTTAGAAGAAATATTTAATTAAGTTGATTCATATTAAGAGTCGGCAGACCCGGAAAAAGAGTATGGCATCACTAAAGCCATGGCATATGTCCCTGATGTTATTTGCCAACATAGGTAATCTATTTAAACACTCTCACAGATTCTCTTCAGGACTATTCTTTGTATACAGTATGTCCCAAAACGACCGGTCACCAGCACTAAACTTTTGTACAACTTGGATTTTTTGAATTATGTTGAAATACAGGTTCCGTCCCCCCGATTGTGACTTTTATTGACAAAAAGCACAAATGTTTTTGTCAAAATAATAGTCCAACTAAAACAAGGATTAACTTTCATTTTCGCAAAAAAAGTAACCAGGGGCGGAGATCGTCTTCTTGAAGTTTGGGGGGGGGGATGATTTTTTCAGCCAGTAAAATTACAAACTCATGTGTCACATTGGCAGAATGTTTTTTTTTCTCTCCAACAGCATCCAATATATTTAATTGTTCTATTTCAAATGACCCACCCTGTATATTTTATGAACATAATCTTTAAAAGTTCATCTCTGGTCTTGCCAAAAGTAAAAGAAAAGGGGCAGATATTTTTGGAATAAAAAAAAAAAATGTTGGATTTTCATTATGAGTACTAAATTAAGTATTAAACTTGCTTAAGCTAGAGTATGTTCCCCCACGGGAGTTTTTCATGGGACACCATTACATGATGTTATTTGGGTTTAGTAATAACATCATGCATGATCATAACACTGACTATTCTACAGACAAACGACAATCTTGTCAAGACAAATTGACATTTAGTCGGGCAAAATAACTTCTTCAGTACAAAATTACAAAAAGTCGCGAAAAGTTGAATAACTTTAGAATGCTCAGAGCTTTTCGTCCTAATTCCAGGATGTTATGCATTTTCAACCTACGAATGAACACAATTTTTTTCCGACATCAGAAAGGAAAACGTGGATTTTCCCAGATGACATTTTGATGTGATTAAGTGGTCGTGTATAAGTCCGCCTAATTATATATTTGGTACCAGACAGATACTATAAATTTTTTTTGATGCAAGTTACAAAATTAAAATGTGGTTTAATATAATTTAAAAAGTCTTTTAAAACGTTTCAGGGGTGGGAGAATTATTAATTCACTTTAATTTTAATTTATTTTGAAATAACCTTTTTCTTCCGTATTTATTGAACGATTTGAATATATTGAACTGAAGCAGACATAGTTGTACCAACACGAAAAAAGTCCAGTGTTTATTTTATCAACATAAGCGTTAAGATGNCCCCCCCCAGAGAGGTTGGGAAAAGTTTTGATCGGCCATGCCTCGATTAAACGTGTTCTTCTCATAAAGTCGCTCCCTAAAAACTCTTGCACCATTCGGAAAAAAACTAAAATAAATTAAATCGTAGTGATTCTTTTTTTCATGTTACCTAACCTGTTAAATACACACAAAAAAATCTCTGCATATTTTAAATATTTTAAAAAGAATCCGAAAAAACATTTGAAGTTTCGTCGATTTTCAAACAATAAAATTGTGAATCAAACATTTAAAAGTGAGTTTTCTCGTATTTTCCACCATTTAATCGTGAAAATTAACCTTCTACTTTCAATTAATCTAGTGATGGACTANGTTAGTTGCTCAGAAAAAAATTAATAGTATCTGTCTGGTCCCATATATTTTATACCTCAGGCGCGGTCACTTAATTATACGCGTGTCATTACATAGCATACATATATAGGTACATAGCATACATAAATAGGTACATAGCATACATAAATAGGTACATTAGGACATTATCGTATAAGGATGATCCAAATTCTTAAAATTTTCTTTTACCTTTTTACCTTTCAGTATTTCCTTCCTTCTCCTCTCTCTCTCTCCCTCTTCCCCCCTCTCCCTCCCCTCTCTCTCTCTCTCTCTCTCTCTCTCTCTCTCTCATATCCTTCTCAATTCAAAAATACAAAAGGAAAACACAAATTAAAATGTCAGCCTCAGAAATGTTAACAATAAATAATCCTGGGAAACTTTTCCGAAAGTAATAAAGAAAGATTTTGAGAAAGTACTTGTCTCGGTCGAGGCGTGGTGGGGGGTTGAACGCATGAAGCAATAATGTTTGTTTCAAGTCATATTGTACTAAGTACCGATAAAATCTCAAAGAGGGAGGGTGTAGACAGCCTATCTGATCTAATAGATATCACAGCAAATTTAAATGCGATCCGACTTCGGATACAATGCAATAATTGCTTGTAGTTGAGGATTTCTTTTTCATAAATGTGTAGGGGTAGCTGCCGTAGTGGGCAAACATTATAGGTTTTAAAATAAATGTGGCCACTTTAACTTTATTGTGTTCAGTCATAAAAATTTTGAACAATATTCAGTCTCACCAAATTTAGACTTCCCAGTATCATTACAACAGCTCCCATGAATATTGTCTAGTAAACACTCATCGCATTAGTCCGCTTCGGGGGGTGAGATAACTTCTTAAATGTACTGTTTTTCATATTTTGGTATATGTCTTTCCGTTAATAATTGGAGACATAAAAAATGTCCTTCAAAATGTCCTTGAAGTGTTTTTTTTCAGTACTTAGTACTATGCTTAGTTGTTAAGGGCTCACTCACCCTGATGAGGACAACTACTTAAGATGTTAGTAGCGATCAATGGCAGAATTACATCAAGAACGTGATAATAATAATAGATGATTTAGTGTAGTGGCTCTTGTAATGCTGTGATACACCCCCCCCCCCCCCTTGGCAATGCATGTACCAATACAACCTAACCTAATCCTAGATTAGGATTCGAACCCGGATATTAAAAGTGAAAATCTAGTGCAGTGACTATTGAACTATGAAAACTGGTTAGAATTTGACCTAATGTGACTCATATTATTAAATTTAGACTAAATCTGGACCACACTCAATCACCCTGAACTGCGTGACATCTAGATTTGGTTAATTTTTCAATCAAAATTCAAGTCATATATTAATTATCATCATTATGAAGACTGAATATTAAATACTTTATTTGAAAAATGTTATATGAATATTTTTAATGTTAAATAATCAAATTAATTTTGTTTTTTAATTTAATAATTAATTGAATTATAAAGAATATGGCTTTATCAAGTGTGATTAATATTATATACTTTCGGGGTGACTTTGAAGTTTTTGGTTGATTATTTTTAATTATGCACTTTGGGTAACGTCACGAGAACATAAAAATTTACTCCACCCCCCCAAATTTGATATTTTACGTTTTTTTGTTTTGGTTGCAATGCAATCTACCGTTAGCGCTTTGATCCACAATATAGTGTTTTTTTCATTCAATTTTGGACGTACCCACCTTGAAGAGTAAAAAATAAAATTTTGAAGGGTATTTTTTACAGGCAGTAAAATAACTATAGTGGATCAAGATGATCAGGAGTTCACGTTAGTGTTGTATTCATTTATAGAAAAAATATCTTAATCAAATTTAAAAATATCATTTTTAAAAAAGAAAATATTGGGCCCCCTACCCCCCCGGGAACAGGGCCCCCCCAAAATTTTCAAAAACGAAAAGCCCTTACATATCAAAATTTTGTGTTTATACAATAAACCGCTAAAAAGATAAAAATTTTTAAAAACACAACATTGGTGCCCCTGGGCCCCAAAAATTATGCAGCAAATTTCCTTTATGTCCTAAACATCAAGTATACCAAATTTCGTCAAAATCGGTTTAAAATTGTGGCTTGTATGGCGTAACAAACAAACATACATACACAAATACAAGTGCATTTCGGGATGTATACCGGGTCAAAAGTGGAGTTCACTAACGTTCACAATAAACACATGTGTCACTTTGGCAGAGTTTTTATTTATTTTTATTATATGATTGTATCTACAACAGCATTCTGCAGAGTGAAAATGAATCCACCACCTATACCAAATGAGCTCCTGTGGTTGTAGATTCATCGCCATGGAGCAATTACTTTGATGGTCTTTTTACGTGGTATGTATTGCAAGGAGATTCAAGAATTTCCTGAAAACCAAGATCCAAGAGATGTATAATAATCTATCCGAAATCATTCCATCTTTATCACGGAAAGTGAGTAAGTGGACACGTACCCACTTAGTAAAACCTCGCTAGACGTTACTTAACTTCAGTGATTTAACGAGAACCGGGAACTGATGAATACAATTAATGTACCATACACGGTGGACAGCTTGGAGTTGTTTTTTAGGGCCTAACGTTTCTTTAATATTTATCTATTGGTCATTCGAGATGCGGCTTTTACCCACAATTCGCTGGATGCATTCTAACCAGTTACCCACACTGACATCACCCAGCCTGGGTTTGGCCAGAAAAATTGTCATCATCACGAGAGCGTGAATCTAAACATCCACTTGGTAAACCCTCGCTGGACTTTACTGAACTTCAGTGATCTTACAGGAAATGGTGCATTCAACGTACCATATAGACGCTGCCCAGCTTGAAGTCTGAAAGTTCAATTATAAAATGCGCTTTACGCTGCTAGCAGCACCTTTTCCCTGCAAGTGTATTTTTCCCATCAATGAGTTTGTGGGGAAGGTGCGAGGAGTTGAAAAAGTACTAATTTTAACGCGTACCCTCCTCTTGAATATCAAGCAGATTTCTGAAGGGTTATTCAACATGGAAAGTGGTAATTGGAGCAAAGTGTTAACATAAAACGTTTTACTGATTATATCTCAAAGTGGAGAATTTCAATTAAATACTCTTGTACAGAGAAGTTAATATAATTTAAATTAAATACTCTTGTACAGAGAAGTTAATATAATTTCAATTAAATACTCTTGTAAGATTCTTCATCGATTAGTGGGCCTAAAAGAGGGAAGAAAATGTCTAAACTTATAAAAACAAGAATCAGCCTTTATTTATTGCATTGCTTTGGTGTGTAACTTGCCTTACAAGCGTATCGCCTCTTACATTAATCTCAACATAACTGTCAGGTTTGTAGAGAATGACGGAATAGACGAAAGCGTTTCTTTACTTTACAAAATTCATAATAATACAAATTTTATAATAAAGGATGCCAAGATCCGGCTTAACTTTATCCTCATATGCGGAAGCAACAAATTTTTTAAAAAGAAAATTGGATATTCGGAACAAAGATATTATACTCTAACGTATTAATATTTAATCTGTCTGCTATAACAAAGTAAAAACTATAATAAGATATGTACAGGGTATATTTGAATTAGAGGGGTCAATTAAATTCAAGTTATTTTATTGTACACAATATTATACATGCCTGTATGTAGTAGATTTATCGAACCAGCAACCTACGGCTCAGTAATCAACGCTTTTACTAAGCCTAGGAGGTCGGTTAAACCTAATACCCCTTTGTAATGAACAAACAACAAATAATGGAAAATGTGTAAAAAGTATTCAAATGCGTCGATAATAAAGCTGTCGTTATTATTAAGTTATGATTTCCGCTTTCTTTAATAATAAACTCGGGGGGGCCAGGGCCCTCCAAATTTTCAAAATCGAAAAGCCCTTAACACCAGCCATAACGTATAAAAATTTTACGTTCCTATAACAAAGCGCTAAAAAGATAAAAATCATTATCAAAAAACATAATATTATTGGACCCCCAAAAACTATACAGCAAATTTTGTAAACAAGTATATCAAATTTCGTCAAAATCGGAAGAAAATTGATGAAATTTGTTATAAGTTTTGCTTGCAGTCTAATTGTGCTTCGAATCTTTTGGGTGCAATCGAATATACCGCTGTTTTTGTTGTTTGGTAAACATAGAAACGGTTGCGGATTTATCGAACATGCAACATGGGCCATGGCTAGGGTGGCAGAATTTAGTGGGGGGGGGGAATTTTGAGCAACTTAAATATGGAGAAAAAAAAATTTTTTTGGATTTCGCTGCAATGACAATAGTGTCTATGTTTATATATATTTCTCACTTTTTACACGATTGAAAATCAGAAAGATACTATACAGTTTTCATTATAAATAACGAATTCAGTCTGCCGTAAAGCTTTCAAATATACGCGCTTGAGCACCTTGATGTTACGCCTTCATGTGCATTAATTGATGTGTGAGTTTTTGACGAGTAGCTAGGCTGTAATAATTGAAATAAAATAAATGAGATTTTGAGCATTGTTTTTTTCATTAATATTTGTATTTCTCTTGTCTCAAAATAAACGGCAAAATTACTGAGCTTAAGCACTAACGAATGAAATGATCAAAAACGCATTTTTTGTCCAAATAGCCGCGGCAAGTTCTAAATTGCCTAATATAGGCGGCGAAATTTGAAATCCGCCACTGCATACGACGCTCTTTTCTAAAGAAAACTGAAGAATTGTGAAAATATTAAATTTAATGAAACGAACATTTTCACTTCTCCACTTTTCATCGACACCTCCACCACCACTCACCCACCAAGGTGAAAACTAATAAATAATACACACGCCGTCAAAAATGATTAACTGCCTGATAAATACAGCGAGAGATTTATCTTGTTCCCCCTCCACTTTTTTAAATTACCCAATGTCCCCTATTATCCCCCCTCCGTGTCCCCTATTATCACTCTTACGTGAACCTAATCATCCCCCGCCATGTCCCTTATCATGTTGCTAAGTAACTTATCTTTAATCAACACATCATCAAAAGCCGAAATCATTTTGTCCTCTTTTTTCCTGTGGCGGAAAAAGCAATGAAGAGAGGGTAAATGCTGTTAGCATCTTAACTCTTATTATCCTTTCCGGCCTTTTCTTTTAAAGGTTATTTTTTTACTATCCTTATCCTGAAAGGAAAGTATTGTATATGGGCTGAAATTTTCGATGTCGAGATTTTAATGAAAAAAGACGTTTCGAGCTCCCTAGGGACCAAATTTCGAGTTTCAGCTGTTGGTCTTTGTGTGTGTTTATCTGTCTGTCTGCGAAAGAACATATCTCAAGAACGATAAGTATTAGAGATGTGAAATGAAGTATGTCAATTTCAAGGCCGTACCCAGAGTGATCGAGGGGGTCCAGACCCCCCCCCATTTTTCAATCCTTAATGAAAATATTCTACTTTGCACGTGACTTATAATATTAAAACAACAAAAACAATAACAAGAACAAATACATCAGCAACAACAACAACATCAAGAAAAAATTACCGCAAAAAATTACTCCAAGCGGATGAAAAATTATCGGTCTTTGGTTCATTCGGTCTACACAAAGAAGAAAAGGATTTAAAAAGGTCTTGGATTTTTTTATTGTATGGCAGATGGTAGCACATCGACATTCATGTAACGTTCAAGGTTGATGTATTGAGAGTATTGGAAATTTAATAAAAAAAATTGTTTTTCGTTTGTTTTTATTTTTTTTTAATACATATTTTTTTATATATTTTCAATAATACAGGTTAAATAAATAATACATAGGTATAGAAAGAAATATGAATCCTCACTAGGAAACACACTTATAGCTATAAGTGTGTTTGTGTTGAGTGGGGANAACAAAAGTTTGCAGTTTGTAGGGAGTATAAGGCTACGCTTCGCTCCGCCCAATAATACATAGGTATAGAAAGAAATATGAATCCTCACTAGGAAACACACTTATAGCTATAAGTGTGTTTGTGTTGAGTGGGGAGAAAAATAAGAACATAAATAATTATGAAGTTAATAATATGATGATTATGTTGATGAAGGTGATGCTAATGATGATGATGAGGAATGAGGGGGTAGGGGATATTATTATTTAGGTATTTCTGTCAGTTTATAATTTTGTCAAGTTGAGATGGCAAATCAGACATAACTCCCTTGATTTTAATGTTAGACAAATGTTTCACGCATTTATTGTATCCACTCTCAAGTAAATCATTTGGCAGGACGTTGATAAGTTTTGGGACAAGACTGATGTAGCGTCTGTCGGTCAATGTCAGGTAGAGTTTGTTTACTTGGGCGAGTCCTTTCTGTCGTGTGTTGTTGGTCTGTCTTGGTATTGTCAAGTGTTGGTTTCGTTTTAAAATAAATTGTAAGATTTTATATGTGTAAAGTTGTTGTAAAGTGAGTACGTCTAGGTCAGAGTATGTTTTGTTAGTATCGTATCGTCTTTGTTTTTTTAGTATAATTCTAATTATTATGTTCTGAGTAGTCTGTATTGTCTTTATGTTAGTTTTTCCCGTAGATCCCCATCCTATTATATCATCAATGTCAATCCCGAAAATCCCGGGATCAAAATTTCAGCCATTTTCAGTCGGAATCCCGGGATCGTAATCTCTACCTATGATGTTAGGTCGGGGAACTCACCCCCAAACGTTATACGTATGTAAATTTGTTGCTATTATTTTCAAGACGATGCTCTGCACAAAACTTCTTCTAGTCGAATGTCATAAAAAAACAATCTTTAACAAAGTATAATATAAACTGAACATTTTCTTTTTTCTCAAAAAAACCACCAAAAATACGAAACTTTTATCCGGCAAAACAAACGACAACTTCTTTTATCTCATAAAAAAGGCGTCCCTTATTTCCAAAGTTCAATAGGTTTTCCAAACAACAGCTAGGAAAATTATTCTTTGGTTTTTTGAATTGTTTTCTAAGTTTTGAAATTGTTTAGCGAACAGAACTGTTCTCAGTTTTTTTTTTTAATGAAAAACTTTTCCATTGAAAATATTTAGCCGCTTCCACACCCATCCTCCCGCGGGGGTCATTTGGTTTATATGTTAGACTCAAGCCTCGAAATCGCTCATTGAATGAAAAAAACGATGTGGTATTCTACAAAATGTTTCTATATACCTAGGTATGACTAAAAAAAAAAAAAAAAAAAAAAAAAAAAAAAAAAAAAAAAAAANAAAAAAAAAAAAAAAGAATAGACTCTTGAGTGGAAGAGACATTTTCTCCCACCTAACCCTTAGAGCTCTGTTTTTATGTGGTCAAATACTCAAATTAACGAGGAAAAAATCCTGCGCCTGTTGAGGATCGAACCCGCACTCTCCCGTTTACCAGGCGAGCGCTTAACCACTGAGCTACCAAGACAGGTAGCTCCAAGTTGAATTTAAATAGAAATTTTCCTTTTACCTATATAGGTAAAGTCTTATTTTGGCCGTGGAGACGTGGCTGAAAAAACGTTTCCTATAATTTCTCTGGTTGGGTGAAAGCTTTTTCTAAACAAAGCAAATAAGTTCTGAAAATTCGCGACCCTGTTATATTTTCGGACCGACTTTTATAAATCAAACTGGCCTCTCCCAGAACTCACTTATACATGGTGTCCGAAATATCCGAGACACTTGAATATCCTTTGAACCGGTAAGATATTCAGGTGGTCTCGGACTTTTAGGACACCCTGTATATGTGGTTAACAGGACTACATATTTTTTGGGACTTCCAGAATATTATGTCCATACCTACATATTTTGTTGTCTGGAAACGCTGTACAAAACTCAACCCAATATGTCAGAAAGATAGAGAGAGAGAGAGAGAGAGAGAGAGAGAGGGGTTCTCCTTCTACCGCAATACTTTACAGCATATTATGTTACTCCAAAGGGAATCTTGTAAAACCGAATAAAGTGAAAAATGCATTTTTCAAAAAAGCCAAAAGGATGGCGGATATTGAATTGTGTTAGTAAACCAAAGATTTTTCATACCCCCCCCATTTTTCGTCACGCTTTCCAATATCTGAAGTGCAGTTCCCTTTAGAGAAAAAATTTGTTTTGATACCACAATATTTTCTCCATTATTAAAATAGTTCCCATCAGGATGCTCTCAACCTCAGACAGTCGCATACTTATTTATCTTATAACGTAGCACATAATTATATTCGCATATATGCAAAGCTTCCTGTATATGAAAAGAAATTCTGAAAACGTTACATAATCTAATGTAATATCCAATAAGAACATGTGTAAAAAAAAAAGTTAAGCCCCGGAAACGCTTTCGCATTACTTCAGGGCACTCCTTTTTACAGCCATGCCATTCCAGAAACGAGGAAACTCGATCAGAAAATTTTCGCTCCGGGCAGGATTCGAACTCACAACCTCGGGACCAAAAGTCAATTTTATTGCCTAATGAAAACGGTGAGAGATCGAAAAATCGATGGTAATCGGATGTCTGAGAGCACTCTTAGAATTGATATACTTACATACAAGAGAAGGTCGATAATGAATGGCCATCTTATAACTTTGGATCGCTCCGGGCGGGATTCGAACCCACAACCTCCGGACCAAGAGTCAATGCTCTTAACAACTCGACCACGAAGGAGATGTGTATTTACACATTTTCTTATTGGAGTTCACTGATAGCTTGATCTGCGGACTCCCTGAGATCATTTTTTTTTTTCTTGCTCATAAATAAGATCTGTACTATGTTATAGGATAAGTGAGTATATGCGGCCACCCTCAGATTGGGTGGCCTTGTTGATTTCATCTAATACAACAACGGAATAATCATAGGCCACATGTTTTTTTTTTTTTTTTTTTTTTTTTTTTTTTTTTTTTTTTTTTTTTTTTTTTTTTTNACCCACATTGAACTCACCTAGCCTGGGTTGGGCCGGAAAAATTGGACAGCATCACGAGCACGAGGGTGCGAACCCATGTGGCCACCCACAATACCCACATGGTACAACCTCGCTGGACTTGCTTAACTTCAGTGATCCAACGGGAACTGTTGTGTCCAACGTGCCATAGATTCTGGCTGCCACGTAGGTTTGCGCCCTTGTAACCTTCGTTTCGAATTGTATCACATTTTGAATCGAAATATATCACATTTTTCGACATTTCAGCTTCCCCAAAATTTCCAAACTCGAGTGAGCAAATCCCATTAAAAACTGTTGTTTTATGAAAAAAATATTCAGTAAGCAAAATACGACATGTAATAATCAGAAAAATATATCTTCAATATTTTTCGTTTTTGAAATTCATCCAAAAACAAAAGCAATTTCTGAACGCCTATCAGATCATTATCATCAATTTGATGTCGGAAAGAATTGGCACGAGCATGTGATGTGCAAATCAGATATGTTTTATACAGGGTAATGAAAAATAACAGAGTAAAATTGACGAGTGCGGTAGCGCTTCGCAAGCCAAGTCAAAAGCAATGAGCGTTGAATAAATTGTTGAACTATACGTGTTCCGGGAGGCACCAAGGTACTTTACTTTGGGTCCATCACACAGGCCTCGCTTATGCGCCTGAGGGAATTTTCAGGGGACCAGATTTTTTTTCCACGGGGCACTTTTTCTAGACTCATTCCGCAGCCCCGGTAGAAACTATTTTTTTAAATACGAATACACAATCTGTTTCAATTGCACACTCTGAATTTTTCTTGGTCAATAAGAATAATCAATAGGTCCAAATTTCAATTGTATACACTGCATTTTTCATGGACAATAAGAATAAACAATCCGTCCAAATCTGTCCAAATTTCAATTTTTTACAACACATTTTTCATGGTCAATAAGAATAATCAATATGTCCAAATTTCAATTGAATACACTGCATTTTTCATGGACAATAAGAATAAACAATCCGTCCAAATCTGTCCAAATTTCAATTGTTTACAACAAATTTTTCATGGTCAATAAGAATAATCAATATGTCCAAATTTTAATTGAATACACTGCATTTTTCATAGAAAATAAGAATAAACAGTATGTCCAAATTTTAACTGTCTACCCCATTGAACATCAAAGATAGGGCCCTATCAGATATCAAAGGTTTAGTAATAGCCTTTATAATTTTACTTTTAGAGTATACGTAACCCAAATTGCTCAAAACAAATGAACTATAAATTTCTAAAATAATAATATTTATGGGTCTTTTATCTGATACAACATTTTCTAGTAAAATCTCTAGAATATTTCGAATCGGAACACAAAAGCGATTGAGCCTCAACAATTTCATTTGCATTACAAACATCCTTAATATAATTTCTTATTTAAAATAATGAATTTAATATTTGATAAAAAATAGACTTACAGATTATAGTGTACTTCGGCCATGTTTGGTCTATATTGAAGGGCCATTTTTAGTGCCCATTCTGCTTCTTTGAGTCTGCCTTGACTGGTTAGTATGGAACCCAAATTACCATATGCTGAAAGTAAAAAAAAATTAAGTCAGATCTTGAAAAATAAAATTGGTTATACTTTTGGATTTCTTTAGGGCACTTAGTTTTCCGTCTGTACCAAATCTTCGCCCAAAAAAATTGGCACCTAAACGTGCAATTACTAGAACTCCCTACCAAGAGTTCCTGGAATGTACCATTGATACAGAAACACATCAAATTACCTTTGTATTTGAATTTTAGGACCTATAGATTACGCAGACAGGTGTGACAGGTCGTGTACGAGTATGGCAACAGTTTTCTCTATCCTTTCGTGTGTGTGTTTTATGGCGTAAATTTTATGAAAAAAAGTTGTTTCCAGATTTCTAGAATTGTCTCATTCATGGGCGTACACAAGGGGGGGGGGGCTGGCCGGCTATAGCCTCCCCCC
>CM022875.1:5610700-5625121 GCA_012654025.1 Pachypsylla venusta
ACCAGGCCAACGATACGTGGTGTTCCCAAGCGGTCACCCATCCAAGTACTGACCACGCCTGACGTTGTTTAACTTCCATGATCTGACGGGAACTGGTATATTCAACGTGGTATGATCGTTGGCTCTCACATTGTTTACATTATCTCTCCGTGAAACTAGATGGGTTCAAAGCCACGATGCTGTTATGGTATAGGTAACTTTTGCCCAGCCCCCCCCGAAAAAAAATCCTGTGTACGCCCCTGGTCTCATTAATTTGGTAATATATTTTCAGGTTTTCTTAAACTGATAGAAAACTTAACTATCCTTCAGAGTGCAAAATTTCAATTCAATATGAGGAAAATTGAGCGCAGTATATTGAGGCCCATAATGTTGCTCTGTGTGCTCTTTTCTAAAACGCAAGGGCGCGTTTGATGGGGTAATAAGGGCACAATTTCGGTACAAAAATAAGAGGAAGTATCCTTATAGACGTTTTTATACCATTTTCACTCCAAGGTAATGAGGGATGAGGGGCTACAAAGTTAGCAAAAAATGTACTTTTTCCTTCACATATTCGAAAAATTTAGAAAATATTAATTTGCATTTCTTCGTTTGAGATAATGTTCCTTACGTATGCTAATTTGCATTGCTGAACTTTTCAAAACTTCTGGTAGTTTTTTAAAAAACGAGAATGAACGCGGAGTTGACCACAATGCCTATTTATAAAGCCCTTTTTCTGTTTTGGCTACTGCTAATGAGCAGTAGCCAAAACAGAAAAGGCGCCGATTCAAGGAGGCTCCGACATTCCAAATATTGCTTTATTTCAAAATATTTTTTTGAGGAGGGCTCTCATTTAAAAAAAAAAAAAAATATTAGTCTCCCAAATTTCTGCTCAAGCGTTTGAAATCATTATTTTTTACGATGAACTTGATCGCACCTATGTTACTCTAATCTCAGCTTTATTACTAAAGTTTACTCCCCTCTGTGAGAGTGAAATGTCTCGAGAATTTGAATTTTATTTTAGGCTCAACAACATTTCGTCCAACGCTCAAAAGTCCACGTTCATTTTCACAATGGACAAAGGGCGCACGAAAAGGCTTGTTACGCCACTGGTCATTAGTACACCTATTCTACGGTTATGTCTTTGCCGTGAGGAGCAAGCAAACCTTACTTGCACTCGTAAAAACTTTATAAAATATAATTATTTAAATTTGAAAAATTGGTCGACCCTATTCTGGTATAATACGTAAAATGAAAAAGATATAAAATTTCAAAGCTTTTGCTAAGCTTCCCTCCATATCTCGTTCCCCACCCCCCCTCCGGACTCCAGTGATGTGTTTAAATTTGCCTCCTGCGATTTCTTGGGAAAACTATCATCTGCTTTGGTATAATGAATTAAGCTTTCTCCCCAGTAATTCTTTATGAAATTTCAGAAGATAAAAAATTATAAACAAACAGGCTCAATCTGACTTCTTCCGGCATTAGCAAATACATAAGGGAGGGGGGGGGGGGGTGAAAGGGGCGATTGAAAAACGAGAAAGTAACAAGTAACGAGAAAGTACAATTATTATAGTAGAGCTACTTCAATTGTTACAACTAACAACCCAGGAGAGTAAGCCAGTTTAATTATATGACGATGCTAAGTCCGTGTAATTACAGAAGTTTTAAGTTTTGGTGTTAGGGTACGTGCAGAGTGCAGGATGAAAGAGCAAAGAGCAACGAGTAACGAGGAAAGCGGCGAAATCAAACAGTGTTCTTTGAATTGGGGGGCGCAGAGTGGGAGCGTGCCCGATGAACGAGCAGTGCGTCGAGTCAAAGAGCAAAGCGGCGAAACCTCCTCAGTTTGATTTCTCTGCTCCCACTCGCTCTTCAGTTCTTCACCCAAGACGTTTTGAAATTGATATATTTTTTTAAATGAATAATTTTATTTACCTGTATTTCGAGAGAATGAATGTGGACCTACTAATTAATGAGGTGTTCAAACGTTCCAGCAAGTAGTCGAAAGTCTCAGTATTCATGCGGAAGTATTCCCTGAACTTCGCAGGATCCTCCCGTAGCCCGACAAATAAATGGTGAAATTCTCCGTGGGTACAACGTGATTGATTTATAAAATGTACCCCCTCACGTTTCCCTCGTGTGAGGAGGTACCACATTAAGTGGAGATCTTTCCATCAACAACAAGGTGCTCATTGTCATTGTGTCCATTGTTAACTAGTACAATACACTGAAACTGCCGGAGAGAGAACGAACTCATCTTTGACTCTTTGCTCCCCCACTCTGGCAGTGGCAACTCGTTGCTCTCTGCTCGCACTCTTTCCTCATTCTTGCTCTGCTTTCATCGTGCACTCTGCACGTACTCTTAGGAAGGGCATCTTGTATTTAAAAAATCTGATGTGAACATCACACGACTTTCTTTATCTATAAAAGCAGCCTTCAACCAAGTTGTATTCTTCAATTTGTGATAGATAATAAAAAGAAATAGCAATTAAGATAAAATTTTCCAAGCGATTGACCCTCCCCATACGTCCAATACTCGTTTTTTGCCCTAATCATCCCTCAATTCCAACACCCCCCCCGCCTTCCCCAATGGACGTATCATCTTCCCCGTGGAGAATATATCTTGTCTAGACATAAAGTAACAAGAACAAGTGAGAAAGAAGACAGCTCAAAATTGTAACATCATGCAAATAAAAAGAAAATAATAGAAAACTTAAAACGACAAGGAAAATATCTCCAGAGATAGGTGATGTCATATTCTGACATTCCGGAGTAACTTATCAACTTTATGTTGTTATTGTACAGTTTCAAGCCATAGGTTATGTCATATTCTGACATTCCGGAGTAACTTATCAACTTTATGTTGTTATTGTACAGTTTCAAGCCATAGGTGATGTCATATTCTGACATTCCGGAGTAACTTATCAACTTTATGTTGTTATTGTACAGTTTCAAGCCATGGGTTATGCCATATTCTGACATTCCGGTGTAGTTATTAGACACATAAACTTAACGCTGTAAAATGTGGATTTCCTTTGACCGATTATTGTTTTATTTGGTTTGACTATCCTTACCTAAGCTCTAACTTAGCCAAACTGCTCACAGTTTAGTGATCACTTCGAGTCTGAAACTTTTGCATATTATTATGTCTTGTGAGAACAACTGGTTTAAATGTTTTCAACAAAACTATAGGTAGTTATCGAGCGAAGCCTTCATTAGATGAAGTCCAGCCTTTAAAAAAAAATATGCTTCAAACCAAAGATGAAAAGTCATCAGCAAAATACAATTACTACGGATTGATATTGTGAGAAGAAAGCATGAAAGCAATGATTACTGTGCCGAAGAATGGGTAGAGCTAAAGCTAGTAGGCACTAAACAGAAGGATAAGGCATGGTAGAATAATTAAGGAAAGCAACGCCAACCGCAAATAGAATTGGGAAAAGGGGAAGTTGAAGAAGGAGACAGATATTAGTGGCCATAATCAGCTGTGTTGTGCCTACTTATAAAAAGAGTATCACCAAATCCAACTTTTGTGGTGCGACATTTTTTTTTTTTTTCTTTTTACTATTCTGCCTTAAAAGTGTCAATGTAGTATTTCTTTGTGGTAAGACCCAACGGCCTCTGAACGATATTAGTGGGTATCACAGCATAACTAATAGTCTCATTGCCCCTGGAGGATTGTAATCCTTTAAGGGCAATATTAGTGTTATATCAATTAGACTAGGAAAACTGCCAATCTTGTTCAACTCTTTCTTGTAATCTTGTACTGTAACTATTTTTTGTCAACTCCTTTCTTATTACCTCGTTGATTGATTTGATTATTTTTTGATTGATTATTTTTTGTTGACTTTTATTTTAACTATTTTATTATATGTTGCTTTTTCTAGAGATTCTTTTTCTACATTATAAAAATAACATTTTGTAACGTATATCATTTCTGTTTTCATATTTTCTTCATCTTCTTCTTCTTTACCTTATTGATGTGTTTTAAAATATGTTTTCATTTCACTTTTGTCTCTTTCTTTCTTTCTCTCGCTATTTGTTTTCATTTTCTGTTCTTCATTTGACAAAAGAGGATTACATCTATTTTTTTATATTTATTTTACGTTTCACTTGACTGAACCGAACAAGTTTCTCTTCAACTTCACTCTTCGTCTATTTCCATTTCTTTATCTATCTTTCTGGAAAAATAATTGAGCTTGGAGATTGATTTTATTTTTGCTTTGCTTTCTGAAAATTTATTTGCTTAAGTTATTTATTTTTAACAAAAAAGTATATTTGTTTTATTTTTCGGTCAATTTATAAGGAATTAAATAATAATTATTTATCTGATTTTTTTATTTTAGTAATGTT
Source organism: Pachypsylla venusta (assembly GCA_012654025.1). NCBI lineage: Eukaryota > Metazoa > Arthropoda > Insecta > Hemiptera > Aphalaridae > Pachypsylla > Pachypsylla venusta. The sequence continues at coordinate 5,615,027 of CM022875.1, forward strand.
TTATTTGAAAAAAGATTAGGAAAGACAGTTTGAATACATTTTTCATTATGTTTTGATTTTTGCTTTATTATTTTCAATAATCAACCTTTGGAATCTACACAGAAAAAACCGTCAAATTTTGAATTTTTACGTTTTTTTCAGGGTATGTATATTCTACAAAAATCAATTACGAATAATCCGTTTGTCTGGCGCCGTACGTCGTGATGGGCACTTTCGTCACTTAACGTTGACCGGTTATTTTGTAAGTTTTTCCATTAGAAATTCAGACTTATGAAAGCTTCTCCGTCCAATGTAACTCGAAAAGTATTAATCCTAGTTTTGACAAATTATGTATCTAATCCTTTAATTATGTTGTTTGATGAAGTTGAGTGCTTTCGTGCCGAGGATCGTCGGCTTGTGGTCGAGTATTTAATTCCAGTTTGTTGTGATATCTTTTTTTTTTTGTAATTTTTTAGATGTTCTTTCGCAGGTTTTATGCAATCTTCTTTCTTCCTCGTTAACTTAAGCAATTCCTAATTCTAATCGATGTCGTCGTTGCTTTCCTGAATTTTACCATGCCGCAAACTTTCGTTCTGTACATATTCTCTTCACCAGTACATTCTGGCACGGTAACCCCATCTTGCTTCCCTCAGTATCCATGTAACTGCAATTTGTTGATGACTTTCCATCTTTGCCCTTCCTAACACCAAACTGGGGCATCGTTGATGTAATGTTTTTGTTTGGTGCAATATTTCTCATTAATTCCACTTTTACCGCTGTTTCTCCATTCTTTTCATTAAGATTGAGAAATTTATTAAAACCTTCCTTCCCTCCCTCCTCTCTCTCTCTCACACACAATTTCCCTCTTATACACGTACAAAGAATCCTATAATATATTATAGAAATCACCTCTTGTTGAATTCTCAAAAATTGTGGAAAAATCTTATCAGAAATAGAAGGAAAATTCACAAAGGGAAGCAATCAAAATCTTATTTAAACTCTTCTTCTTTATTTTGTCCTATACTAATCTTCCTTCTTTCCTAACTTCCTTTATTCCCTTGATTTCTCTTTCCGTATCATTTTGGTCTCTCTATCATTTCCATTTGCTTTAATAGTTTTCACCGTCCAAGCCTTCATTATTCTCTCGTTTTCAACATTCTTTTTACATCCTTCTTTATCTCTTTAAACTCTTCTTCTTTATTTTGTCCTATACTAATCTTCCTTCTTTCCTAACTTCCTTTATTCCCTTGATTTCTCTTTCCGTATCATTTTGGTCTCTCTATCATTTCCATTTGCTTTAATACTTTTCACCGTCCAAGCCTTCATTATTCTCTCGTTTTCAACATTCTTTTTACATCCTTCTTTATCTCTTTAATCTTCATTTCCTTATCCATCTTTGTCTTTTCTTTTTTCCATCTCATCTTGGTCTTGTCATTAGTTCTAACACTTTGCATCGTGTACTTCTTCATAAATCTCTCTTTTTCAAATTTCTCTTTACATCCTTCTTTATCTTTATCTCCCCTATCTTCATTTTCTCATTCCATTTGCTTACTATCATTTCCATTTGCTTCAATACTTTTCATCGTCTAATTCCTTTAAATTCTCTTTTTCAACTCTCTCTTTGCATCCTTATTTATCTCTTTCATCTTCATTTCGCCATCTTTACTCTTTCTTTTTTCCGTCTCATTATGACTCACTTTAATGCAAGGAAATTCTTTAATCCTTTTCATTTTAACCAATCTTTACCCCATCCAACCAACTAATTTTTCTTAAAATTTATTTCAGTTTGCGTTACCTTCATATTTTTTTCTTTATTTTCCTCTTATTCCATTTCCACTGTAATATCTTCTCCACATTCTGCGCCTTCAATCTTCTCTTTCATCGTCTTCAATTTTTTTTCTTGTTTTTCCTTTGTGTATAATATCGTTGCATACAATGAGATTGTCTTGTTCAATTGTGTTCTGATTGAGTTGAAGAGATTTCAAATTGTTTTTTATGCTTTCTTTCTCTTTCCATCCCCTTCTTTTTTCATGATATATTTATTGCTATATAGGGTGACCCATTTTAATGAATTTTCTCAAATTATTCAAAACCCATTGAGGATAGAGAAAAAATATGCGGACTAAAATTTCAAAAAAATAAATTCAGCAGAAAGAAAATAGTGTCTTTCAAAGATGTATACAGGTTGTCTAAAAAAAGGAGTGGAGCTCAATTCTTTGTACTTTCAGTGGAGAGCCCAGGGGTACTAACTGAAAGACCACCTCACCTTTGTTTTATTAAATTTGAACAGTAAAATAAAATAAAAATATTATGAGATGTATTTGTGATTTGTTCTCCAAGAAGGACCATAGTAATCCCTAATTGAAATTTACCTTTTGTATGCCTTTCTATTTTCGTAGGTTTAAGGTGTGGTAATTTAAATACTAATCCTATCCCAATACCGAAATATTAAAAAAAAANACATTTTCCTATACCGTTTGAAACTAATTTCATCTAGTGTATCTTTCCAGAAATTTTAAGCCCCCCCCTCTCTTGCGTACGCCTATGAAAATGCATTTCTAAGAAAGTGTACTTTCCCTTAGGCTTAGGGAAAGTACTCTTGTATAAGCATTTTAATTTTTTTTTTTAAAAAAAAAAAAATTAGATATGAGATCCTCTTAGAGTCCCCTTTGTCCGCCGAATGTCAGGAACACCACTTTTGCACTTATAGTAATGCACACTGATTTGGATGAAATTTGTGATGTAATGATAATCGGTCAATTCTAATTGGCAAATGTGTTGAAGTTGTACGGTGTACAGCGTTAAGTTTATGTGTCAATGGCTGAGTTTTTTTTTTCTTTATCTTCAATAGTTTTCGAGTTATTTGGAAAAATATATGAAAATATCACCCCGTAAATATTTTATATAATCCAAATATGATTTTATTACATCGTACCTATCCGCATTCTTCTTCTTTGTACTTTTAATATTGAGAAGATTTCGTTTTATTTTCCCTTGGAAAGGAAATTTTATAAGATTGCACATTGACGAAATGCTCATTACACACAAACAATGAATACAGGGTGGTCCAAGAGTATTCTGACCTTATTATTTTCCCTTGGAAAAGGAATTTTATAAGATTGCACATTGACAAAATGTTCACTCATTATATACAAACAATGAATGCAGGGTGGTCCAAGAGTATTCTGACCTTATTATTTTCCCTTGGAAAAGGAATTTTATAAGATTGCACATTGACAAAATGCTCATTCATTATATACAAACAATGAATACAGGGTGGTCCAAGACTATTCTCTTTCTTTCTTAGTTGACATATATTTTTGTCATAAATCAATCGTAATAATTTTTGTGGAAGATTCTCGTTTTTTGGCATTTTCCGAAGTTTTTGCGCTGTATAGCTGCTCCTTATTACGAATATTGTTTTTCAATATTGCAGACTTGTATTTTAAACAACCCCACAGAAAGAAGGCTGACACCGTCAAATCAATCGTTTGAATAGTCATAATCACTGTTTATCAATAAAACGGGTACGGGGAAAAAAATTACATGAAGACGATCGCCGGTGTTGACGATCTCTGAGAAGTTACTTCAAATCTGAGGTCTTCTGCCAATAATCCAGCATCTCTTCAAGTCTTTTGAAAATAAATAACGGATAGTCAGCCTGAAATGCTGAGAAAAGTTATGGAAATTGACCTCCTGAATCGATGATAATTCGATGTACCTATAAAAGGAAACCGGACACCCGGTCATATCTCACTTTGGGAGAAAAAAGCATACATTACAATCTGATCAAACTGTCCAAGACTACTTCGGAAAATTAGTTCTTTCATCTTCCAACAAAATGGCTGTGACCATCTCATATCAGTACCGTAAACAGAATAGATATAATGTTTTAGAAATCAAATAAATAAGAGAAACACATCTTTCAAAGGCCTCCCTGACATGAAAAAAAATATCCATTTATTCATTTTTTACCAAAAAGATGAAAGATTAGAAACTCCCCCAAAAATACAGATAGAGGTATCTATGTTATGGAAAATGAATAAGAATCAAAAGTTCAATATATATTTTTATTTTAAAAGAAAATTTATAAAGGAAGACTCATACATAATAATAAATTCACTGGATTTCTTCAAAAAACCAATTTCCCAATCATCACACTCTGAGAATTCTGGGAACTCAAGACAAAAATTTTGCGCAAAATGTGAGTCGATTTTTTATTTCTTTTTTCAAAAATTTGTAATGTGTTTGTGTGAGTGGATATCTCGCAAAGCATCAGGAATGCATAAAATAGTGCTTGTTTTTATTCATCATCGACTGAATAATATCTATGTACGATGATGTCAAAGAATGATGAAACCGCTTAGGTTGCTCATAGAGAGCTGCATACTTAAATGTTTAATGTTTAGCTGCATACTTAAATGTTTAATTTATATTAATATAAATGTTGTTAAGTCCATTTATTTAAACTTTTCATTGCAATACATACAAAGGTCCTTTTTCCCAAAGTTAAAGCTAACTTCCAAGGAAAGGTTATTACAATTTTAGTCTATTAAAAAATGGACTTAACAACACTTATATTAATATAAATTTCGAAAGCCCGGTAGCTATCACTGAAGTACGGCCCGCGACCGGTCTCGATAGCAAAAACATCTCCAAAGCTTTTACGCCCCGAAAATGCAACAAGGCGAAAGCAGCCGCGAACCGCGTCACAAACACAGCCGACATAAAGACCATTTTTCGACATTCATATTTTTCTTATTGAGCTTATTGCATAGCATAGCACATATCTTCGCACATATGCAAGGAAAAACACATACACATTTTCTTATGGGAGTCTGAAAATTGCTTGATCTGCGGACTCCCATAAGAAAATGTGTAATTGTTTTTCCTTGCATATATGCCAAAATGTGTGCTATGTGATAAGATAGATAAATATGCGGCTGTCTGCAGACACCATCAAAAGGTGAAAATTAACAAAATACAATTTTCAGAATTGCGTATATATTATTACCCCCTGTGATATGTTTTACGGTGGGAAAGAGAGGGAGGGAGAAAGGATACCAATATGGAAATGAGAAAAGAAGTTGGGCAAAAAACGAATTAAGGCCAAAGTCAGTTTAAAGCTTCCAAAAAGAGAGGAAAGAGCCTTTGAACAAAATTTTCCCCCTCCCCTGTTTTTAAGGTTATAAGCCTTATTCCATTGAATGTATCTTTAATTTTAATTAAATTCTTTCTTTTGCAAAATGTTAATAAGAATGGGGAAAATTATGAGGCTTCAAATATCCAAATTGCGGTAAAAGGGGAAAGAAAGGAAGAGTCAGAACAAAAAAGGAGTCTTTCTAGAGAGAACTTCTCCCTCCTCTTTTTTCACATTCAAAATAGAATGAGGGAAAATAATTGAAAATTTGAAATATGGCCCCCAACAATAGAACGACATAGTTCCAGAGAGGCAAACTCATGAAATTTGTTAAAAACTTTTTTTACAAAACCCCCTATTTCCCGTTCCCGAGGTAGTTTCAGATAACTAACAACTAAACTATTCTGTTAACACAAAGTCTGCCAAGATAAATTATGAATAATTTGGTTTTCTTTTATTTTGGTTCATATTTTGCAAATCTTGTAAGTTCAAAGTTTTCAAGAAAAAGATGATTCTTGATTCAGTTGAAAGATAGATTCTAAACTGATTGATGGAAGAAGAGGGAAAATCAGAAATTCTGATCTAGAAGACTACAAATTTAAAAACCCTCGTCACTCCTAAAACTTGGAGAAGAAAACAGCGAAAATCCTTGAATTAGATTTTTTCATTATTGGACATATTATTTTGACTGCGAAGGACGGTTATCAGGTTTGCTAATACTGTACGAACATTTGGAATTTAATGGGATCTATGTATTTAAATTTTAGGATCCTAATGGGATCTATGTATTTAACAAATTTCATTATATTCGGCCAACGCTATCTTTATTCTTAAGAACTCAAAGTTTGGTTGAATTGGCATACTAGGTATATGAAGTAAAACAACAACAAGGCAGATAAAATACCAGAATTAAGTGTCTACTTTTGACTATGAAAAGTATTTGATTTGTCTCATTAAAACTCAAAGTTTTTTTTCTTCGTTTTTTGAATTCTATGCAGGTTCGTGTCTAACTGAATTTTGAAAATATTAAGTTTCCGAATCCATTTTGGAATAAATTCCAAAGGGTAATCGTTGAAAATAAATTTTATTATAAAGTCCTTAATTGAACGAACAATGAAAAGGCCTAGTTTAGAAATGTACCCCGAAAACGCCAATTTTGGCTCGGTATTATTACTTCTCCTTTAACTTCACCTTTTCCCAATTCTACAGGGTGCGGCAATTAGTTTTCCCATTTTAAAAAACTCGTGGGAGGGGGAGTGATAGTGGGAGGAGCCAGGGGTTTGAGATATTCAACACGATATGACATCTAGTTTTTAGTTGTTGCAATGGTTTGGTCGAGCCTGCAACGTGCGTTCGTTGTCTAGTTGTTTTTTTAAAAAGTGAACCATTATAGCCATCAGAGGGCGTTCCGCACAAGGTATGGTTTGCACTCCACGGATCCAGTTCCTGATCGAAAAATAATTTTGAGTTGAGTTCACAACTTTAGGACCACATCATCAGTTTTAGGCTGTATGGGGCTACCCATGCAGCCAATCGTTCTCGTGAGATTCCGCGGGTTATGTTTTCCGGTCGCCGGATTTGAGTCCCTGTGACTTCTTCCTGTGGGGTTACCTCAAGACTGAGGTCTTCAAACATCGCCCTGGGACCCTTCAAGAGTTAAAGGAGGCAATTCTGGAAGAAATCATCCAAATTGATGCTGGTATGCTGACGAGAGTCATGGAAAACTTCCGCGAAGACTCCAAAAGTGCATCACTCGCCAAGGCCGTCATTTGGACGACATTATTTACAAAACATAAATGGAAAAGACTAGAATACACAGGCTTACAGAATACAAAATAGTTTTTCAAATATCTCATGTCGTTTTTATTTACCAGCTCTTTTAAATGTGGAAATACTAATTGCCGCATCCTGTATTTGTGGTCGTCTTCCCTAATTCTAGCATGCCACATCCTTCTGTTTAGTGCCTACTCTCTTTAGCATTTCCTGGCACGGCAATCCGTGCTTGCTTCTCACAAAGTATCCATGTGTACAAACTACATTTTAATGATGACTTTTTATCTTTGGTTTAGGCTGCATGCTTTTCCCAACACCAAAACTTCTGTAATTTCACGGGCTCAGGACTGTCACCTAATAAACTCGTTAGCTCCCCTCGGTGTCTACATTTCCCTCTGAATATTCATTATATTCATAGAATTAGCTGATGGGTCACCTGGAACCAAATGGTGGCCATTTTAGGTGAGTGGCATATTACGAGGAGAATATATTGTCAGGTGCCTGAGACTAAATTATCTATTGTTCAAGATCCTTTGAAATTACTTTCTGATGAGTTTAATTCTTTCTAAAGATGTGATCTCCCTTAACTTTTGCCCTTTATTTCTCTTTGTTTACATCTTTTTGCCTCTATATTGTTCTTTCGTTGCCTCCCCTTTTCAATGTCTCTTTTCCCTTTTCTTGTCTTCCCTTTTCCATGTCCTTTTGTTCTCCTACATCAAAGGAAACTAGAAAGCTTCTTGTCTGTTATTATCAAGACATTATGTATAACCAAGAGGGGTATTTTAAGGAGATTACATTTTCAGCAAAGTTACAGCCCGAAAGAAAATTCTTTAGTAAAAATAAAATATATGTTAATGACCCTAACATACCAAATTTCACGAATATTTTCCTTTCTCTGACCGTTTTCAAGATACAGAGATAGTCCAGAAAGTGTGGATTTTATATTTATTTACATTTTGCATATATCTCGGAAACGGTTGTCTCTAACTATTTTTAATGGAAGGAAATGTGGATTTTATATAAAATATTTTCCTATAAACTTAGTACTATACATTTTTGTTATACCTCTGACCATTTCTGACTCGGTAAAATCGAAAATTTTGTTTTTATATAGGTACCTATTACCTATATCTCGAAAACGGCCAGAGATACGAAAAAAATGTAGCAATTTTCTTGAGGGAAATTGAATTGTCGTTGAAATAAGTTCTCTGATTCAAGATGGCCTAGTAAAGTCAGTGGTGGGCCGTTCCGCAACTTCCCCCACTTGGGACTTTTCATAATATTTAAAGAGTGGTCTAATGTAACATTTTCAGTAAAATTTAGGCCTTTATTTTTTTTTTTCTAATCCATTTTTAAATCTACAATTCTGGACTATTCCTATATCTGAGATACCTGCGACAAAAACTTATACGGATAATTTTGTCAGACATTTTTTTGTCGTTCATTAAAGTCCTATGAACAGTATAAACAAGAGTTGTTTCGATAAAGTTAACCGTTCTCGAGATTTTTGCATAAAGCTAAAAAAAATAAACTAAAATCCAAATGGTGGCCGATAAATTTCAAAATGGCGGAAGGTTCCGCAATCGCCCCACCTCGGGACTTTTTATAATATTGATAAGGGGGATCCAATATACCATTTTTTGCAATATTATAAACTTTGCCATTTAATGTTTTTCAAATCATTTTTTCATCTAAAATTAAGGTATATCGAACGCGTATTAAAATGATAAACAATAAATATCATCACTGAAAACAAAAATAAAGTCTGTTCATATATCTGTGGTACGTGTTCAAACTGTGCTGAGTTTGGGCTCTATTGCACCCAGCCTCCTAGAGAACCAAGTCCTGTATTACAGACAATTTGTATGTATTGAAAGTAAATTTCCACATTTTTGAAGTGTTTTTATCTGACCTACAGGCTGTATTTGTAATGATACAAATACAGGCATTCGTGATTTATTAGAAAACACTTATAGGAACTGGAAAGGAAATCGACCAAAAGAAAAACAACAGGAATCAATTACTTACATTTTGGTGGATTTATCCAAATTCCAGATTTATATAAACTTTCATCATTTTTCCAATCACAATTTCTTTGTAGAGTTCGAAAAGAATAAATTAAAATTAAAAAAGTCATTATTGATTTAGATAATTTAATATTGTTAGAATAAAAATATCCACTCTCGAATTGTAATAATCCATACGATATTAAATAACAAAAACCAATTGAAGGAATATATAAAATTCTTTCAGCCACAACAAAACCAACATAAAAAAATAAATTACTGGCCGGTAAAAATGGTATTATTATTAACAAGAGGCACACTATTATTTGATCATTTTCAGATTTAAATAAAATAAAATTATTTGATTTCACTATTTTTTGATTAATTTTAATTATTTTATTTGTACTACTATTAAATTCACTATTAATAATTTTTTTATTATTTTCACTTCTATTTAATTTATCACTTTGTCCATTTAAATTATTATCACGTTTCCATATTATTTGTTTATATATTAATTTATTATTACAACAATATTTTGATTTATATTTTATTTTCTTGTAAATTTTTCTTTTATTATGAAATAAATTAATAGCAATTATTTTAAATAAACAAAAATAAAATATTATTGTAAATATATTTCTTATGTCTGTTATATTTTGAATTAATGGTATTGAATCCATTGACCAATCATAACTTAATAATTTAGGATTAATTAATAAATAAAAATTAAATAAAGGTAAATATAAAAATGTCATTGTTCGGATTAATAAGTTTTCATTCTTTGATGCTGGATTATCGGCTTTTGCAAAAGTTGGTATTTCGTTTCCCATAATGTAACATCTTATCAGAAGTAATAGAAAAAGAGATGTTGTGAAACTTAGAAGATTAGGCAAAGATTTCTGAAACAAAAGAAAGATAGTTAATTTTAATAAATAATTTGTATGGTTTTAATTATTTAATTTAGATAAATTATTTGGGATGTTTGTAATCATTGTGAAATATAGAAATATAGATATTTTTGTGTACTAAAAAAATTAGTACACAAAAATATTTTTAAATGATTGCCAACCCATTTTCAATATTAATTATTGATACCCTGATAAGTAATGTGAAGTGTATTTTAAATAGTACAGTTCCTTTAACTCTAATGATGCGTCCCTTTGGAGTAAATTTAAAGGCGGATCGTTTTAGGAT
>CM022875.1:5628543-5645973 GCA_012654025.1 Pachypsylla venusta
TAAATATCGAAAAATAATTTTTCGCAAAGAACTTTTCGTATGTATGCTTGAACAAGTAGCAGAGATTTTTTGTTTTAAAAAAAAATATAGCAATGTTTTTTGACAGACATTTTATTTACTATCAGCAAAAGAAGTTTTACATGATATTGTACAGGGAAGTAATGATTTTTGGGGAAAACACATACCCGCCATCTTGAAAGCTGAGCAAAAACGGACTGTACATGTTGGTGGTCTTGGTGGTGTTTTTTTGTTGTGTATCTAAAAGTTCTTCAATTTTTGCATCCTGTATATATTTCTACACAAGGAATGTTGTGAATTACAAGACACGTTCCATTTAATGAAAACTTTTTACGTGATTTCTTGCCTTACATTTTACTCACACTTCTAAAAAAAATTTTTATACTTTTATCGTCCTAAAACATGTAGTAAAAGATAAAGGAATATTATGTTCGTGAAAAATATAAGTTTTGTTCGATTTTTAATTTATTGTAAAGTTAATAAAGATGTTATTATGTTCTATACATAAATACTGGTAGTTCTGTAAAAGATAAAGAGTATTGTGTTTGTGAAAAATATAAGATTGGTTCTATTTTTAATTTATTGCAAAATTTATAAATACGTTATTATGTTCTATACATAAAAGTACTGATAGTTCTGTAAAAGATAAAGAGTATTGAGTTTGTGAAAAATATAAGTTTGGTTCTATTTTTAATTTATTGCAAAATTTATATATACGTTATTATGTTCTATACATATAAGTACTGGTAGTTATGTAAAAGATAAAGAGTATTGTGTTCGTGAAAAATATAAGTTTTGTTCTGCTTTTAATTTATTGTAAAGTTAATAAAGACGTTATTATGTTGTATACATAAATACTGGTAGTTCTCTAAAAGATAAAGAGTATTGTGTTTGTGAAAAATATAAGTTTTGTTCTATTTTTAATTTATTGCTAAGTTAATAAAGACATTATTATGTTCTATACATAAATACTGGTAGTTCTGTAAAAGATAAAGAGTATTGTGTTCGTGAAAATTATAAGTTTGGTTCTATTTTCAATTTATTGTAAAGTTAATAAAGACATTGTTATGTTCTATACATAAATACTGGTAGTCAGAGCCGTACCCAAGTTTTTTTTCGGGCTCCCTTGCTGGTAGTTCTGTGAAATGTAGACCGAGCGCACTTAAAATGTGGCCCCTTAGGATTACTATTTGGCCACGAATATCCCAATAGGGCCCAAAAACGTTTCATCTAAGTCTGTGATTCTATGTTAATAAATGAATATCCTTGCCAAATTTCATCAAAATCGTGTAATAAAGGCTTCAATAGTTATTGTGGCACAAACGGACAAACCAACAAATAAAAGAAAATGGTATTGTTAAAACTAGACCAAACCTCTTTCGGTCAATTAGAGGCAAAACCAACTAAATGTTTTAACTAACTGATTCACACATAGACCAACGATGGCAATACTTGGAATGTAAAATTTTAGAAGAACGTTGATACGAGGTACAATTTCTAAATTTTAGTTGGTCTAAGTTTGGAACGTTCGTAACTTCATAAGAGTTAGTATAGTCCCCCACCTATAATCTAATCATCACCCCGGACCCGGGCAAACCCCTCCGCTTTCATCGGGATTGCCGACCTTTGGGTAAAAGAGAGAGAGAGAAAAAAAAAATATATCTCTCTTTATTATTAAAATGAAAAGTCTGATAAACGGCAGTAACAAGAAAGAATTGGGGAAAATGGAAATATGATAAGAAACAGAGAAAGAATGAAAATAGAAGGAGAATCATAAAAATAAATTAGAAATTCTAGAAAGTGTCATGAAGAAAATTGAAAATGAAAATATTTCTTTTTTTTTAAAAAAACGGTTTTTTACTCTCCTGTAAAATTTGCTTTTCTTTTTTTTACTTAGACCCCTTCTGAAATAAGGTGACGATGTGAACATTACACGACTTTTCTTATCTACATAAAACAATGTTTCAGATTCGAGACTGCTGAAAAGAGGCATCACCGGCATTAAAACTTTCAACGGTAAGAGATGTAGTTTTCATTTAATACCGGATTCGTTAAAACGGCGATGGTAGATTTTTTTTTTTTTAACCAAAAGTGTGTCTGAACTGAATGCGTGATGAAATTGATATGAATAGGAACCAAATTTTAAGTTCTAGCTTTTACCGTGCTTCTCTCAGGCAGGATTCGCAAAAATGCCAACAAAACTTCAAAAACCGCCAACGGTATATTCGATTTCAACCAAAAGTTTGTCGTACATCATAGCATAAAACTGACATATCAAATTTCCGATTCAAGAACAAATAATATTTACCTTATTTTGAATAAATAATATTTACCTTATTTTGAACAAATAATAATTACCTTATTTTGAATTGACAGTTCAGCTAAAATCTTAAGAAAATGCTATCTTCTGATTCCGCCCATTCCCTCACTATAGCTACAAAGCCCCACAGATCACTAGAAAATTAATTGGAATATAAGACTTTTGATAGGTTTCAAAGAACACTTTTCTTCAGAAGTAAAATGTTCTAAAATAAAATAAAATAAAAAAATGTTCTCTGCAAGAGTTAAATTGGGTATTATTCCCACAATTTAACATAAAATCCCACACTTATCTCAGAGAATAAAATTATAAAATGAAAAAAAAAAAAATAATAGATGCGAATAATTTTCCGAGATAGAAATTTATCTTCAAGCTACAAATGATTACATTTTATAGCACGTTCACTGCTGGAGGATAATGCATGGTGGAAAAAAATGGATATTTTGAAATGATGACCATTAATTGCCGCCATTTTATAGCACGTTCACTGCTGGTGGATAATGCATGGTGGAAAAATGGATATTTTGAAATGACCATTAATTGCCGCAATTTTATAGCACGTTCACTGCCGGGGGAAAATGCATGGTGGAAAAATGGATATTTTGAAATGATGACCATTAATTGCCGCCATTTTATAATCGATCACTACACAGGATCGTTTTTTCACAATTAGAAGGCATTTTTAAAGGCCGATTTTTTCATGACCGTTCACACGGTTCCAAAAATAGACCGAGAATCTAACCCTCGAACTTTTTTTCCCACAATTTTTTTTTATTTTGTATATTTATATTATAAGATAAAAAAGTATGCACTGCATTTGAATTTCGAGAAAAAACGTTATGCGCCACTTGGGGACGCCGCAGAGAATTGCAAATATCTTCCAAAAAAAGCTAAGGGTCGATATAGTCTTTAAATTTTTTTATCTCAAACTTCTAATATCTTGAACTGTTTTCAAGAATAAGATAGTGGCCTTTAGGTCTTGGACACCCTGCATACAAAGAATACGAAAAAATCCTTCCGAGATATATTGCTCTCAAAAAAGACACACTCACGAACCAATGGCTGAAACTCGAGATTTTATCTCTGAGGATCTCAAAACTTGTTTTGACATTGAACACTCGACATCGAAAATTTCAGACCATTACAATACTTCAGATAGGGAAAGTCTCGTGATGTTCACCCGAGGCATTCATTTTGTAAATTCCTTTTTTTTTAATCAAAGGAATTTATTAATAAAAGTCTGTAGATATATTTTGTATTCTTAATATTATTCACTTTCCAAGAATCTCCTCGGGGCATCGTTTACGCGCTGTGCATTTCATCAAAAGGGATAGAAAGAAAAGCTAAAAAAATCTTATCCCCTCTCTCCCCCTGTCTGAAGAGGATTTTTTCCGTGAACTCATTAATTTAACATCCCCTTGATTTTAAGGAAAGAGCACGCAGAGCAGCATTATGCGGACTCAAATGTTGATCAATATACTGTGCTCTATAAGTCCTAAAATTTTATTGCGAAAGGTCACTTGTACACTAAAGCTTTCTATCAATCTTAACAAATTATTCACGCCATGACACAAACACAAAAAGGATACAGCAAAATACTTTTGGGCACGACCCGTCACCTAAATGCTTTCATTCTGCGTAATCTAAAGGGCCTAAAATTCATTTCTCATTTAAATTTTATTTCGCATCAGTGGAATAATTCTGGAATATTGACTTTATCTAATTTTGACAATCCTTTAGGAACTAAAGTTCTTAATGGATTGTCCGAATTACCAAAGTAATTCACAATGCATAATATTAGATTGATTTCAAAGAGATGATTCGGCTCATGATCGATCCACTGGTCGCTGGTTAATATCAGATTCAAATCCGATAGGGATCTCTTTTAGAGAAACTTTGTTTTCTTACTAGCCACGGTACAACTTTCTTTTAACTACAATCTGATATTATTATATTCATGCTGCATGGTAATAATTTGGAGATTTTGACCAAAAGATTTGCCTCATCTGAGCTATAATTTATGGGGGAGGTTATTTCCTGTGAATTTTTTGATAGCTTTTATCATTTTNCAACAACAACATCAACAACAGCAGCAGTAAAACCAACAACATGATCAACAAAAACAACAGCAGCAGCAACAACAACAACAACATCAACAACAGCAACAATAACAACAACAACATCACCAACAACAAAAACAACATCACTTTCCTTGATTATCATTTTCAGGTGCTAGTCCTGGCTTGGCTGTCAATGTTTCGGACACCCCACCCCGAAAGAAAATCTTGGGTACGGCCATGTAAGTGGGCTGTTATGATTTAGGAGCCGTTAAAGAGCTGCGATTTCGGTATAATATAAGTAAGATAATAGGTATTTGCCTGAGTCGAATCACATTTTACTTTCCTCCAAAAGAACTCACCAGTTGATTTTTTAAATACTCTTCAGAATGAACAAATTTGATTTTCTACTTATAGACTTTTTCATGAAAATTCTCACTCTACATTACCCCTACTTACCATATTTTATATACTGTTTTCATATATATTGATGTCCTCGGAGACTATATTTTGATCGAAAAATATAATTTTCTACTTTTTTACTTAAGAAAGTTAAAATGAATTTCAACTTTTCAACTCTCTCAAGTGAAAAAGTCAAAAGACGAAAATTTAGAAATTTTTCCTTCAAAAAACAAATTATTATCATGGTATTAATTTTAACATTTCTTACCTTTTATTTCAAATGGAAATAGAGTTTGAATTTAAATTGATATTCTTGGAGCCACGTTTGTTTCGGTGTATGAATGCTTCACAAATTGAGCTATGAGTTAGATCTTAGCTTATTATGAAGAAGCTCGATACAGATACAAATGAGTTAGATCTTATCTTATTATGAAGAAGCTCGATACAGATACAAATGAGTTAGATCTTATTTTATTATGAAGAAGCTCGATACAGATACACATGAGTTAGATCTTAGCTTATTATGTAGAATCTCGATACAGATACAAATGAGTTAGATCTTACCTTATGATGAAGAAGCTCGATACAGATACAAATGAGTTAGATCTTATCTTATTATGAAGAAGCACAATACAGATACAAATGAGTTAGATCTTACCTTATGATGAAGAAGCTCGATACAGATACAAATCAGTTAATTCTTACCTTATTATGAAGAAGCTCGATACAGATACAAATCAAAAGGGCAGTCACTCCTGTCTCCTTACTCAAAAATGAAGAATCTCGATACAGATACAAATGAGTTAATTCTTACCTTATTATGAAGAAGCTCGATACAGATACAAATCAAAAGGGCAGTCACTCCTGTCTCCTTACTCAACATGGCGGCGCCAGCAAATATTGTTATTATCAACTGAACTTTGCACCAAGAGAGTTCGGTCCATTGATAAGAGTCGATAATGTGGAAGAAAGAACACAGACTGTACCTGAAAAACAATGAGAACCAGATTCACCGGATTCAAAGGTACATTCTAGAGTATAAAAGCCGTTAAAGGTAGTTTTGATTCGAGTATTATTATTAAAACAAAGGGTTAAAAATTTAGTGAATGATAATATTTCTCAATCGAATTAATTAATGAACTCTATCTGCCATTTTTTTTTTTTTTTCGTATTAGAGTGAAA
Organism: Pachypsylla venusta; assembly: GCA_012654025.1. Taxonomy (NCBI): domain Eukaryota; kingdom Metazoa; phylum Arthropoda; class Insecta; order Hemiptera; family Aphalaridae; genus Pachypsylla; species Pachypsylla venusta. The sequence goes on from CM022875.1 coordinate 5,634,523, forward strand.
AACAAAAAGTTGAAGTTAAATTTACAATTTTTTTTCACTCAAACTCTTGAGTGATTTATTAAAAGGGGTTTCGAAATATTCGAAAATAGATTTAGGAAAAGTGTCTTATTAACACCACATTACATGCGGGCCAAATTTCTTCTCAAAATAGATCATACTGGAGATTGTGAGATAATACGTGAAAGTGAAATCCTCACGAGCCGAGTCCACCTGATGGCATAAAATAACACAGAAAGCAACTCTGACCTGATGGTGTAAAATAACACGGAAACCAAATCTGAATATTATTATGTTTGTACAACTAATATGAGGGTTTTTAATGAGTTATGTCCGTAATTATATTACAGTGTTTGACATGGTTCTTCGGGGGCCATGTCAATTATTAGCCTCGAAGATTAGATTAAATCAAAGATTGCAATCTATAAAACCTCGTAACTTCTAAAACTTGGATAAAAAATCTCAATAAATATATTTATTGAGAATACTTTTTGTCAATAATGGACATACATCCACTGAGTAGGACAGTTTTTTTCTTCCTCCTGTAAAATTTACAAATCGCGACTTACAAGGTTTGCTAATAAGGCCGTCTATACATAGGCTATTTCTCTTCCTATAAAACATTAAGTTTTGTAATCGTGCAGAAAATTTTCACATTTTTGGTCCTAAAAAATCGTCTGACGGGAAGCGGAAATCTAAAATAAAGATATAGTATGTCATTTCCTATTGCTTTTGCACCATATTTTCACTATTTTTGGTTACTTTTTAACATTGAAACACTTTGGAGGCATGGGGTCGAAAAAACCGATATGTCCGACGTATGACGTACGTACGGAATCCTTTCCAGAGCTCTGTGAGCCAAACCGCTGGTTCGATTTTGATTTAGTATATTCATTCACCCAAGTATTACAGTAAACATTTTTTTGGCATTTTGGAGAAATTCTGGTGGGCCCCAAACCAGAATCGTCTCAGTTTGATTAAAATTTGCTATATTGAGTCGCTCGAGAATTATATTTGATAATTTTTAGTATTTTGTAGACATCTTGCGCGTTTTTACGTCAGACCGAAAGACCAAACTCTAAAATAAGGAAGAGAAAGTCCTAGTGTTGCTTTCCGTACTATTTATTTAAACTCTCTAAAATAAGGAAGAGAAAGTCCTAGTGTTGCTTTACGTACTATTTATTTAAACTCTCTAAAATAAGGAAGAGAAAGTCCCAGTGTTGCTTTCCGTACTATTATTTATTTAAACTCTCTAAAATAAGAAAGAGAAAGTCCTAGTGTTTCTTTCCGTACTATTTATTTAAACTTAAATAATAGAAAGGCGTATCAAAATTACCTACCATGATATAGAGTGCCGACCATACAAACACCAAATATTATAAAATAATTGCAAGTTAAATAATACATTTTAACAATTTTTGGTAGATAACTAATGTGCTCGGAGTAAGTTTCAATTGAGTGTGACAAAATAATAAACTGCTGTACGTGTCTCAGAACCTAATAGAACAAATGCAAAGTGTTACACAGCAGGCAAAATATCTGGCATGGAAAAATATTTGTTATTCATATTTCTCAAGTGGTTACATGTTCTAATATAGTCACCGATGAGAGCAGCTTCATTAGGTGACGGTTCTAAGCCCGTGTAAAAACAGAAGGTTTTGTGTTAAATGTACCCATCGAGGGGAGAAAACTAGATTCATTAGGTGACGGTCCTAAGACTGTTAGTAAATACAGAAGATTTGNTACCCCACTTGAAAACTCATTTATAGGTATAAATGAGTTTGTGTTAAGTGGGGTTAATTTATTTAACCCCAGTTAACATTGTGCCAGATACATCATAAATTACTATGATGTATCCAATTCTGTAGAGGAGCGTCCTTATGGATCCTCCAACAGAACCAAAAAAATACCATTGATTATATCAACTTACATAGCAAAACATGAAATTTGCGTTTTCCCAAATTCACTTAGATCTAACAAATAATCATAACTTTAGTGCCTTTAGTAGAACCAAACATTATAAAACAACATACAGACCTTACCATCCTAGAACATTATATTATATTTTTTTCCTTCAAGAAGAAAAAATATATATATAAAGTCTTCAAGGACATTCATATTAATATAGAACATATTTTTATATTCTGGAGTGGTCCTTTTGGCGCTGTGGCTGTCTTTAGTCAGAAAACAGGATGAAACTTATCAAAAATGTTAACAAAAACATGATCTGATACTTGAAAATGGACAAAATCATCAAACGAAAAACATAAAAAAAAATTCATAACTTTGCGGAAATTAAAAAACACGACCAAAATAATATAAACATCAAACTTGACGTTGTTTGGGTCAAGGAAATGAGTTACTTTAAACGGACGCCATATACAGGATGGAACTGAAATATGAATGGGTTCCTCAAATTGGAAGTATACAAATGTATTGAAAGGTATTCACTTGTTGAGAATAGAACAAAAGTGTGGAAACTCATGTATTGTGTAGTTATGGACATATGGACATCCGCTAGAGTGCGTCGCATCACAGGTAGATAACATGAAGACCATGCCATGTAAACCAGACAACGATATACTTAATAATTATTATTACCGATGTTCAGGTTACAGTACGCATGCCAAGTATGATTTTTCAATAATGAACTTTTTGGTCGTTATCATGGCGTCACCTTATTTCAGAAGGGGTCTAACTCGAAATTTTTTGGAATCGTTTTTTTTTGTCCCATATTAAGGCGCGTCCAATGTAAAATATTAAGGCGCGTCCAATGGTATGATCAGAATTGAGTTAGCTCTTACAGTTTTCGCTAGAGCCAATTTTATTTGTTTCTATACTGCCTATAATTTGTTTATAGCATGGGGCATCATTATAGACTTGGATCTATTTGTCTGAATTGGGAACAAAGTTAATACAGTAGAGATCCATTTGTGGAGCTGTAAAGAGCCAACTTTCATTATTTGATGCANGGCACGTTGTATACACCAGTTCCCGTTAGATCACTGAAGTTAAGCAACATCCAGCGAGGTTGTATCATGTGGGTGTCCACGTGGGTTCGCGCCCTGATGATGCTGGCTATTTTTTCCGTCCCAACCCAGGCTGGATGAGGTCAATGTGGGTAGCTGGTTTGCAAGTTTCAAGCGAATGGAGGGTAAAACCCCCGACTTGAATGAACAACAGATGTTAAAGAGAAGTTAAGCCAAATTAAAAAAAAAAAAAAAAAAAAAATGGCACCCTTCCAGTATTCTATGCACTGTAGTGGCTGTCCAGATGTATTAACTGAATGAGTTTCTACACTTTCTGCATGTTCTATTCCTTATGGTCTTAATGTTGCCTAAGTGTGGTGCACTCTAGTGGCTGTCCACATATAACTGCAAGAGTTTCTACACTTTCTGCTCCATTCGTTGTGGCTTCACCTTGTATATAGTTTTTTAAACAAGAAATTTACTAGCGAAATTTATTGCAAACCGACATGCACTCCGACATGTTTGCTTAGTTTATGACACACCATGATGTTTCATTCTTGGGGAAATTATTTTTCGTTGTTTAAACCCAGTTGGGGGTTTCTAGATAAAGTGCTACATTAGTTGTAAATTTATGTTGAATTGCTTTGATAAATTGTTTGATAGTAAAATGTTGGAAATTATTATGTTTGAGTGACCCTCAAAAGTTTAATTAATGTACAGGTTTGTCATGGGGGTAAACTTTTTTCCTATGGGTGAGGCGGTTTAACGGCTGTATTAAAACAGTCCATTCGCGACGCCACTTCCTTTCTTGCATTTGAACAAAACAAGGTTTTTCAGGCATGAAAATAGCCTCGATATTTTCAGACAAGGCAGGAGATCAGGGAAGGGAAGAAAGAGTTGAAGCACGGAGAGGACACACGGGAATGTGGGTAACACTGGGCAGCTCTTCATAACGGCAAGAAGTTTGGCGAGCCCTTTGGAAGAAATAGCCGTGGGTCATTCTTGTGTTTACTCTCAGCTCAGACCAGATCACTTCCTATATTCGAGTGCTCCTGTTATTTGTGGGGCATTTTTCAATCAAAGTTTTAATTTTTCCCAGTTTATTGGTTCCTGGAATGTTATTCCAAGCGTGTTGCCATTCATCCTTAATGATCTTATAAATTTTTAACAGCTCAATCATACGCGGATATAGGAGAGGGCCCGGGGGCGCGTGCCCCGCAGACTTTTTGAGCGGGCGGTATTTCTCAAATTTCATTATACCTAATCACGTAAATTTTTTAAAAATAAAATGAATGGTGATCCGCTGTGTCTTTTATCCCATTGAAAGGGGGAGGGGGCACGGTCCCCTAAATAATTCCCCCCCCAAAAAAACGTCAAAAATTCTGTCATCCGTCATGGCACTTTTATTCGTCATCAGGCTCATAAAATCGCGTATCACCCAATCACCGTTATGAAAGATATTTGTGGTTAGCTCTACAGCTTTTAACAAATTAGGTATCGCACCTCGATAAACATTGCATTCAAAACATAAACTGCAGTCCGCCACATACGTTCCCGTATAATGGACTGCAGTAACTAAAAGTAGATTTAAAATTCAGGGTCCAATTACGCTCCAGATTTGGAATCTTCACGAGAACCCCCCCGCCCAATTTTTTTTGCCAGAAAAATAATAAACCCATGTGTCACATTGGCAGAGTTTTTTTATATCTGAACAATTGTCAATAGCCCTCATTTCAATGGACATCCGAATTAACACCAAGTGAAAAACCGATTTTTGTGCTCCCTCTCTTTTTTATAAGGAGCTTCTCCTTAAAATTGTCCTTGGATACAGACAACCTATATTATACATTCTTGTAAATTCTGCCCGAACAAACCTACCCTTCTCATTGATCTTTCTCTTAAAAGGGAAACCCTATTAAAATGTACAACGCAGCAAAAAAAATGTCAAACTACAAAATTCCTTTGGGAAGAATTACACACATTTTCTTGAAGGAAAATTTAAACAGCGTGGACCAAAAGTTATATGTCCAAATTCATTCGTGTGTCACCGAATCAGTGATGCGATATGGAGGGAAATTTCTCACTGCGGGGTATATTTGACCATGATTTTTCAAGAGGGAAATTTAATGTATTTTGACAAGTATAGAGGGAAATTTGGATGCTTGAAGATAGCAGCTTGTAAAGGAGAAACTTAAACTACTAAAAAGGTTACCAAAGTAATAGCCGCTGTGGGAGAAAATATAATTCATGCAGTGTATTATTTGTCAAGTGGTGACATTTTGGATCATTATTTTCAATTATGAACCTTTGAAATGGTACCGGAAGGAAATAATGGCCCCTCCCCCCAAAAGTTGATATCTTACATTTCAATATGTTGATTTCAAATGTGGATAAAAAATCGAAGATTTGTTTTCTAAGAAACGGATGGGGCTCTTTCCTTTACCAGCGTTTTCTCCTACATCAGTGTTCAGCACCCTGTAGATTTGTTTTCTAAGAAACGGATGGGGCTCTTTCCTTTACCAGAGTCTTGTTTTCTCCTACATCAGTGTTCAGCACCCTGTAGATTTGTTTTCTAAGAGACGGATGGGGCTCTTTCCTTTACCAGCGTCTTGTGTCTGCTCAGAATTTGAAATTATGTCCCTAACGGCATTCCTAAAGGATTTGGGGAGATAATGTTTTGGGGTGAACAACGCAGTGCATGCTTGTACCATGAATAATAGGAATGTTATATTGAAAACTTTCCGAGATCGAAATTTTATTTTATTTTTAGTCCAAAATATACGGGGTGAGTCATTTTAAATATTAAGGTGGATTTTCTCAAAAACAGTTCATTTTATAAAAAAAATGGGTGCGTGTTCTTATGCACGCCCGTGAGAAGTTATACTTCATTTTTTTTTTTAATTTGGCTTAACGTCTCTTTAACATCTATTGGTCATTCAAGGCGGGGGTTTTACCCTCCATTCGCTGGAAACTTGCAAACCAGCTACCCACATTGACCTCATCNTAAAAAGAAATAATAAGAATAAAATAATGAATTCAACTCACCTATCTTTATCCGAACAGCACAAATTATAACTCGCAATATTATTATAATTATTTACAATTGATATTTTAATATTATATTTTAATTGTTCTTTTTCATTTAATTTTAAATATTTAATATAAATTAATATACAACTTAAATAAAAAAATGAAGCTAATAAATCGGCTCTACCGACAATACCCGAAACTGGTTCAGTATGAATCGGATGAACTGCAAATAATAATGTAGAAAAAACACGCATTCTTTTATTTGGTAGAACACACAATGAAAGTTGGTAAACTAAATATGTCACTATGCTATGTAATATGTTATTAATGAAATGATAACTGAACGATTTGAGTCCATACAGCATGTAGTTAAACCGAAATGTTAGGACTGTTAAAGGTCGATAGGATCCGTGAGAGTTGGATGAGGCGATTGGTGTTCCCCAATAATCATTTTTGAATACATCTGTTAAAGGTGTTTTAAGAAGAACGTCTGGGTTTGTGAGGATTGCTCGACTGAAACAGAAGAAAAAAGAAATGTTGACATTAAAACAGATAATGTTGAATGAAAAAGACCAAATGCCGAGCTAATAGTGCGAAAACCTGCTGTGAACATCACACGAATTTCCTTATCTATAAAAAAAGAAGAAAATATTGTTTTTTTTTCAAAAATTATATGGGCCTCTCCAGAACCATGTCAATCACTGCAATACAATATTGAAATGATCAACCTGTATATGTNCCATTAACTTTTGAACAACTTGACATTGTTGAATTTTGAAAAGCTCTAGGGATAGGAAAAGGGCCATAGTCAATCGAATGGCTTAGATTAGAACCTGGTTCGAGCCCTGGAAGTGACTTATATTGCAAAAAGTGTCGATTTCTCAAGAAATTTAAGTGGAATGGTACAAATATTTTTTGTTCAAATAAAGTAGGGACCAACTTTTCTTTTCAGTTTTCAAAAACATAATCAGGAGTGCTCTAAATTTTGATTTTGTTACACCCTCTATAATAGTCCCCATTTTGAGCTTTCATGTAAAAGTTCAATTTTTGTCCTCCAAAGAAGGTTTCTCATCTACTTGAATCATCAAAAGTGTAAATTATTATTTTTATCAGTGCCGTAAGAGAACAAAGTCAAATCACATTTCTCTTCTATTCATTATTCTTATTTTCATTATACTACCTAGTAGCTAAAATTTGGATTGGAAGAAATAATAATAAAAAAAAAATGGTGCGTGTACTTATGTACGCGCGTAAGAAGTTATACTTCTTTTTAAAAATAAATTTAATAATATTTCAAAAATACCAACNGCTGCAGACGTTTGAGAACAAGATTTTGAGACAGATTTCTGGACCTGCACGAGATGAAGATATATGTACCGAATTAGGAAAAATAGGAAAAAAACACTATATGGGGATGAAGCTATAACAGCAAACGTGTGAGATGGGCGGGATATGTGGCATGAGAGAGCGAAGATCTACTAATAAAGAAGAGTTACAACTTGAATTATGAATTAATTAGCAAAAGAGGACAAAGAAGATCGAGAGAACGACGATGGAAAGACAAAATCAGAGAATAGTCATCGTCATAGGTTAACAGCCGTGGGCCGGTTTGCAATAAATCCTCAGGAGTTGTACGAATAATGCAGTAGCTTGTTTTTGCTTTCCGCATGGATAATGGGAAAGATATTGTTTCCTGCCCTGTCCGTAGTCGCCTTTTACGACTAAAACCCCCCAAAATAGGATGGAGAAGAATGCTTCCAGGCGGTCCATGGTGGAGGAGACTCATTGCAGTGGTTTATGACCTGTCTTTGTAACAGGATAAGTAAGGCAGTATGATATAAAGCAATCGTTTTCTGCTCCATCTTTAAAAGTGAGGAATTTGCTCAACGCCCTTCCCCATTCATATTCCACGAGACGACACTGTTCTTTCTTTTCAAATGCTAAGAGTATAAGGTATTTGCTCAACGCCCTTCTCCATTCATATTCCACGAGTCGACACTGTTCTTTCTGTTCAAATTGCTAAGAGTAAGGAATTTGCTTATTTTTTTTATTCAACATTTTCCCCGAAGAAATATTCTAAGTATATTTATTATTGTAAAAGATATATTTATTTGAGACAGCAGGGACCATTTACATAAAAACACAATGAAAAAAAAAAGGAAATAAATATGAGAAAAATATTTTTCCCCATAGTCCTATAATTTCCCCGTTAGTCCCCATTCTTTACTCAATGATGGGTATTCTTCCGGGTTCATAGACCTAACTCATTTGGAATGAAAAGATGTACAAACGTATATCTATCTTGCTCAGGTGTTTCCAGAAAGATAATATACAGGGTGCGCCAGGATAACCTGATGATTTTAACCCTATATTGCTGGAGTACATTTTTTGTACGTTATTGCTGGATATGCGTCATTTTGACTCTCCACTCATCTTTCCTTGATTTTTTTGGTTGTTTGGTTTCATTTGGTTTAAAGGTTATTGTTTTTTTACCCCCCCAGTGTTGGCCGTACCATACCAACTACTCACATTAACCTCACCCCTTCTAGGTGGGACCAGAAAAAGCCAGAAGAATTTTTTAAGTAANAGCGGATCACCATTCATTTGATTCTTTTTAAAAAAAATTACGTGATTAGGTATACATAATGAAATTTGAGAAACACCGCCCACTTAAAAACCTGGGGGGGCACGTGCCCCCCGGGCCCCACCCTATATCCGCGCATGGGTCTAAATGAAGGTACACCGGAAGAGATGAACTGGGTGATACGCAGGAGCAAGAAAGAACCTTTCTAATGTGAACGAGGAAAACATTATTATTTTCTCCTGCTTTCAATTTTCCTTTTGCCTCCTTTCTACTCCCCAGAACCACAACACACCAGATGACTAATAATAAAATGGTAAAATATTGACTTTTCTTTATTTAATTTTGGCGGAAGAAAATTCATTACGTTGAAATGAAAAATGGCAAATCATTAATTTCCATTAAAGACCAACAAAAAAAAAGGAAGACGTAAGAAACACTCTTTACTTCTTTTTGAACAGCGAAAGAAGAAAGAAATTTGAGCGAGTAGAAGCTTCTGTTCAACTTAACTTCCTTTGCATCAAATTATGAGAGTACGCTTCACAGAACTTTGTAAAGGTCCATTAGGTTTATAGTTGCTAGCAAATCATCTGGTATCCAGATGACGTCATCAGCGAAAAGATACCGTATATGTATAGACACTGTGTACGCAAAGTTTTACTAATCCTTGTCGAGTTAACGAAATGCTTGATATCACCAAATTATACTAACGAAAAAATAATAGGTACTAACGTTTCATTGAAGAACGTAAGACATTTTATCGAAAGGCCCTGTCAAGCCGACATCAAGAAAACCATTCGCTCAGCCCGAGATAATTCACCTTTCCTTGCATGGGTTTCCTATTGCTCGAAGTGTTTCACTCCAAAAATATCTTGAGCCCCTCCCCCCCCCCCACCAAGAAGGAAGCCATTGGCAACATTGAACGAAAAGTAAAGAAACTAACCAAAATACTTTACGCGTGATATGTTGCAATTTGAGAAAACATGACTTGGCAACCACTCGTTCAATGATTGGCGCTACTCTATCCACACGCCTTTGTGCTGTGCGGGTTGTGACGCCATCATTGGTAACGATATACCGCTAAGAAGCGAGAAAATACACCCCCAGTAATAACAATAGACTTTAGCTATAATCGGGCAGTATAATTAAGGTTCATTATATAAAAATCCATTTACACTGGTGTACAATTTGTGAACAATTATTATGTCGAATTCATGAGGATTAAGTCCAGGTATCAGAAAAGAACATGCACTCAGAGTTAACAAGTCTGGAGTGTGAAAATATAAGGAGGTGAGACATGGATGTGAGATTAGAGGCAGCAGAAATGTGGATGTAGAGGAAGATAAAGACGAATTGGGCGGAGAAGAAATTATCGGACGTGAGAGTAGACAGAAATCTGATGTCCATGTAGCAGAAGAAAACATTCAATCCGAGTAAACAAGTCTGACAAGCCTGGAGTGTGAAATGATAAGGAGGTGAGATGTGGATGTGACATTAGAGGCAGCAGAAATGTGGATGTAGAGGAAGGGGATGAAGACGAATTGGGCGGAGAAGAAATTATCAGACGTGAGAGTAGACAGAAATCTGATGTCCGTGTAGCAGAAAAGAACATTCACTCAGAGAAGGTAATAGGACACACAGTGAATGAGTCTCATCGACTTTCTGAACAACATCTTCGAAGAAAGAATCTCGAGCTCGGGAGGTGTGCTGAATTCGTCCCAAGCAATCATTATTGATTGTCTGGGGCGAAATTCGTGGTTTGAACAGATACACAGAATGTTAAAACTAGACCTCACTTTGGTTAATAGATATAGGTCACACCATTATAGATAAAAGGAAAATTTCGGGTCCTCACGGCTTTGGGTCGCCTACAAGTGGATAATAGTTTATTATCAATGCATCGTTTTATTCTATTTTTTTTTTATCATAATATATTTATAAGGTCCCTTATGGATAGGGGGACATAAAAAGAATACTTCCAAGGTACTCAAGTCCAAGCCAGTCGTAAAAGGCGACTGAGGACAGGGTCAGAAACGATATCTTTTCCATTACCGATGTAGAAAGCAAGGAGAAACAACTGAATTATATCCTTCCTATGACCCCTGTGGATAAGGGTACATAAAAAGAAGACTTCCAATGCACCCTAGTCAGAGCCAGTCGTAAAAGGCGATTAAGGACAGGGTTGGAAGCGATATCTTTTCCATTAATCATACAGAAAGTAAGGAGAAGGTACTGCATTATGCGTACGGATTCTCAAGTATCAACAACTCATGGCGAGTAGTTGCAAACCAGCCCCACGGCTGTTAACCTGTGATGATGATTTATTTATCTTCAAGCTAAACCCTTCGTCACAATAAAATTCCCCGTGTTATTACTAAATTTTATGTCCTTGTTTGGATTCGAACCAACAGCCTTCTGATAACGAATCCGTCACTCTTCCCAAGTGGTCTACTTAAGATTGAATTTCAAAAAAATAATTCATACAATATGCATTGCACTAGAAATTTATTTTACGCTATTCAGGAATTCTAGCAACAGGCAAATAGAACCAAGATAGAAAGCTACATAAAATTGATATCTTTTAGAGTGTAGACAAAATTTCAGCGTTGAAAAGGGGATAAATGTTAAATTGAAATAGATTGAGTATGGAGGGGGTAGAGAACTGGTTGAGTGAGGGGTAAATGTGGATTAAGTGGGAGGTAGATAGCAGAGTTGAAGTGAGGGGAATAACTGGAGTTGAAAGATAATATTTTCGAGCAGCAGCCATATGAAATGTGTCATTTTTAATCTTCTTTTCTGCCTGTATTTCGTTTTCAGTTTCAGTAAGCGCTTTTTCCCCCCTATTTAGGCTTTTTTTTTAATGGATAGGAAATC
>CM022875.1:5650900-5672451 GCA_012654025.1 Pachypsylla venusta
ATTAAGATATTTTATTTCTATAAATGACCACAACACTAACGTGAACATCTGAGTTTACGAAGTTCGTAAGATAGCCAGACAAAAACATAGGGTGTAGTATTTTTGGACACCTTTCAACGTTGCTTGGTGAGTTCTGTGTGACCGAACAAAAATTGGATGAACACTAAATCCTATTCTTTATGGTGTTGATTTAAAACATGGCATCAAAAATTAAAAAAAAAAAAAAAAAAAAAATGGAGGAAACCTGAAAAGTGTTCCTCGAACACAAAAGGCCCGTATTATGAGGGACTAACAAAATGCTAGAATTACATGAAAATTTTAGAAATAAGCTCAAATTGATGGCCAAACACAGGGTTTTTTCGAATTTGCGAACCTCTCAATTATCCGAAGAATTTTTTTTGAGGTGCAACAAAAAGCGGTCATCATGGATTATATTTAAGAATAATTGTGTGAATTAAAAGTTTGCAAATATGTTTAACAAGTTGCAAATTTCGGCCCCAACTTCAGTTTTTCCGAGTGGAACACCATTTTCTTTCAATTTCTATATTAAAATCATCATGAAAATTTAGGTTCTTTATGTTTTTTTATTGCAATTTTGCAAAATCTGTGTTTTTTTACTAGTAACATAGAACACATAAGTTTAATTGACGCATCATATCACATATCTCCTATCATATCACATCACATATCATATCACATATCTCATATCATATCACTTATCTCCTATCATATCACATATCTCCCATCATATCACATATCTCCCATCATATCACATATCTCCTATCATATCACACATCTCCTATCATATCACATATCTCCTGTCATATCGCATATCTCCTATCATATCACATATCTCCCATCATATCACATATCATATCACTTATCTCCTATCATATCACATATCTCCTATCATATCACATATCTCCTGTCATATCACATATCTCCTATCATATCACATATCTCCTNCTTTGATGTAAAAATTCACTTGTGTACAAAAAAGGTTTCTCATCTATCTAGACCATCAAATGTGTAGCTTTTATTTTCATCAGTGTCGTAAGAGGACAAAGTCAAATCTTATTTTTACCCTGGAAGTTAATAATAGGCCGTTTATTGGACGGCCATTTTCGAAGTCTGAATTAAGGTGCTTATTTAGGTGAAAGAGTGATAGCTAACCTAAATAAGAAAACCTTTCAACCAAAAAAAGAAAAATAATAATTACACAAAATTCTTTCACAGCGGAGCCCCTCTGGGGCTGAGAAAATGTCAATGCAATAACATGGGAAATAATTTCCAACTGAAACTAGTGTTATTTCATCTGTAATGACATTAAATAATTTCATTTTTCTGCCCCCATCGTGAAATAATTGAGAAGGTGAAAGTTTTTTTACGCAAAAGGTTTCCTTATTTAGGTAAGTTATTACTGTTTGTTCTAAAAAATCACCTTAGTTCATACTTTCTACCCGAAAATTGCAGTTTTGTAAACAGCTCAGTTTTAACTATCCAGGAGAAAAATAAGATTCGACTTTGTCTTCTTACGACACTGATGAAAATAAAAATTTACACTTCTGATGGTTTAGTTAGGTATATGAGAAACATTTTTTGGAATAAAATAAGGTAACAAATCTTAAAATGAACTCCTTTATACAGGGTGTAAGAAAATTAAACTTTAGACTCCGCCCTTGATTTTTTTTTCTTTTTTAAAAATGAGAAGGATATTTTTTTCCTTATTTTAATTTTAATAAAAATATTTGTACCATTCTCAGGGGCGTAGCGAGGGTANGGGGGGGGGGGGGGGTAATGTGTTTGAAATTGCCGACTCACCACTGCAAATTGCCGACTGCATAAATACCATATATATTAGGAATGAAATTAGTAAAATCTTTGTGGGTATGAATTATCACTGAATTTTATTGTGAAATTGCTGACTTGTATAAAAAATGCTGTAGTTGAAGTCACGGCCGTATATAAGGGGGGCCCTCCCCCGCCCCCTGGAGATGAAAATGAACTAAAGTTGAAAAATTATTGAATCCATCATCCTGTATACGTCTTTTGTTTTTAGCTATTTACTATTAAGCTAAAATTAATTTACTAAATGACCGTTCATGTAATTATTGCCAATTTCAAATTCCTCACTCATTTATTATTTTATGTTCCCTTATCACGCCAACTGAAAAAAAAAGTTAAATTTGTACCAAAATAGACACGGGACAAGGAGGAGGGGGAGGGCAAGGTATACTTTTAAAAATGTGGAGGGGGGTATTAATGATATCCAAATTAATTTACTTAATCTATATCAATTATCAGAGTTTACTAAAAGACATTGTTAAAAGAGTTAAAAAGGAAAATCATGCAATGTTGAAAGGAAACCGTTCACCGATGTTTTTTGATGAAAATTATGATGAATTAAGTCAAACATTTTTTTTTCCTGCTTATCCTGCTTAACGTCTCTTTAACATCTATTGGTCATTCGAGACGGGAGTTTTACCCTCCATTCGCTGGAAACTTGCAAACCAGCTACCCACATTGACCTCACCCAGCCTGGGTTGGGCCGGACAAAAGAGCCAACGATACGTGGTGTGCCCAAGCGGTCACCCATCCAAGTGCTGACCACGCCCGACATTGCTTAACTTCAGTGATCTGACGAGAACTGGTGTATTCAACGTGGTATGATTGTTGGCTAAGTCAAACATCTATGATGTAGTTTGATGTGGAAAACACCCCATAATATGCGAGGTCAAATTTTTCGAACATATTTGATTTTTCGTTATTAACGACAACAAAATTCTGCTCTGCGTGTTCTTTCCTGATTATCAAAGGCACGATTGATAGTGTGTTAAAAGCTTTCAAAAGAAATAATGTTAGTGACAGTGCCCAAAAGTTTCACACTTAGGGCATATAAGCGTATATCACTCGTCTGTTGAAATTTCCAGAAATTGTAATGGATTGATGAAAAAGTTTTCAAAATATAAAAGCTATTTCTATCTTATGTTTTGTTCTGGACGAATCATTTCGTCACTATTCATGATGTGTACCTATAGGGTATGCCTTTGTACTTTTTCGAACGACACACAAGTTTTTATTTTCTTTAGATTTTTTGAATTCTACGAAGGTAAATTGAAAAGTAGAAACATAATAGGCACTTAAATATAATACCACAAAAAGACTTTGTGTGAGGCCATGGCGACACATCCATGTATACAACAACTTTTTATGCGAAATGTTCTGATTTTGAAACTTTTCATCTGATAACTCTATGTATAACTCACAAAAGGGATTTTTGAGATAAACCACAAAAATTTTTTATATATTGTCATTCCAGAATCCTGAATACTAAAAGTCATCTTTTTGATACAACATTGATATTTTACAGTTCCAGGATCCTGTATACAAAAAGTCATCTTTCTAAACTTCTCACTTTTTTCTAATTTTAGTTTCACTACTAATCTTCATAAAATTCATATTTTACTGTTCCAGGATCCTGCATCCAACAAGTCATCTTTCTTAACTTCTCACTTTTTTTTACAACAAGTCATCTTTCTTAACTTCTCACTTTTTTCTAATTTTAGAGTTTCACTGCTAATGTTCATATTTTACCGTTCCAGGATCCTGCATACAAAAAGTCATCTTTCTTAACCTCTCAATTTTTTCTAATTTTAGAGTTTCACTACTACTGTTAACAACATTCATATTTTTCCGTTCCAGGATACTGTATACTAAAAGTCATCTTTCCTAACTTCTCACTTTTTTCCAATTTTAGAGTTTCACTACTAATGTTACGAACATTCATATTTTACCGTTCCATTATCCTGTATACAAAAAGTCATCTTTCTTAACTTCTCACTTTTTCTAATTTTAGAGTTTCACTACTACTGTTAACAACATTCACATTTTTCCGTTCCAGGATACTGTATACTAAAAGTCATCTTTCCTAACTTCTCACTTTTTTTTTAATTTTAGAGTTTCACTACTAATGTTATCAACATTCATATTTTACCGTTCCAGGATCCTGTATACAAAAAGTCATTTTTCTTAACCTCTCACTTTTTTCTAATTTTAGAGTTTCACTGCTAATCTTCATAACATTCATATTTTATCGTTCCAGGATCCTGTATACAAAAAGTCATCTTTCTTA
Organism: Pachypsylla venusta; assembly: GCA_012654025.1. Taxonomy (NCBI): domain Eukaryota; kingdom Metazoa; phylum Arthropoda; class Insecta; order Hemiptera; family Aphalaridae; genus Pachypsylla; species Pachypsylla venusta. The sequence continues at coordinate 5,655,033 of CM022875.1, forward strand.
ACTTCTCATTTTTTCTAATTTTAGAGTTTCACTACTAATCTTCAACACAAAATGTAAACATTAAACTCTTTCTACTGTGAGGACAAAACATGCCATAGAATATACTTTTTAATCAATCAACTTGTCTCCATTAGGTTTTGGCATTTCTCCCTCCACTCGAGTTTTTTTATACACTTTTCAAAAAGTTTTCATTTTTTAAATGGACGATCAAGAGGGGGAACATGAAATAGAAGTGGGACACCTAGAGGAGACATGTTGTACCAACAGAGGAAATGGACGATCGAGAGGGAGAACATGAAATAGAAGTGGGACACCTAGAGGAGACATGTTGTACCTACAGAGGAAATGGACGATCGAGAGGGAGAACATGAAATAGAAGTGGGACACCTAGAGGAGACATGTTGTACCTACAGAGGAAATGGACGATCGAGAGGGAGAACATGAAATAGAAGTGGGACACCTAGAGGAGACATGTTGTACCTACAGAGGAAATGGACGATCGAGAGGGAGAACATGAAATAGAAGTGGGACACCTAGAGGAGACATGTTGTACCTACAGAGGAAATGGACGATCGAGAGGGAGAACATGAAATAGAAGTGGGACACCTAGAGGAGACATGTTGTACCTACAGAGGAAATGGACGATCGAGAGGGAGAACATGAAATAGAAGTGGGACACCTAGAGGAGACATGTTGTACCTACAGAGGAAATGGANTGGGATACTATAGGAAAGACATCCTGCAGTATGTGGGATACTACAGGAAAGACATGCTGCAGTATGTGGCATACTACAGGAAAGACATCCTGCAGTATGTGGGATAGTACAGGAAAGACATCCTGTATTATGTGTGATACTGCAGGAAAACCATCTTGCAGTATGTGGGATAGTACAGGAAAGACATCCTGTAGTATGTGGGATAGTACAGGAAAGACATCCTGTAGTATGTGGGATACTACAGGAAAGACAACCTGCAGTATGTGCTGGGATACTATAGGAAAGACATCCTGCAGTATGTGGGATACTACAGGAAAGACATCCTGTAGTATGTGGGATACTACAGGAAAGACATCCTGTAGTATGTGGGATACTACAGCAAAGACATTCTTTAGTATGGAAAGACATCCTGTAGTATGTGGGATACTACAGGAAAGACATCCTCTAGTATGTGAGATACTACAGGAAAGACATCCTGCAGTATGTGGGATACTACAGGATGTTTGTTCAAAATTTCGGTGATCTTATCCTTTGTTGGACCTCATCTGTAACTATCTCGGTCCGCGATGTTCCTCTTTACTGGCCCAGTCCATATTGCCAGACAACCCCTCATCTACAACTAACTCGTCCTCTGTTCCAAGTTGCTGGCCCAGTCCATATTACTAGACAACCCCTCATCTACAACTAACTCGTCCTCCGTTCCACGTTGTTGGCGCAGTTCATTATTGCCTGACAACTCCTCATCTGAAACTAACTCTGCCTGTGATGTTCCTCTTTATTTGCCAGTCCATATTACCAGACAACCCCTCATCTACAACTAACTCTGCCTGTGTTCCACTTTGCTGGCCCAGTCCATATTACCGGACAACCCCTCACCTGCTCGAAGCTCCCATTATTTTTCCATTCTAGACTTTTCTTTGTAACATTTTTTTGACCTGCCAGACTTCATGAACATCATTAATATCCCCCGGCTCTCCTCCAATATCTCCCGCTTCTCCTCCAATCCAATATAAGAGTAGGATTACGTCTTTCATAGAGTTTATACGGTTAGTCCGTATGGTTGAAACGTTATTGAACACTATTAAAAAGCTTCTAAAAATGAAATCTCTTTTTGAATCTTTGGACGAATGACCTTTATTATCTTTCATACAATACTAGTACGTCCTGTCTCTTTATGCTTTGTGAGTTGTATTGATGTTTTTGTACCGTTAAACGCCTCTTGTCTGCCAATGTAAATAGTTAAGCAACCAGTTTGCAGGAGTCCTCCATTTTAGGTAGACTACCAACCTCCTTCTCTAAGGAATAAATTAATGTCTAGGGTGGTTTCCTGTTCAGTGTTCATCCCGCTTTTGCAAAATGAAATGTAGAAATAATTAGAACTAAGTTTTCATTACGATTTATTACCATCAGCTCAGGTCGACCGGGGCCATGAGGAGGTTACCCCTGAGTGCCTGAGTCACTTCGAGTAATATGGTATAGGTAAACTTCTCTTTACAGAAGAGCTGGAGAAAAATTTCTACCAAAAATATACCCTCGGAAGGTAAATATGTTTTTTGTTTCGTTGACCAAGGTTGATGAACTTTGGTATGAAGGTCCCATTTAGCTTTTAATTGTGCTCCGAAACTTTACCTATTTATCATTAACTTATAAAGGTCAGTAACATATACAGGGTGATTCAGGTTGTTTGTATCATGGGAATAGGAGTTGTTGAACATGAAAAAAGAATCACTTTTTACAGGTGTGACTTTTTTGTTTAGGCCTTAGTTTGGGAGTTATCGCTAGAAACGTGTTTTTTTTTTTTTTTTTTTTTTTTTTTNTTTTTTTGATAAGCTCATAAGTCCTTTAAAAATGGTCCGATTTTCAATAATTGAAATGATCTGAAATCCTAATTTTGAGCTGCATTTATTTAGTTCTACACATTGCTCCGAATCAATGTAACAAAATGGCGGCCATTAAAATTTTCAAATTTGATTTTCTCCACTCCATGGAATTTTAATTTTTTACTTAGAACACTTTTCCAAAATATTAACCCTTTACCCCTCATACATAGGTACATAGATACATAGGTACATACATACAAATTTCTGATTCATATATTAATATAAATCTTGTACCCATTTATAGTATAGGTTGTTCGCGTAGTACTAAGACGATTTGACTGGGCAACAGTAGAGCCTAGGCTCAAACCCAGCCAACCTATGTAAATGTAACCTCATGAATTTGAGATATTTAAAAAATAATTATAACATCAAAAATACTGCTGATGTAAAGGTCTCCTTAGTCTTGTTTGGACAGCATTAAAGAGTCCTATTATGATCATTATTATTTTTACCAACTTAAAAGGGCCTCGCGAGATGTTAATCCGGCCCTGGTCACCCCGATCTAACATCTAATTGAATGTATATAACATCTCTTAGCCGCATTATGCCAACAAACAAAACTTTGCTTTTATTAAAACGCAATAACTTCAAAAGCTGAAATACATTTCCGAAGGGACAAGAAGTGGTAAAGGCCCTTAGATAAATATGCATTCCCCGCCCTAAGTCCCAACTTAGGCTGTTTTTTATATTCATATTTTAGAAACTTTATATGTGGGGATAACTCTATTTTATTAATTAAAATTCTAGTAGTTATGTCATTAACACTGACCCGACAGCTAAGTTCGGTATAAGATGCAGGTCAGGTGGCTCTATCGAAACACTGCCATGTATCGTCTTCTACATCTTCTTTGCCACTTCCCTTATAAGTGTCGGGTTTCCCATTTATTCAATGGCGGAATTCATTCCTTGCCTGGCAACTCTCCTGAGGTCAGAATATGTGTTCAGAACGTGATCTATTACGCCATGATTGCGCCCTACTCTGGGCAACAACCATGCCGTTTCTCTGATAATATTTCTATTTCTACGCGTGCTGCTGTCAAAAGCAATGAATGTGTTCAGATCGTGATCTATTAGGCCAGGATTGCGTCGCTGCCCTACTCTGGGCAACAACCATGCCGTTCTCTGATACAATTTCTATTTCTACGCGCGCCGCTGACAAAAGCACTGAATGTGTTTAGATCGTGATCTATTACGCCATGATTGCATCGCTGCCCCACTCTGGGCAACAACCATGCCGTTCTCTAATAAAATTTCTATTTCTACGCGTGCTGCTGACAAGAGCAATGAATGTGTTCAGAGCGTAATCTATTACGCCATCATTGCGTCGCTGCCCTACTCTGGGCAACAACCATGCCGTTCTCTGATAAAACTTCTATTTCTACGCATACTGCTGTCAAAAGCAATGAATGTGTTTAGAGCGTGATCTATTACGCCATGACTGCGTCGCTGCCCTAATCTGGGCAACAACCATGCCGTTCTCTGATAAAACTTCTATTTCTACGTATGCCGCTGTCAAAAGCAATGAGAGCGTGATTTTGTACACCATGATTGCATCGCTGCCCCACTCTGGGCAACAACCATGCCGTTCTCTGATAAAATTTCTATTTCTACGCGTGCCGCTGACAAAAGCACTGAATGTGTTTAGCGCGTGATCTATTACACCATGATTGCATCGCTGCCCCACTCTGGGCAACAACCATGCCGTTCTCTGATAAAATTTCTATTTCTACGCGTGCCGCTGACAAGAGCAATGGATGTGTTCAGAGCGTGATCTATTACGCCATGATTGCGTCATACTGTGTAAGAAAACATTATTAGGAACAAGAAGGTATGAAAAATTCTGGTCATAAAAATCACGCTGACAAAGCAGTAAGTACAATGAACTACAAAAGTTACTTGAATGTAGTATTATGAACGTGTTGCAGGTGTTGCAGCTTGAAGAAGACTAATACGTTTTGGGTTGGGGGAAACACAAGGGAGGAAGTATCTTTTATGTTTACACATTGCTTTCTCTTGAAATTTATAAATTGTGCACTGTTCGCTGATGCGCTGGTTCAATTTCACATTAAAGTTTTCGATAAAAAGTGATACACAAACTTTCACCCGAAGTTTTAAAAAACAATTTCATTTAAAAACACTGAGCATAAAAAAAATGTCTCACATGGACGCTTCTAAATTTGATACTGATGACTGACTCGAACTGGTTGAACGTTCTCAGTCAAAGGTGCAAGATCCATGACGTCACCGAAGATAGGAGTGACGTCACCATTTTTAACCGTAGACTAATCTAGTCGTACCGAAACAGTGGACTAAACAGGGTGAAACACAAGGGAGGGAGTAACTTTTATGTTTAAAAGTTACTTTCTCTTGAAATTCATAAATTGTGGACTAAACATGGTAAGGTCTTTTGATTTATCTTTAACTGCCCCATAGGAACAAACATGGGCTTTACGTTATATCGCCTGTGCAAATTACTAGTAGATCATTTTTTCTATAGAAATATTTCGGCGCAAAATTAGACTTCAAATGGAACCTTCACACGAACTTTTATCCAAATGGGTCAAGTGGCATCACGGCGTACGGTCAAAGGGCAAATGGATATTTTTTATTGGATTTTTGATCCTACTTAGATACCGTGTATTCGTAACGATTCCAAATTACCATTATTTTTAAACCAAAAACTAATCGGGCTTAGTTTTTTTAGTTTAAACCAAAAACTAAAAAAACTAAGCCCTCTAACACTGCCTGTATTAGGTGGAGAGATATACAAATACGTATACTATACAAGATTCAATTTCGGCTTGTCTGGAATAAAAACTTGGTTTTTTATATACATTGAATGAAGAAAAGGGAGGAATAAATCCTGGAAGGGATTTTATTTCGACTAATCCGAATTCTATACTTTATAAATCTAATGGGGAAATTTTAATCTTGACATAAACAAGACAGATATTGTTGTTCACGTCGTAGATAGGGCTTAAAAAAATCTGGATTGAACATCACACGACTTTCTATTTATAATAAAAAAAGTATTGTAATGGGCTGAAATTTTGGATGTCAAGTTTTGCGGTCCCCAGAGCCCAATGCAAACACTCTGTATGATGAAAATAAGAAAATCATAAAACAGGTACCTAAATCTCATTTGGGCGGACTATCATCCGCGTACAGAACACGTCCGAAGTTTCTTAACATCATCAGGGATCTCATGTACTTCAATGAGTTTAGTTACATTTTGCAATATTAGTCTGCATGCCAGCAACATATTGGGGTTAATCCCCCGTGTTTGTAATACATGTGGGCAGTAATTCATCTTGGGCCGTCAGTCTACAAATTTTATTTTTAATTTTATAAAACGTAAAAGGCGCGACAAAATACGAAATGGCACGCTCACGCTCATGAATACACGTCAAGTGACTGATGTTAGGGCCCAAGTCAAATTAATTATTCTTGTATACCGGAAAGGTGAAAGCACATTTTATTTTATTAGCTTGATTAATTCAAGCTTACATCAGACTGACTTTCATGGCCATTTTGTCTTTGAACTTTAAAACAGTGGCGAGGGATACTGTGTTGAGAATCCTAACTTGATTATTTCAAGCTTACATCAGACTGACATTCATGGCCATTTTGTCTTTGAACTTTAAAACAGTGGCGAGGGTATACTGTGTTGAGACCCCTAACTTGATTAATTCAAACTTACATCAGACTGGCTTTGATAGCCATTTTGTCTTTGAACTTTAAAACAGTGGCGAGGGTATACTGTGTTGAGACCCCTAACTTGATTTATTCAAGCTTACATCAGACTGACTTTCATAGCCATTTTGTCTTTGAAGTTTAAAACAGTGGCGAGGGTATACTGTGTTGAGACCCCTAACTTGATTTATTCAAGCTTACATCAGACTGGCTTTGATAGCCATTTTGTCTTTGAACTTTAAAACAGTGGCGAGTGTATACTGTGTTGAGACCACTAACTTGATTAATTCAAACTTACATCAGACTGGCTTTGATAGCCATTTTGTCTTTGAACTTTAAAACAGTGGCGAGGGCATTCTGTGTTGAGAACCCTAATTTGATTATTTCAAGCTTACATCAGACTGGCTTTGTCTTTGATAGCCATTATGTTTTTGAACTTGAAAACTGTGGCGGGGGTATACTGTGTTGAGACCCCTAACTTGATTAATTCAAACTTACATCAGACTGGCTTTGTCTTTGATAGCCATTTTGTTTTTGATCTTTAAAACAGTGGCGAGGGTATACTGTGTTGAGACCCCTAACTTGATTAATTCAAGCTTACATCAGACTGGCTTTGATAGCCAGTTTGTGTTTGAACTTTGAATTTTAAAAACTTGTGTTTGAACTTTAACTGTCCACGTGTGTTCGCGCCCTCCTGATGCGGGCTATTTTTCCGTCCCAACCCAGGCTGGATGAGGTCATTGTGGGTAGCTAGATTGCAATTTTCCAGCGAATTGAGGGTGAAACCCCCGTGTTGAATGGCCAATAGATGTTAAAGAGACGTTAAGCCAAATTAAAAATTCAGACTTTAAGCCTGAGCTGAAGGGTGATGACCAGATGACATAATTAAAAATCAATGTCTGCAAAGGTGCTATTGCAACTGCTTCAGTGTTTAAGTGTCGTAATTACCCTCCCCCCTCCAAACAAAAGTTTTGCGGTTGAGGAAGGGCTAACATAAATTTCCTCTAGATCTGTGTTAAAGGACAACGGATAATATGGCGAGGACTTTGTTAACCGTTAGGAAACTCTGCTCACATTGAGATTTTTCCCTAGGCCTGTGTTAAAGGACAACGGATAATATGGCGAGGACTTTGTTAACCGTTAGGAAACTCTGCTCACATTGAGATTTTTCCCTAGGCCTGTGTTAAAGGACAACTGATAATATGGCAACGACTTTGTTAACCGTTAGGAAACTTGCTCACATTGAGATTTTCCCCTAGGTCTGTGTTAAAGGACAACTGATAATATTGTCAACGACTTTGTTAACCGTTAGGAAACTTGCTCACATTGAGATTTTCCCCTAGGTCTGTGTTAAAGGACAACTGATAATATTGTCAACGACTTTGTTAACCGTTAGGAAACTTGCTCACATTGAGATTCTCCCCTAGGTCTGTGTTAAAGGACAACTGATAATATTGTCAACGACTTTGTTAACCGTTAGGAAACTTGCTCACATTGAGATTTTCCCCTAGGTCTGTGTTAAAGGACAACTGATAATATTGTCAACGACTTTGTTAACCGTTAGGAAACTCTGCTCACACTGAAACACCAAAATATATTGCAGTAGGTGTAAACACACCAAATGAGCATTGAATACGTGCTTGTACCTGGGAGCCATAAAACATAAGAACACACATACAATAAAAGTCGAGAACCTTACTCAAATTAAAAGCCGTAACTCATCCTGTGAAGAATGGGGAGCTTACCTTTATTTATTAGGGTGTAACAAACATGGTCAGAAAAAAACTCATTTTAGCATATTAGATAGTAAAGGGTACCTCTTCGGACCCAGAAATGGACATCGAATGAGTGAGCAGACAATCACAATTTTTTTTTATTTGGCTTAACGTCTCATTAACATCTATTGCTCATTCAAGACGGAGGTTTTCTGGAAACTTGCAAACCGGTTACCCACATTGACCTCACCCAAACCATGGGTTGGGCCGGAAAAAAGCCAGCATCACGAGGGCGCGAGACTGCATGGACACCCCCATGGTACAACCTTGCTGGACGTTGCTTAACTTCAGTGATCCAACGGAAACTGGTGTATCCAACGTGCCTTATACGCTGGCTTTACTGTTTTTGAAAGACAATTTTTGTGGAATTTGGAAATAAATTATCTAACAGACTAAAAAAAAGTCGGTTTTAATCCTGGAGAAACCTAATAACTCCGCCCCTGGACATAGTGGGATATAGTGAGCCATTTTTAAAGAGAAATTACAAGTTTGCGGCCCTGTTGCACGGATTGGTTGTATTTCCGGATTAATGGATATTAAAAGTCAAAGAAAGAAAACTTTTAGGACACTTAGTAGAACTATCAAATACAAGAAATGAAAATGATCCGTGCAAAATTGTTGTGAACATAAGTGAACTCCACTTTTGACCCCGGCATACATCCCAAATTGCGCTTGTATATGTGTATGCATGTATAATGTATATGTGTATGTATGTTTGTTACGCGATACAAGCCACAATTTTCATCCGATTTTGACGAAATTTGGTATACATGAAGGATATTCGCTGTGTAGTTTTTGGGGGTTCTAGGTCCCAAGGGTCCCAATACTGTGTCGTTAAAAAGTATTTTTATCTTTTTAGCGGTTTGTTGTAGAAACGTAAAATTTTTATATGTTATAGCTGATGTTAGGGCCTTTTCGATTTTGAAAAAATTGGGGGCCCAATAATTTGTTTTTTCAAAATGATCTTTTTAAATTTGATTAAGATATTTTTTTCTATAAATTTGATTAAGATATTTTTTTCTATAAATTTGATTAAGATATTTTTTTCTAGTAGAACATAAAGTCAAGTGTTTTTTAATCATGCATATTCATTTCTAGTAATGATTATTAAGTAAATTGGTCTTTATTTGAGCTCTAAATTTTAACCTCGAACGATACGTGGTTAAGAGTATCATATGTTTTTTGGTACACACCGTATAACTTGCCTACCCAAAAAGTATATTGAACCAAAAATTTAGCACATCCACTACTGGTGTATTCAACATGGTATGATCGAAATTTATTTCAATCATAATATTCTGTAAAAAATATTGATCAATGTAAAGTATTCATTGATAAGTGGCATCATCGTATTCGATGTTCGATGGTAGCCAGTTGTAAGAGATTACAGCTGCATAGTTTTTATTATTGTTTTAATACATCCTTTCTGGGAGGCTTATAATTGACATTGGCCCCCAGTACTATGTCAATCATTAGAATATATTAAGTGGAAGTAACTCAAGAAGAATCCAGCGTCCATGAAACGTTTCATAAACTGTCTGTTCCCCTTACTGAAGTTCAGAAACGCCCAGCGAGGTTTTACTAGGTGGATGATCTTTGGCTACACCCAGTCCAACCCAGGTTGAGTGGTCAATATGGGTAGCTGTTCTGTAAGTTTTCAGTGGAAGGTGGGTAAAAAACCTCGCCTTGACAGACCAATAGATGTTAAAGTGACGTTAAATTACGTAAAGATAGGACGACAGAAAAAACTCGATTTTCCATAAAGAATTAACAACGTAACCAAATTACAGTTCAACAATCATACTTTTACATTTAAGGCATTCACAATAGAATTTTCTGTTCTGTTCAGAAACATGATTTTGTCTTTATTTTTTGGGGAGGTGGGGGTGGCGTTGTTACATCCAGTATAGAGAAAAGGCTCTGAAGAAAGGTTAGGTAATAAAACACAAGCATCACGATTGCAGATAAGTGCCAATTGTTCTGTGTGGAAAATAATTAAAGATAAAATTTATATTTGTATCTTGTTTTGTACAGTTCCACTCGCCATGTTCCCCGTCACCCTCATAATGTCAGTCAAGGATTTAAGGGGGGTGGGCTTCCACTATCCGGACCCGAAAATTCATGAACTCCTGTGGCATCCGTTCCCACTCGTCTAGCACTCCTCTTTTGAGCTCCGTAATTGCAGTGGGCTAGAATTGTTCGATTGAAATAATAACTGGAAAACGTGAAAGTGGCGCAGCACTCTCACACGGTACTAATCCATATATGCGCACGCGCGGATTGCAATTTTTGGTTGTCCCTTCTATTGAATTAGTACAAGATCATTTCTTAGAAATGGCTTGAATGGCACCACAATATCTTCGGAACATTCCGTCAACGTCACAGACTCCCACTTATACGCTGTACTTCCCAAAGTTATGCTCCGTATAATATAATAATTGAACAAACACCAATAATATAATAATTGAACAAACACCAATAATATAATAATTGAACAAACACCAATAATATAATAATTGAACAAACATCAATAATATAATAATTGAACAAACACCAATAATATAATAATTGAACAAACATCAGTACATATTGTGTTGAAATCGGCGTATTGTTCTTGGTTACATCTCACCAAGAGATACCCTTTTGTGGTCCGGTAGTAGACAGTGTCTACACTCAACGGTAAGCATCCCTAGTTGTCCTTTGTTCCTGGTGACAAAGGAGCTCTAATAACTTGGTATTAGGAGTTATCCCGTCATCCTCAAAACTCCTCGACTGCACTGGATACTTTTTAGGTTAAAGTTTGATTCCTGAGCGCTTGTCCTGTGTCTACATACGTTTTTCCCGACCTTATCCTCGCTGGCTGATGACATTAACAGCACAGCGAATACTATGTAACTCCAACCCACAATGATGAACCTAACCACTTTTGTGATTTGCATTTGATTGTGATCGTGCTTCATGCAAAAGTTTCTGGGAAGATACTAAATGTCAGATATGTCTTCACTCGTAGCAGAATACTTAAATCCGCAACCATGGCAAGGAATCCTTAAAATCACTTGTAACATTTCCACCCTGTAAGAGTCCTGTCTGGAACACCATGAACAGCACGCGACTTTTGCTTGTCTACTTCCAACTTTACAATCGTTCCTACTCCTCCAGCACTGTTCTTCAAACAAACACTCCACCCCTCACTCTAAATTGAAAACAACACATTCCTATTCAAAACACGTAATCTATTAGAAATTTTAAAAAATTTTAGAATGTTATTAGAAAGTTTAAAAGAAATATGGAGTTGAAATGTGAACCTTCCCCACAGAGCGAACAAAGAAGACGAAATTGTTGTTTGGGGAGGTAAGGAAAATTTATGGTAAATGTGTTATTGCCATTCTTAGAAAAGATTTTTAAGATAATAAATCAGAGTGGTAGAAGAGTTGAATACAGACATAAAAAAAAAAAAAAAAAAAAAATTAACGCCACAATTAGGGAATGAAAGTTGGGAGATACAAAAAAAAGAGATAATTTGATCTTATCGAGAAAATGACGTCATAATACTAAGAAGACAAGGTTATACTTGTACAGAAATTATGACGTCATATAACTAAGAAGAAAAGATTATACTTGTACAAAAATAATGACTTCATATAACTAAGAAGACAAGGTTATTCTTGTACAGAATAATGACGTCATATAACTAAGAAGACAAGGTTGTTCTTCTACGGAAATAATGACGTCATATAACTAAGAAGACAAGGTTGTTCTTGTACAGAAATAATGAGGTCATATATCTAAGAAGACAAGGTTGTTCTTCTAAAGAAATTATGACGTCATATAACTAAGAAGACAAGGTTATACTTGTACAAAAATAATGACTTCATATAAGTAAGAAGACAAAGTTGTTCTTGTACAGAAATGACGTCATATAACTAGGTTGTTCTTCTACAGAAATAATGACGTCATATAACTATGAAGACAAGGTTGATCTTCTACAGAAATGATGACTTCATATAACTAAGAAGACAAGGTTGTTCTTGTACAGAAATAATGACTTCATATAACTAAGAAGACAAGGTTGTTCTTCTAAAGAAATAATGACGTCATATAACTAAGAACACAAGGTTATACTTGTACAAAAATACTGACTTCATATAACTAAGAAGACAAGGTTGTTCTACTACAGAATTAATGACGTCATATAACTAAGAAGACAAGGTTGTTCTTGTACAGAAATAATGACTTCATATAACTAAGAAGACAAGGTTGTTCTTCTAAAGAAATAATGACGTCATATAACTAAGAACACAAGGTTATACTTGTACAAAAATAATGACTTCATATAACTAAGAAGACAAGGTTGTTCTTGTACAGAAATAATGACGTCATATAAGAATCACTCTTGTGTACATAACAAGTTTTTATATGTGTGTTTTCATTTTATTTACCTCGGCCACCTATAGATATTCATCAAATGGAGTGGTTTTTCGACCCAAACCAAATGAACCAATTTACATCTTCAGAACCACGTGGGATCGAGGTGCGGGGATGATTCCTTATCAGATCGCATATTTGAATAAAGTTTTCAAAAAATAATTTATTAAAATCGCAGTGATATCCTTAATTATCCTTCAGTGAACAATATTTCAATTCAATATAAGACAAATTAAGCACTCAGGTTTATTGGTTTTTGAAACCGCAAAGTGCTGCTCCGCGTGCTCTATCCAGAAATTCGAGAGCGCGTGTAATGTGGTGTCTAGAAACAGTTTTTTGTAGATTTATTGTGAAGACCTACTAAAGATAATGTACATATTACTAATTGTTCCGACACAGTCCTATCTATAGGGCAATGAACGATATGTATTGTTTTTGTCTGTCAAAGTGACATTAAGTTGACAGACAAAGATATTTTGTACGATTTTTTTTTTATTTTCTAAATTTTTTATGTACCTAATAACAAACTTTGAGAAATTAGATAGATATGGCTTCATTTCTCAAGTAGAGGCATTAATGGCTCATAAGAAATTTATATTGCCAACGTCTATGGCATGTTGAATACACCAGTTCCCGTTAGATTACTGAAGTTAAACAACGTAAAGGGAGGTTGTACCATGTGGGTGTCCTCGTTTCTCATTTCGTACCTACATACTGAAAGAAATCTTTGTGTTAAATTTCTCAACGTTTAGCCATCGCGGAGCTACGTGGATTATGAGTCAGTCAGTATACCAACTAGTTACGTTGATTATGAGTCAGTCATTATACCAACTAGGTACGTTGATTATGAGTCAGTCAGTATAACAACTGGTTTGATTAGAAGTCAGTCGGTATACCAACTGGTCACGCTGATTAAGAGTCAATCTGTATACCAACTGGTTACATTGATTATGAGTCAGTCAGTATACCAAATGGTTACGTTGATTATGAGTCAGTCAGTATACCAACTGGTTACGTTGATTATGAGTCAGTCAGTATACCAACTGGTTANCGCCAACTGAAGCGGGCGTATCCTGCTAGTCATTCTATAAATAACATCTCTGAATATAAAAAAAATCTCTTCTGTTCATAATTGATCTAGAATCTAGAATAAAGAAATTTTCAAAAACTTCCTCAACACACAGAGACACACAGTGCGGATTTACCGTTCAAGCAACATAGGCCATGGTCTAGGGCGACAGAATTTAGAGGCGGCAAAATATGGACCAACTTAAATAATGAAAAAAAATTTTTTTTGGATTTAGCTGCAATGAAAATAGTGTGTATGTTTATACATTTTTCTCACTTTTTTACATAATTGAAAATCAGAAAGATACTGCACAGTTTGAATTATACATAGCAAACCCCAACTGTCGTAAAGCTTTTAAATATACGCGAGTACATAATTGAAATAAAATAAATGAGATTCCGAGCATTGCTTTTTCATTAATGTTTGTATTTCTCTTGTCTCAAAATAATCGACAAAATTATTGAGTAAGCACTAACGAATGAGATTATCAAAATCTCATTTCTTGTCAAAATAGGAGCGGCAAGTTCTAAATTGCCTAGGGGCGGCAAAAGTTTAAATCCGCCACTACACACACTATCTATTTATCCGAGAATTACAATTTTCAAATATCTACTAAACCAGGGTTCTCCAAACTTGGTGCACCCGTGTGCTGCAGGGATACAACCTAGAGAGCTTCCAGGCCGCAAAGGAGAATAAAGGTAAAAATGCTACGTACGAGTATATGAAGGTAAGTGAGTAGGGATAGTGTAAAGGTAAGTTTAGTGTAAAGTTATATAAAATTAATAAAACCTACCACATTATATGAACCTTATTAGTGTGATTTCTGTGGACATTCTGCTGCTCACACAAGTGTATGGATATAAACATTAACGTCTGTGGTACCCAAACGTAGCAGGTTAGCAAGATAATTATCCGTAAGCTTAAATAATTTCACTTGTTTTGACTTGAATAATTATTTTTATGTGCAAATTTTAGTTAGATACACATTAATCTCGCCCATGGTTTTTCCCCTTCTTTTTTTTTATTTTTTTTTTTATTATTTAATTAGTTGTTCTGAGGATGTCTCTAGGAGAAGAAGAAACATGTCAATCTAATTTGTAAATTTTATAATGTAACATTTAATTTCTTTATCTTCTGTACGTGTACAGGTGTATCTAACTGTAAAATTTGCAAATAAATTAGTCAAGTGAAAACATAGTCAGTTTTATTATTTATTTTGGTAATATGCTACTTGACATAGTATATCCCGTTTTGAGAAGATCCGCGAGCTTGTTTGTCAATTGGTTTCCATTGTGGGAGAAGCACTTTCACACATGTAAAGTCTAATGAACACTGATGTTATCTTCTGCCTAAAAGATTTGGAAAGCGTTCCATATGCGGCCCGCGGGTTGGAAATCCCTGTACTAAACTCACATAAATCTGTGAGGAGAAGGGTTGGGGGTGGGGGGGAAGGTCGGTCCTGAAAGCCACAAGAAAATAATTTTGGTTTTTTTTTAATGCTCTGAAGATTTAAAAAGTGGTTTCAGAGTCTGTTTATATCCTTTTCTCATGAAGTATTTGCCTTTTGCATTAAAATTATTAACTTCGTTTAAATAATATCTAAATGTACCTATTTATATATATGTCGTGAAATTTTGGGTATTATGGAATATTCGGATAATATAAGGTACTTTTATATCTCTGTTTGCTCGGTTCTGAGGTCTGTTGTGGAACTTTTGGATATTATGGAATAGTCGGGTAATATGAGGTACTTAAATATTTCTATTTGTTCAGTGCTGGCTTAGGTCTGTAGTGGAACTTCGGGTATTATGGAATAGTCGGGTAATATGAGGTACTTAAATATTTCTATTTGTTCACTGCTGGCTGAGGTCTGCAGTGGAACTTTGGGTATTATGGAATAGTCGGATAATATGAGGTAATTATATATTTCTACTTGCTCAGTGTTATGCTCTGTAGTGGATCTTCGGGTATTATGGAATAGTCGGGTAATATGAGATAATTATATATTTCTAGTTGCTCAGTGTTAAGTTCTGTAGTTGAACTTCGGGTATTATGAAATAGTCGGGTAATATGAGGTACTTAAATTTCTGACCTGATACCAAGATATTTAAGCTTAATGCAGCTGCAAGGTCTAGAGGACTTTAATTTGGCCCATCACTGGCCCTGCAGATGTACTGAGGGGATATTAAAGTTATACGTGATTGAAAGAACTTCCTGAAGATATTTATTCTTGGTCCATCAAGGTCCCCGTTTATGATCCCGAAGACATATATATAGGAACGAGACCCTTAAGGTCTTTACTCTGTTTTCATTAGGGGCTCCGCTTATTTTTCTCAGGCATCTTAAATGAATATTATACAAGTGACCTAAACCTAAGGGCCCACAAAAAGACTATGTAGCAATAGTTTCCCATTGCGATTTTCTTTGTCTAGTTTGGCGCCTATTCGTCACCTGACTGATTTTTAGTTATTTCCTATAGTGCTAAAGTTATATCTTAATTATAGAATTATAATAATTACGATGTTTAATATATCTTAATTATTATTATTATGATTACATTGATACTACACACTGTCAATATCGTTCTCAGTATGTAGTTTGTGCGACTGTAGTTTTGTATCCAACGGGGCTGGATTTTCCGGAGAAATCTTGCCATACATGTCCTAGAGTTCTTTATGGGCCCCCTTTTTCGACACTTATTTTTGTCGAAATACTTTTTAAGCTCGATTAACCAAAAATAAGGGGGGACCCGACGCCGACGTGACGCCCTATTTCTTGCATCCTGCGGAAGTGCCTCTTCCGCAACTCAATATACTATTTTCGAGGTTCTTATAACAGCAGTAAATGTAAAATAATACATTCTCGAGAGTTTTTTTTGGTTTTCTGGAAATGTAGCACAAATGATTTGGCAAACAACATTCAATTTAATAAATCGACAACCCAGAGCTATTAAATAGAAAGCTTCAATAAATTTTGTCTCCATCTTAACGCTATTTTTCGCTATCTTTTGACTTTACGATATAAAGCAACATTCCCATCATTCGTCGACCTTTGCCAAAATCGAAAGCAAATATTTATTATTATGCAAAGAGTTTTGATGTATACAGGGTGTATATGATTATGTCGCTTTTCTTAGCATTGTGATTTAAAAAAAAAAAAAAAAAAAAAAAAAAAAAAAAAAAAAATGTTTCATTTTGGTACCATCATATATTTTGGCTTATTATTTACAAAAATAAAAATTCAGTGATCACAAATTGGGGATCAATCTGAAAAATTATGAATCCCTGTCTACAGGGTGGTCGCCAATATATGATTACTCGATCATTCTCGGAACCATTTCGAATTTTCGAAAAAAGGAGAAAAAAATGTATATTTTTAATGCTGTTCTTACGGCACCTTAGATTTTATACAAGGTGGTCAATAAGTACATAAAAAGCGGTGCCAGCTTTCGATTTTTCGATTTCCATACACAAGCCACAATTTTCATCCGATTTTGACGAAAGCGGATGAAATATTTTGATTTTTGAAAATGATTTTTTAAAATGGATCAAGATAAAATCTTTGTGGTTCCTCTTTGGCATAAAATTGATATAAAATATATATATAGGTATTTAAATCTCCAGCACTTATCGTTCTTGAGATATCTTGTTCACAGACATAGACGAACCAACGTCAAAACTTGTTTCGACATTGGAAACTCGACAATATCAGCCCAATAAAATTTCCTTTTTTTAGGATAATAAGGACAGAAAAGAAAAAAAAATCCTGCAAATTATTTGATTAATATTGACAGAAATTAATAATATTATTATTTTCGTGCTAAAAAAAAAAAAAAAAAAAAAAAAAAAAAAAAAAAAAAAA